>JAAALK010000082.1:88847883-89064916 GCA_019279435.1 Zizania palustris | reverse complement strand
CTCGTGTTGCTGACAGGGAATGGATGTGCTCACGGTTCCATGGCAGCCATGAACATATTTGAAAAGCAACACAAAATATGTTGAGGCCTAAACAACACTGTGATCAGTTTACTACTGCTATTATTTCTAAGGCTCCTATATACTAATCCTCAAGTTCATCCGGCTGAAGGCCAACATTAGATTCTGTAATTCCTTTTAGAGGCCTATGATGCAATAGTAATGAGTTATCTCATGATGTCATCAAGCCGTGAGACCACATCCATTCCTGTAAACAACTTCTTCTTTCTCGTGTTGCTGACAGGGAATGGATGTGCTCACGGTTCCATGGCAGCCATGAACATATTTGAAAAACAACACAAAATATGCTGAGGCCTCAACAACACAAGAGAGAGAGAACAACACAATCTCCTAACTTGAGGATTAATATAGTAGCTTCAGAAGTAAAGTCTGACTACTGTAGCCAAGAAGAGCTTTCATACATTTCCACCTTTGACACTGTGATCGGTTTACTACTGCTATTACTTCTGAGGCTACAGTAGTAAACTGATCACAGTGTCAAAGGTGGGAAATGTATGAAACCTCTTCTTGGCTACAGTAGTCAGCTATTACTTCCGAAGTCACTATATTAATTCTCAAGTTAGGAGATTGTGTTGTTCTCTCTCTCTAGTGTTGTTGAGACCTCAGCATATTTTGTGTTGTTTTTCCCTCTAATGTTCCATGGCAACAAAATATGCTGAGGCCTCAACAACACTGTGATCAGTTTACCTACTGCTATTATTTCTAAGGCTACTATACTAATCCTCAAGTTCATGCATCCTGTTGAAGATCAACATTAGATTCTACAATTCCTTTTAGAGGCCTATGATGCAATTGTTATTGAGTTATCTCATGTATGTCATCAAGCCGTGTGACACATCCATTCCTGTCAACAACTTCTTTTTTTCTCGTGTTGCTAACAAGGAATGGATTTGCTCACGATTCCATGGAAGCCATGAACATATTTGAAAAGCAACACAAAATATGCTGAGGCCTAAACAACACTGTGATCAGTTTATTACTGCTATTATTTCTAAGGCTACTATATACTAATCCTCAAGTTCATCCGGCTGAAGGCCAACATTAGATTCTGCAATTCCTTTTAGAGGCCTATGATGCAAATAGTAATTGAGTTATCTCATGTATGTCATCAAGCCGTGAGACACATCCATTCCTGTCAACAACTTCTTCTTTCTCGTGTTGCTGACAGGGAATGGATGTGCTCATGGTTCCATGGCAGCCATGAACATATTTGAAAAGCAACACAAAATATGCTGAGGCCTAAACAACACTGTGATCAGTTTACTACTGCTATTATTTCTAAGGCTAATATATACTAATCCTCAAGTTCATCCGGCTGAAGGTCAACATTAGATTCTGCAATTCCTTTTAGAGGCTATGATGCAAATAGTAATTGAGTTATCTCATGTATGTCATCAAGCCGTGAGACACATCCATTCCTGTCAACAACTTCTTCTTTCTCGTGTTGCTTACAGGGAATGGATGTGCTCACGGTTCCATGGCAGCATGAACATATTTGAAAAGCAACACAAAATATGTTGAGGCCTAAACAACACTGTGATCAGTTTACTACTGCTATTATTCTAAGGCTACTATATACTAATCCTCAAGTTCATCCGGATGAAGGCCAACATTAGATTCTGCAATTCCTTTTAGAGGCCTATGATGCAAATAGTAATTGAGTTATCTCTTGTATGTCATCAACCATGTGACACATCCATTCCCGTCAACAACTTCTTCTTTCTCGTGTTGCTGACAGGGAATGGATGTGCACATGGTTCCATGGCAGCCATGAACATTTTGAAAAACAACACAAAATATGTCGAGGCCTCAACAACACTAGAGAGAGAGAACAACACAATATCCTAACTTTAGGATTAACATGACATCGGACCTTTTTTGCATAACCAAAATTCTGATACATTAGCCTCTTAACTATGAATAGTTTCTCTATGGCGGAAGAAAGGCGTTCCAGCGAGGAGCTCATCTACGAGTCTCCTGCAAAAACAATAAAGAGGGTTCATCTGAAGGATCCTCCGATAGAGAATCTTCGTACCACTCTCCGGAGAATGAACATCCAATGGAGCCTAGGAAGAAGAGAACGAGAGAAGACGCCGATGAGGATTACATTCCTAAAGCTCAACCGGAGGTAATTATTACGTTAGTAACAAGTCAGAGCAGCTTCTAATCGAGGATTACATTCCTGAAGCTCACATTGTCTATCATCGTAGGATCGTCCAAAGCGAGGAAGCAAGCGTCGATTATTCCATGTCGAGAAAAGAACAACTATTGTCCCAACTATTGAGTCAGCTGAGCGAACAGATGTTGAGCCCGCTGCCACAACATCCTCTACAAATGCGAAGAGGAGAGGGAAACGGGAGAAGAACAAGCTGCATTCAGCTATCTATGAGGTTGAAGAAGTGCATGTTGATGGGGCTCCAAAGAAGCCAAAAGAAATCATAGCGAAGTGGCGTAACGACTGTGGATGTCTCGCCAGGGAGCGTGTAAGATAGTTTGGAAAAATTGGAAGACTGTCCCTGAAGCTACAAAGAACGAATTGTGGCAGCATATAAAAGCGCATTATAAATTCCTGGAAGACCGCTTAGAAGATGCTAAAGCTACCACATTGAAGAACTATCGGGAAGGCTCTCCGTACATTTAGGACTAAACTGAACACACAATACCTTCAGAAAGATGAGTCGCCACTCAACGACTACGGCTTTATAACGCCAAATGACTGGAATGAATTCAAAATGCAGCATTGCTCAGAAGAAGCCAAACAAGAGAGCATCATGTTCAAAGAACTTAATAAGAAGAATAAGTTCCCACATAAACTTGGGCCAGGTGGATATAAGGCCAAGGAGGATGAGTGGAGTAGAAAGGAGGAGGAGGAGGACCGTGCGGCTGGGTTACCTGAACAATTTTCAGGTGCTGATCAGCGCACTAAGAGATGGCTCCTAGGTCGAGCTAAAAAAACACCCGAGGGCCAATATATGCTCTCCGAGTCACGGACTAGTGAAGTATTCCACAAAGCACTGGAAATCGCTGAGTTGGAGAAGACTAGAAAGTTCAAGCCCGAGGGATGTAATGACCAGCTTACATCTGCTGTCGGAAATGAGGAACATCGAGGGCACACCCGAGGTGTCTCTTCTATAGCACCCTGGAAAAATACTTTCAAGAAATAGGAGGGTGCCACATACAAGAAGCGTCAAGCACGCACAGACGGACGCCGCAGAGCACCGTGCAGATTGGGAGCGACACTTTTTTTGAATTTATTAACGAGAATCCAAACATAATGCAGGCTGCAGCGGGACAAATAATTGTGCCAGAGGTACGACTCGACATACCAAGCGGTGTTGGCTCAGTACAAGACAATTTCCTGTAAATTATATTAAAGAGGACACACCATGCAACCTGCATGTACCGATAGGGCGCAAAGGGCATTCCCAAGAGGCTGCACAAGACATTGCTATGCCTGGGGATTTATTTAACAATCGGCCTATTCCTGCTGACTATACCAAGGTTCAGGTCAATGAGATCACCAACGACAGATTTATTAATGACCCCTTGGATCTTCCAATGCCTGATGAGGGGATTGAGACAATCGGAGATGCTATAAATAACTTTGTCCTATGGGCGAGCCGAGATATCAAATTACTGCAGACAAGTTCTCAGAGTAAATCGCCTATTGTCTCATCACAATCCCCCACATATCTTTCATCC
Source organism: Zizania palustris (assembly GCA_019279435.1). Classification (NCBI taxonomy): domain Eukaryota; kingdom Viridiplantae; phylum Streptophyta; class Magnoliopsida; order Poales; family Poaceae; genus Zizania; species Zizania palustris. Next base: position 89,061,136 of record JAAALK010000082.1, on the reverse strand, counting down.
CAGGATGTGCAAAATATAGGATCTTTATCACCTGTTGATGAGCGTGAGATAGAGGAAAAGGCAGAGGAAGAGCCAGTGCTCGATAAAGTGGCAGAAGTGATAGAATCGAAAGTGACTTCTGATCCTCAAGTGACAAACCAGTGCCAGTTCTTGAGCCCACTGATGAGCCCAACACAAATGTGCCAGAGCCAGATCAAATGCCAGTGCCAGTTCCGGCTGAGCCTCAAGTGCCGGTGGCCAAGCCCATAACAAAAGTGCTAGTGCTAGTTGCCGAGCCTGAAATAACAAGATGCATGCCCAAAGCCAGCAATCCACAAGATAACTGTTCAAGATGGGCAGTGTTCTGCGCCGAAATCTAAGATGCATAATTTTTTTACTACTATGGGGCAAACACGTTCTATGCCCGAAGCGGATCCCATAAAGGCTCCAGTACAAAAGCATGCGGGCTCACTTTTTGTTGATAAATGGACCTACAGAGACGAGGATTATATCGAATACGAACCAGGCAAACCATTATTACCCCAAGGAGTACTTAAGAGTATGCCTTGGATGATGAAAACATTTCATGACTAGTACCTCGAAGCGTCTTCGTTAGGAGTAACACAAATAGAACTAAAGGTTCCACAATAAATATTCAACTACCCAGAGTTTAAGCTTGCACTATTTTTCGATGACTTCCATTGGATGTTTCGTCTGAAGCGAACCGACATCACAAGCATGATGCACTGGTGCATGTAAGTACTTTATACTTTGTCAATACAAAGCAAAAATAAATAATGTCTTATATTGACTATTGTTTCATAACATACACAGTTGTAATTCATGCTGTGACGAGTCTAATATGTATGGGTACTTGAACCCGTCATTAATAAGCCAAAGTGCGCTAAACCCGACACTAAACCAGAACGATAGCAAGTACTGGATTGCAGGTAAGAAAAATTTCAAAGAAAGATGTTCAATAAAGACGAAGACACACTTAAGAAGAACAAAAGGAGTTGTGCCGCGTTGTATATTGCGCGGTGCATGGATCAATGGAAGGACAGAGAAATGATAAGTGGGGCATATAACTTTAAGTAAGTATATCCACTATATCCACTTAATCACGTTTTATCGATTATGAAACTAACATAATCATATATTACTTCTTTCGATAGTGATCATTGGATTGCACTTCTGATATACCCAAAGAGCTCAAGGGTTTATGTGCTTGACTCGCTCGACAAACCCAAAAAGAATATCAAGATATATTAAATGTTATTCAGAGTGCATATAGATACTACGTGGAAAAGTTAGGTGGCCCACATGATCCACAGAGGCCAAAAGATATGCTTATCAGAACCAACTATCCGGTAATATTATATTTTTAAATTTCTTAATTCAATTGATAAAGCCAAACTATATATCGTTCTAACTTTGTCTATTTTGAAGTGTCACAAACAATCTCTTGGTTCCATGCATTGCGGCTATTATACTTGTGATTTCATGAGCAATAACTTAGGAAAGTTTGGGCGGACAGTATCTGAGGATACTAAAGAAGTAAGTTGATTTCTTGTGTGTTAATCTAATATAACTTGCAGCGTATGTACTTATATTTTACGTATGCAGGCGTCAGGTCCATCAACCGTTGCCCATAAGAGCCAACTCTCAGAATGAAAAATGTACGAAATCGTATCAAGAATGTGCCGCTTCACGATGCATGAGATTCTTCATGAGCTTGGAGCATTTTTCGATCCTGAGAGTGAAGTGGCCAAGAATCCAACTCTGTATGATTGGGCCGGAAGAATGAAAAGGCAAACCAAGATATGAGTTGGCCTTCCAAGAAAACATAAACCGCATGAGCATGTATTTGTGAAACAATGGTTAATTTTGAAATTTTGATAGATGTAAACTTTTTAGACTTGATGTGTGATGAAATGTAAATTTGTAAATTGATGAGATGTGTTGTTGTTGTTGCTGTGTATGTAGATGGCTGTGTGAAGCATATAATGTAAACTTTGTAAATTTTGTAAATTGATGAGATAGATTGTTGTTGTGTTGATGTGTTGTTGTTGTGGATGTGTATGTGGATATGTGGATGTTTTGCTGCTGTGTATGTGGATGGCTGTGTGAAGCATATAATTTCTGTGTTTTGGTTTGTGGGATCATAGCATTCTGTGTTATGGGTTATACACAGCAGTGGCGGGTAGATGAGGTCAGCGCACCCGTTACTGCTGTTGACACAGTGGCCGCGGGCGCGCTGACATCATCTGCCCGCCACTACTATTGATAACAGTAGTGGCGGGCAGATGAGGTCAGCGCGGCCGTTACTGCTGTTGACACAGTGGTGGCGGGCGAGCTGATCTCATCTGCCCGCCACTGCTGATGACACAGTGGTGGCGGGCAGAGTGCCCGCCACTGCTAACCAGGGATAGTAGTGGCGTTAGAGCAGTGGCGGACTGGATGTCCGCCACTATAGGTCGTTTTTGCCCGCCGCTACAGTGTCGCTTTGTAGTAGTGAAAGATCGAAGGTAGCCCATAGCAGGCAGAGTTCTTCAGTAACGTTTAACACTTCGACATCATCCATATGAGGTTGAGAAGCCTAAAAACATGATAAGTAAATTTTCATTCATAATGTATGAAAGCATGATTTTTACATAGTCAGGATCCTAAAACAAAGATAGACCTGCGGGTTCGGCAGAGGCTGGCTGCTCGAGGCTTGAGACCGAGCTTGCTTTTTGCGATGCCCTTCATCGATCCAATCCTTGATCGCAGTACGACCTTCGGCTCTCCATGAAGCTTGGAAGGCTGGCCAAGCTGCGGCTACATCTTCAGAAGGATTAAGAAGTTGGTTCTCGTCGAAGGTAATGGGAGCCACCCCCGAGTCTGGCGTTATCGATAGCCCTAGATCTTCGTAGTAGCGAAGTACTCCGGGAGCAACCACTTGGCCAGAGATCTCTCCATACCGAATGCCTGCTGTCTTCATCATCTTCGCGGCTCCTTGGATCATCTTTAGCCTTCGGACTAGGGGGACGTCGCTCAAAGGTAGTGTCCAGTGAGTACCGAAGTACTCTATAATGCCTAAGAAATTGTTCAAGACCTCCAAAGCTACCTTCGATTTCACCTTATCTTCAATCAAAGCATCCTTTGACGAAGTCAGTTCATTCACCACAGCGGAGAGCCTTGCTGCCTTCGTAGCCAGAGAACTCTTCTGGCTAAATAAGTTGATATCCTCCTCCGTAGCTTTAGCTTTTTCTTCTTGGAGCTTAACTAGCTCAGCCCCCGCCATAGCGTGCTCTGCCCGCATTCTTTCTACCTCAGCCCGAAGCACAATTTGTTCGGCTTGGAGTTTTTTATTTGCATCCTCCAGATTTTGTCTGGCCCTCCTCTCCTCCGAAACCATTTCATCTAAGCGGGAAACTCGAACTTCAGAGACATTAAGACTCCTCTGGAGAGAAGTAACCTTCTCCTGAAGACGAAGACTTCCGCGCTCATTCGAGACAGCTGCGGCTCGAGCCAAAACTATTTGCTGCGAAAAGAAAAAAGCAAGATGAGAAATTATTTGTAAGTTGAAATTAATCTTGTTTTGCAGATACTTCGTACTTGGTATGCTGCCCGTTCCAAGGCGGCGTTGAGCTCCGAGCCCTCAGCTTCGCTAAGGATGGCCACCAAGTCTGTTTCCCCTACTTCGCGGTTAGCTCGATCCAAAGGCTCGAGCAGGGTCCGAAGTCCGGTCCTTCGCCCCAAGAAAGGAGCTAGGAGGGGGAGCATGGACAGGGCCCTCTGATCGTCTTCGTTCGGTGAGGGGTCAGAGCGCTGTATAGCGTCTTCGGAGTCCTCAGTAGATTGGCCCCCCTCCGTAGATTGACCTCCGTCTGTTGATTCAGATGGAGTTAATCCTGAATTGGAGCAGGAAAGGGGTCCATTTTGCCTTTACCTTTTCTAGGCCCCATTTGTGCAACTTCTGGAATTGGTCCCGGAGATGTTGAGGCCCCAGGAGTCGTATCTTCGAGAGGAGCCACTTCCATAGGAGCAGACCCTGCCAAGACAAAGGTATTATATACTGCATAATTTTATAGGGAAAAAGAACAAAGGGTTCATGCGAAGATTACCTCCAAAGTCCTGCCGGCGGGTGAGTACGGGGCTGCTCGGAGGGTCAAAGGCTACCTCGAAGTCTCCATCCGATTCGAAGCCTAGAACCGAAGGGTTGACTGTCGAATCATCTCTTGGAGCTACAGCCACCGCTTCGTCCGGAATCGAAGCTGGCTCAGCAGTAACTTCGACTCCACCTTCAGTCATAGGGGCTTCACGTGGCAAGTCTGGCTGGACAGCCGAAGTCCCAGCGTTTGCGGCGTCGCCAGTGTTTAAATCCGCCCGGGTTTCATCCTTGGTGATCAGGTCAATAAGGACTCTTCCCTCGTCCAAAGAGGAATCAGAGACTGAAGCCACCAGACTTGAAGGCGCCACATTCTTGGCTTTCGGGCTACCTTTTTTGCCGGAGTATTAACCGAAGCTGAAGTTCTGGCTTCTGCCTTCCCTTTCTTTAGCCTTTGCTCCGAAGGTACCCAGTCCAGAAGAGGAGGGAGAGCAATTCCGAGTACACCCCATACTCGGTTGAGTCGCTCCCAATTACCCACCAGCTTCGTTCTCCACTCCTTCTCAGCCGGAGTTGGAACTCCTAGAATCTTCTCCGAAGCTCGAACAACTTGCTGCGAAGTTATGGGGGCTTGAGAAGCTGAAAGATAAGTTAGCATGTCATTTCATCGAACAAATATATATAGAATATGTTGTTTTCGATGCTACCTGCAGGGCTCGAGTTCGAAGAGATTTTTCGGAGTCCGCCCTCCGGATCTTCTTTGAAGGTGATAGGCCAGTTGGCCATCAGAGGAGGAATCTGAAGTCCGATGAACTCCTCCGCTAGGTCCCGCATGCACATGCGGCGACTAATTCTTTGAAGCAGGCTGAGGCGAGCTTCGAGCTAGCTGGGATCGGGGTGAACAAGGGCTTCCCTTCGAAAGTTTATGTCCTGCAGGGGTCCGGCCAGACGACTGCCTGCCCCAACTTCGGCGTAGAACCACCGGAGGATCCAATCTGTGTACCATCTGGAATTGATGGCCTTCGCTGGAAATCTTAGTTGAAATTCATCCCAAAGCCAGAAGTTGATGCTCCCGAAGGCTACCACAATCTTTTCTCCTCCGGGGCCTAGGTAAGTTTTGGGTTGGCAGGATGCCCTGTGTAGTGCTGCGAAGATCTCTGCTCTTCCTTTGCAGCCCTCAGCTCACAGCACCCATTCGAAGATGGCCAGGCATGCTATTGCGTTCGGAGATAGTTGGGGAAGGGTGACGTGAAATAAATCCAGTACCTCTGATAGGAAGTCGACTGCCGGAAGTCCTAACCCCGCTTCGAAGAAAGCTTCGAAGACTAACACTTCTCCGAGCCTCGGCGAAGGGATGGCCTCCTTTTCAGGTTTGTTGGTTATGACCTCCGAGCTAATTTTTCCCTACATTGCTGCTGTGATCTACTCCCTCTTGCAAGTAGATGGCCCCAATTGATAAGACTGGTCCGAATACTTCGACGATGCTGGGAGGAGATCGTGAGGACCAACATTTTGGGGATTCCTTGCCGGTGCCGCCACTAGTGCTGCTACTGCTGCTGCTGGAGCCACCACCACTGAAGGCGCCGCTACTGTCGCTGCCGCCGCCGTGGCCGCAGCCTGCTGCTGGGCTACGGCCGAAGCCGCTCCAGAGACCTTGAAGCTTGTCTTCGCCATGGAATCGCACTGATTGATAAAGAACTCTGTATGCTAGGGCTTGATTGCACAAAAGCGGTGAGAACAGTATTAGGGAAGGGTCTGGGTCCTCTATTTATAGCCCAGGCCCATGATTTTTTACCGTTTACGTTTGTCGTTTCGCATTCTTGACCATTACCCCTTGCGAAGTTAACGCATCGCGTAACTTCCACTGGAAGGAAAAAGCCAACGGCTATTTCTTCTAAGTCTAAAAAAGCTTTCGGGCTCCTTAAGTTAATTCCAAAATAGTTCGAATATAATTTTCTTAGAAGTTGATTCGAAGTTTTGAATCTCCGCATATTTCGGAGATTGATTAAATCTGTTAACCCCCACGCATGATTATTTTTCTTGCGTATACTGCTCTCCTAACGTTACAGATCTAGCGGGGAAGCGTATTCGAGGGCTACTATTGGGGGAAAATACTTCATCTTCAGGGTTATTGCTGTAACAAGACAAAGGCAGGTGATTTAATCAAAGTTTTCCAGCATCTAACTCCGGAAGTATATTGGATCAAGTTCGAAGGATGGAGGCGAACTCTAGTTCGGAGTATATCTTCGAACATTGACTCTTTCAAGAGCTTCTTTGCCAGCTAGGATGAAAGACTTATCTTCTTTCTCATTGGATTAGACTTTTACCGTTTTAGCCCTATTAAGGGTACCGAATAGTTTCTACTATGTCGGTTGTAACATAGGGGTAAAAGGGTCTTTTCCTTAATGTTTGGCCCTATAAATACCCCCGTTTTACCCTGTAATGAGGATCGAATACTGAGTTATTCAATATACATCTTTGAACTATTTTGAGCTATTATCCATTCGGAGGCTTGAAATAGTTTACTTCACAAACACTTCGTTTGTTAGTTTCTAACCTCTAGAAACATGTTAGCGTAATCTTTTACGCCAACACACGATAAGAGTGACCATGCAAGGAATAGCCCAGAAAGATTCCATCAGATGCGCGTGATTCAAATGTGTCTAAGTTACCTCACTTTAGGATGAAGCACCGGCATCCAAATACTCTTAAGTGAGTGACCTTGGGCTTCAACCCAAAACGAAGTTCATAAGATATCACATTCAACAAAGAGCGCAAAAAGATCGTATTGGAGTTATAGCATGTTGTACTCATGGCTTCAACCTAGAATTTTCTAGGTGTCCTATGCTCGTTGAGCATCATCCTAACCATCTCCACAAGTGTGCGATTTTTCCTCTCAAAAACACCATTTTGTTGAGGGACTCTAGGTATAGAAAACTGATGTTCAATTCCATGTTCAAGAAAAAAATCTACAAAATAGTTGTTCTTGAACTCGGTGTCGTTGTCACTTCGAATGGCTTTCATTGCACCGGGGAGTTCCGAGGAGACATGCTGAAGAGCGTGTGCCTCATGGCTCCAGATGTGATGAGTCATTGTCAACGAAAGTCAAAAGGACTGAAGAGAAGAGAAGACCTGTTGTGTCTGGGCCGCATGTGTCTCAAGTACACGGGCAGCGAGCGACTGTCGGGCAAAGGGACCGCGAAGTCGTGCTGTCCCAATCCGGGTACAAGGGCTAGGAGCAGCAGATGATCCACTGGGCTGTTGACCAGGATTGACTCAGGTACATGTGCGGCGAGTGATTGCCGGGCTGAGAGAGTTGTGGAATCGGGCCGGCCCAATCCGGGTACCTGGTGCAAAGTCGGTGGACGCTTTGTCAGTTTTGGCGCAAAACTGACGACCGCTGATCTTGGATCTGACTGTTCTGAGGCGAAGCCATAGTCGCTACGAAAGCTCCGCTTCAGAATAAGTCATCTGTAATTAGGAGTTTACTATTTTGTCCTTAGGCCCACAGTCAGTCAGTCGAGTCTATAAAAATATCTTAAGGGCATTTTGGTCTTTTCCATTTTATTTCAGCGTGTGTAAAAACCCTAAGGGTCTTTTGGTATTTTCCTAGGCTATTGGGCTACCTATAAATAGGGCCCCAATCCCTAGGGTTAGGGTTACCCTTTTCTGAAAATACTTTACTAATCAAAAAGATTGGGTCACTTTTGGCGTTCTTCCTCCTAGTGGTTTTTGTTCTTCTCCGCCGCCATTGTTTCCATCAGGCATGTCAAGAAATCACTGGTTCCGTTTTATTCTCTCTGTTTCGTAGCCTTCGTACGTCGCTGTGGATTCATGTTCTCGATTTGCGTGTCTTGATTTGTTTTCTGCTCTGAGTTTGCCACAGAGGTTTTGCTTGTTGCTTCATAGCCATCACCTCAAATCTTACTGAGACGTTGATTTCTCTCTCAGAGCTTTCTGTTTAATTCCTGTGGTGTTAACTTCTCTGGTTTCGGTAGCATGGCTCCCCGTGGCACAGGCTAGCAAGCCCGATCTTTTTGCGCAAGATTTGTTTTATTTTCTTCAGCTAGAGCTCTGTGTTTGGTTTGCTGGTTATTCAACACGGCAGTCTAGGAGCTCTCAGAAGCCATCATAGCAGAACAACAGGTCAGAGATGAAAAATTTATCCTATGTTGTGTACTAGCGCAAATAGCTTTTGGTCTAGTCTCGTGCAGCTGTAGAAGCTAGTACCTTCTAGGTACTAGTTGCAAGTTTGTTTATTAGCCTACCGTGGATTGTTTTTTGATTCTTAGAGGCATAGACTAGGTCCTTGCTTGCACTCCGCTTTTTGTTTATTGCGAAGGTGCTGATAGCTTTGTCTACGGAGTTCGCTAGAGTGTTCGAAGGTTGGCTGGTGTGCTATGTTTTTGCTCTATGCGAAGTTGGCTTCGATCCAACAAGTGAGGCTTCGCATCAGAGTTTGTTCCTTTCGAAGCATACTTCGGCTCAAAGAATATCGAAGTACACTTCGCTGATGCGCATAAAGAATTTGAAGCTTTTTGCATGTGCTGTTTATCTTCGCTGCTGACAGAGTCTCCGTTTTTGTTGCGTTCGAAGCTTGCTTCTCTGGTTTCTGCTGGCTTGCATACTTCGCTAGCGAAGCGTGTAAGGTTTTCTTTGCTGACAAGTTGGACTTCGGAAAATGGACTTTGCCACTACCTGAGTAGGCTTCGGAAATCTAGTGTGTTTTGCCGAAGGTTGTCTTGGCTGCATTAGGCTTCGAAATATTTTTCGTGGGCTTCGAACTTTGTTCCAGAGATTGACTTTGGTTCTGTGTACTTCACCTCGGTTTGCGTGAACTTGACTTAAACTGTTGGTATGGTTTGTTCTGTTGATGCTTAAAATGAATATGTCTTGAATACTCAGTTAATCTGCCTTAAAGCACGGTGAGAGTGTCGCTTTGTTTAGGACACCGTTCGTTTTCAGGCTAGATCTTTTTAGGTTCTGTTGACCTGATTATTTTTCCTGCTAAGTCTGTTGAGTGCGTTGGGTGTTGGGAGCAGGCCATAGATTCGAAAGAATTTTTTTAGGCGCCCATTCACCCCCCCTCTGGTCGCTACTTTCGGTCCTACAACTGGTATCAGAGCCTGGTTAGGGTTTTTTCCATACCTTAACTGGTTCTAAACCCAGGTAGTGATCATGACTTCTCCTGGAAAGGTCCCGTCCTTGGAAGCTTATGGCAATAATTATTGGAAGACTCGCATGCGAGCCTATCTCATGAGCCAAAGCTCGGACATTTGGGACATTTGTGTTCACGCTACTTTCACCATATTGCCAGTTGTTGAGCGTAATTCTCCTGATATTATCACCCAACATCTGAACAACAACAAAGCGGTGAACATTTTGTTTTCTGGTTTAGGTCCCACTGAATTTGAGCGTGTGAGCCATCTCACCACTGCTAGAGAGATCTAGGCTACCCTCCAGACACACCATGAGGGGACAACCCAGGTCAAGGCTCGGCTATATCATACCTACCGACGTGAATATGAAAATTTCACACAGAAGCCGGGTGAATATGTTGATGCTTTGTTTGGTCATTTTCAATCGATCATCAACAAGATTCGGGACACCAAGGCCGAGGGGTTCAGCTGGTCTCAGATCATGAACAAGCGCTCAAGGTTGTTCATACCTTGGACCCTAAGATCTGGGAGATCAAGGTATCCTCTATCATTGAGAGCACCTCTTATGATACCTTGACAATTTCTGAGTTGTTCAGCAAGCTGAAGGCCACTGAAGTTGATACCCAGTTAAGATAATATGTCACTGGCTCTAGATCAAAAACCCTGGCCCCTCTTCTATGAGCTGTGTTGGGTTCTCCTTGATGTCTATCACTAAGGACCAACTTGAGTCATTAGGAGATGATGACTTGTGTCTGTTTAACAAACGGGTTCATCATGTCCATGATAAGCGAATGTTCAAAAGACATGGCACAAAATCCAGATGCTTTGAGTGTGGTGATCCAGGTCACTTCATCACCGACTGCCCCAAGCGCAATGGTCACAAGAAGGGTACCGGTGGTGGCTTCTATGACTCCGGCAAGCACAACAACTCCTCCTTCACAAAGGGCAAGCCAAAGTCCAGATTCTTCAGAAAGGCCCTGAAGGACTACCGCCATGAGAACAAGAAGCGGGACAAGGCCTTCTTCGCCGAGATGGAGAAAAGCTACTCCAAGCGGTCTTCATCTTCTTCCTCTTCATCAAGCTCAAGCGATGAGGAGATCGTGATCAGGAAGGGGAAGGACAAGGACGATCCGGCGGGCCTCTACTTCATGGCCTTCGGGGATAGGCCGAAGAGCCGGTCACATCAAAGCCGAAGATCCCGCAAGAGCTTCTTCTCAATGGCTCTTGGGGATAAGGAAGAGAAGGGCTCCTCCGACGACTCCGACGACGATGAAAAATAAAAGGTATCATCTTATGAACATGAAATCGTTAATTTACTTGAAAAGAATCGTCAAGAGTTGAGATATCAGGAAAAACTACTTAGAGGGGCTATGAAGAGGATAGATGAACTTGAGATTGAGCTTACTGTGGCCAATGGTAGAATTGAGAGTCTTTCTTCTTCCCCTTGCTTGGGTGATAGCAGTGAGTGCCCAAAGTGTGAAGTGTTGCTGTGTGACCTGATGACTCTGAAGTCCAGGTACACAGAAAGGGTTGATGAGAGGGACGCTTTGGCCACTGAGCTTGAGAGCACTAAGCTGGGGCTGAAAGATGCTCATGCCACTGTCGTCGTGCCCTATGTTGATTGCCCATCCCATCTAGCTAGTTTAGCCGTGCTGAAAGCCAAGGGTGATGAGCAATTGGGCAATTTGGAGAGAGTTAGAGCTGAGCTGGAGCAGACTAGGCTAGAGCTTGAGACACTGTCAGTTCCACTCACTGTTTGTGAGAACTGCTTGTCTCTTAGATTGTAGTTGATCAAGCTGAAAGCCGAGAAGTCTGTCCAAGTTGACAGAGAGTGTGAGACCTGCTTGTCTTAGGTGGAGGTTCTAGCTTCCTTGACAGTGAAGCTAGCTGATGTTCAGAATGAGAACTTTTACCTCTGTCAAATCCTGAGTTGTATGAGTGCCAGAGAGCCACAGCTCGGCATGATGATCCAGCAGTTTAAGAGGCAGGATGGGTTTGGGGTAGGCTACACCTACACCAAGGCTGATTTTGAGAGTGCTATTAGCCGGGCAGTGGAGTGGAGTAAATGACTCTTGAACAGAGATACCCCAAGACTCACTCCACTGAGTCTTTCAAAGCTAGTCAGCCCAAGGATGGAGTGTTCCAAGAATAGCCCAAAGTTCCACCCAAGAAGCCCATCTGGGTACCAAAGCCCAAACACCTTCGCACTTCTCTAGACTCTCTATCTGGACCCTCTCACACCAAGGAGTCTACACCCAACACCACCAAGCCCAAGAACACCAAGCCTCAACCACATCCCAAGAAGCCCACCTACCACTGTCAGTACTGTTAGAGAGACAGGCATCTTGAGGAGTTTTGCTTCAGGAGGAAGTGGGTTGAGAGAGCAGAGAGAGCTCGTGGTGGGCAGGAGCAGTTCTACCGGTAGGGTGGTAGACTGAGAATTCCTCGACGCGGGGAGAGGCGGCTAGGCCGCGTCGTGTAGGTGATCGTAGAGGAGATGGCTTTCATGCCCGTGCTCTGGAGGGTGGTGTTCGCTCTGGCAGAGCTCCAGGTCATTTTGGATATGGCTCTGGACCTCATGGGGGAGGTTTTAGGCAGAACAGAGGACCACACTTTGAGCCGCGTTTTGGTTCAGACTCCTATGATGATTTCTGTTTTCCATCTTTTGAGCAGATGGCTCGACACTGGTTTAGTTCTTTTGCTAAACCTGGTGCCGGACCATTTGCTCCCCCTTACGACCACTGATTGTGCAGGATCGAGGACTGGAGGACGTTTGGATCATGGACTCAGGATGCTCTCGCCACATGATGGGACATCGTAGATGGTTCTCCAGTCTCTCTCCCCTGAGCTCCAAGGAATACATCACCTTCGGGAACAGTGGTCAAGGGAAGGTACACGGCATTGGCTCAATTCGTATCTCTGACCATTTCTCTTTGATTTCTATTTCGCAACTTCTTGAGGATGGTTTGGAGGTTCGTTTTAAGAAGGGCAGTTCTTCTGTGGTTGATTATAGAGGGTCTTTGATTTGCTAGATCTTACCCTTTGGTAAGTTTTTCGGATTAACTTCTCTAGTTCTTTGGGCCCTTCTCGCTGCTTGATTGCTGGATCCTCCTCTGAGCACTGGAAGTGGCATAGGAGGTTAGACCATTTGAGTTTTGATCTGCTTGTTAGATTGAGCTCTATGGACCTCATCCGAGGATTTCCCAAGCTTAAGATGGAGAAGGATCTAGTTTTCCATCCCTGTCGTCATGGGAAAATGGTTGCCGCTTCTCACTCACCTGTGACTCAGGTGATGACTTCGTACCCGGTAGAGCTGTTACACATGGATACTATTGGTCCAGCTCGGGTACGCTCAGTCGGTGGGAAGTGGTACGCGCTTGTTATCGTTCACGATTTTTCTTGATTCTCGTGGGTTTTCTTCTTGGAGTCTAAGGATGAGACTTTTCATTTTGTTCATGACCTGATTTTGAAGCTGAAGAATGAGAACAATGGTCGGATGTGAGCGATTCACTCTGACAACAGCTCTGAGTTGAAGAACTCTCAGTTCGTCAGCTTCTGTATTGATCATGGTTGTTGGGGGAAAATATCCCATCTTCGGGGTTATTGCTGTAACAGCATAAAAGCAGATAATGGATTCGAAGGTTTCCAGACGTCCATCTTCGAAGATACCCCGAGTCAAGCTCGAAGTACGAAGATAGGCATTGGTTCGGAGTACATCTTCGAACTAAGGCTTTTTGAGATCTTTATTGCCAGCTAAGATGGAAGATTTATCTTTTATATTATTAGATTAGTCTTTTACCATTTTAGCCCTATCAAGGGTACCGAATAGTCTCTACTATGTCGGTTGTAATAGAGGGGTAAATAGGTCTTTTCCTTAATATTTGGGCCTATAAATACCCCCCGTTTCACCCTGTAATAGGGACCGAATACAAGTTATTCAATACACACATTCGAACTATTCTAAGTTGTTATCCTTTTGGAGGCTTAGAACAGTTCACTTCGCAAACACTTCATTTGTTAGTTTCTAATCTACAGAAACCTGTTAGCGTAATCTTTTACGCCAACAATGGTCTTGATCATCAGTTTTCTGCTCCTTACACTCCCCAATAGAACAACATTGTGGAACGAAAGAACCGCACGCTAGTCGAGATGTACAGGACAATGCTCGATGAGCACAGGACTCCTAGGCATTTTTGGGCTGAAGCCATGAATACGGCTTGCTATCTGGCCAACCGCATTTTTCTTAGAGCTTACCTAGGTAAGACTTCATATGAGTTGCGGTTTGGCAGACAGCCCAAGGTGAGCCACTTGTGAGCATTTGGCTGCAAGTGCTTTGTGCTCAAGAAGGGAGGGCATTTGGACAAGTTTGAGTCTCGTTGCTGGGATGGAGTCTTTCTTGATTATGCTTTGCATTCTCGAGGCTTCCGTGTTTGGAACCTCGACTCCTAGCAGCTTGTTGAGACTTGTGAGGTTTCTTTTGATGAGTCCTTGCCTTCTTTGACTCCTTTTTTGAGCTTTCTATAGATGGTGAGCTCGGAGAGTCCATCTTCGAGGAAGATGATGACGCTCCAGCTGCTGATGAGGGTGGGCCTTCTACACAGCCTGCAGACCCCACACCTTCTGACACTTAGATTGAGGATGAGGGCGGACCTCTAATCACTTCTTCCACTTCGATCGAGCCCCCTTAGTCGAGTCCAGAGGTGCCAGCTGCTGACTCCGGTGAGGTGACTTCAGATCACCAGTGATCTCGAGCAGTTCAGCGTGATCACCCCTCAGAGCTCATCATCGGTGATTTGTCTGAGAGGACTTTGCGTTCTTCTGTTGATTCTCTTGCTGTGTTTGATGAATCTACGTTTGTTGCATCTTTTGAGACCAGAGACGTTTCTCATGCTCTTTTTGATTCAAATTGGATTAATGCCATGCAATAAGAGCTTGAGAATTTTGTCTGCAATCAGGTTTGAACACTGGTTGAGCTGCCACCCGGATGCAACCCCATATGCACCAAGTGGGTGTTCAAAAACAAGCAAGGTGAAGATGGGGTTGTGGTGCGCAACAAAGCTCAACTATTTGACCAGGGTTTTTGCCAGAAGAAGGGTATTGACTTTGAGGAGACTTTTGCCCCTGTTGCCCGCCTTGAGTCCATTCGCATTCTTTTAGCTTTTGCCGCTTCGAAGGGTTTTAAGCTTTTTCAAATGGATATCAAGAGTGCTTTCCTGAACGGGTACATAGAGGAGGAAGTCTATGTTAGGCAGCCCCCCAGTTTTGAGAACCCTAAGTTTCCTCGACATGTTTTTAAGCTGCAGAAAGCATTATACGGTATTAACCAAGCCCCTAGGGCTTGGTATGACCGGTTGAAGCAGTTTTTGTTGGGAAAGGGCTTTGTGATGGGTTATGTGGATAAAACTCTTTTCTTACTCAGAGATGCATCAGATTTCTCGGTTGCTCAGATATACGTGGACGATATCATTTTTGGTGGTACTACTGATGTGCTTGTGTCCAAGTTTTCTGATTAGATGCAAAGTGAGTTTGAGATGAGCCTCATGGGTGAGCTCAAGTATTTCTTAGGGCTCCAGATCAAAGTGTATCCTTTTTAGGATATTTTGAGTCAGTTTTCTTTCTTCTTTACACTTTTCTTGAGTCTTTTTGTGTGTGTTCATATCATGCATATTCACATATCACACTTTGATCCTGCTTCTGTTATATGATTGAACTGCTTTACTTATTCTAGCTGGTACATGCTTTTGATTACTTGTCGATGATCATGCTTTGCTTCAATTCACATGATATGTCTGATATATGTCATATGCATGGCTTTTATTCTTTAAAATTGAAAAATGATCACAATTGATTCTAGTAACTATCATGTGTAGGATGAATGCTTTTGCTATCTGTTACATGCCTTGTAGCTAGTTCCTCACTTAGATGCAGATATGCAACTTGGACATCTATATGCTTTAACATGGAAAATGTGCTATAAAAATGATAAAAAACAAAAATGAATGAAAATTCCATGCCTTTTTATGCTTGAGTTGAAAAGATCCAGGTGGGTTTGCTTTGTCGCATTG
The DNA here is from genome assembly GCA_019279435.1 of Zizania palustris. Classification (NCBI taxonomy): domain Eukaryota; kingdom Viridiplantae; phylum Streptophyta; class Magnoliopsida; order Poales; family Poaceae; genus Zizania; species Zizania palustris. The sequence continues at coordinate 89,045,840 of JAAALK010000082.1, read as the reverse complement.
CATTGTTATGGACTGCTTACCATAGCACTTTGGTATGAACTAGGCCAATGTAATGTATGCCAAGACCAATGTCTTAAGCTTCAGATGGTCTAGTTCTGGCCTAGGCTTGACTTGGTCGGTTAGTTTAAGGTTTGGCATGCAAATAACCCCTGGCAAAAATGAAAAAGGAAAAAGAAAAAGCCTGAAAATTAAAAATATAACAAGTTTGCTGAAGCACTTTGTTTTGGACAATGCTTATCTTGGTAGATATCAGTTAGCTTGTGCATCTCATGCTTTACCTTGCTTGTCAACTAGAAAATGTGGTGATGTTTTTGTCTGCAAAAATTGAAAAATGCATGCTAAATGACTTTGTTTAGATATCATGTGTTGCACTGATCATGCCATGTGTCTTAGACAATATATCTTTTGCTATACCTGTTAGATGTTGTAATTGCAGTCAATCATATCTGAGAAGCATGCTTTCTACACTGCACGTGCACCCCAGTTGCATTCATTGCATATTTTAAGGGGGAGTTGCATTTCAGGGGGAATTTGTGTCTCTTTAGAGTGCATTTAGTCTCGCTTGATGAGTCCAATTGTCAACAAGGGGGAGAAATTTTGGGAGAAGAGTTTAAGGGGGAGTTTTTGTCCCGTTTGTCCTTACTCTTTGGATATCCTTGTTGATAATTCTGAGATTGCACTCGTTTTTGAGTCTTTACTTTTGGTTAACCATAATGATCGCTTTCTTGCTTTTGTTCGGCTTTTGGTAATTAGGGTTAGAACTTTTATTTTATTTTCTTCTTCTCTGTTTTCTTGTGTTTTGTTTTCGTTGTTTCCACATGTGCTTACAGGTATTTGAGAGCTGATGAAGAGAAGTGTTGACAATGCACTCATCAAGGGGGAGATTGAGGAGCCATGCTAAAGAGTGTGGGCCTCATGGCTCCAGATGTGATGAGTCATTGTCAACGGAAGTCAAAAGGACTGAAGAGAAGAGAAAACCTGATGTGTCTGGGCCGCATGTGACTCAGGTACATGGGCAGCGAGCGACTGTCAGGCAGAGGGGCCGCGAAGTCATGCTGGCACAATCCGGATACATGGGCTAGGAGCAGCAGAGGATCCACTAGGTTGTTGACCAGGATTGAGTCAGGTACACGGGCGGTGAGAGATTGCCGGGATGAGAGAGCTGCGGAATCAGGCCAGCCCAATCCGGGTACTAGGTGCAAAGTCGGTGGACGCTTTGTTAGTTTCGGCGTAAAACTGATGACTGCTGATCTTGGATCTGATAGTTCTAAGGCAAAGCCGTACTCGCTACGAAAGCTCCGCTTCAGGATAAGTCATCTGTAATTAGGAGTTTACTATTTTGTCCTTAGGCCCACAGTCAGTCAGTCGAGTCTATAAAAATATACTAAGGGCATTTTGGTCTTTTCCATTTTATTTCAGCGTATGTAAAAACCCTAAGGGTCTTTTGGTATTTTCGTAGGCTATTGGTCTGCCTATAAATAGGGCCCCAATCCCTAGGGTTAGGTTTACCCTTTCTGAAATTACTTTACTAATAAAAAAGATTGGGTCACTTTTGGCGTTCTTCCTCCTGCTGGTTTTTGTTCTTCTCCGCCGCCATTGTTTCCATCAGGCATGTCAAGAAATCACTGGTTCTTTTTTATTCTCTCTGTTTCATAGCCTTCGTATGTCGCTGTGGATTCATGTTCTCGGTCTGCGTGTCTTGATTTGTTTTCTGCTCTGAGTTTGCCACAGAGGTTTTGCATGTTGCTTCGTAGCCATCATCTCAAATCTTACTGAGACGCTGATTTCTCTCTCAGAGGTTTCTATTTAATTCCTGTGGCGTTAAATTCTCTGGTTTCGGTAGCATGGCTCCTTGTGGCACATGCTAGCAAGCCCGATCTTTTTGCACAAGATTTGTTTTATTTTCTTCAGCCAGAGCTCTATGTTTGGTCTGCTGGTTATGCAACACGGCAGTCTAGGAGCTCTCAGAAGCCATCATAGCAGAACAACAGGCCAGAGATGAAGATTTTATCCTATGCTGTGTACTAGCGCAAATAGCTTTTGGTCTAGTCTTGTGTAGCTGCAGAAGCAAGTACCTTCTAGGTACTAGTTGCAAGTTTGTTTATTATCCTACCGTGGATTGTTTTTTGATTCTCAGAGGCATAGACTAGGTCCTTGCTTGCACTCCACTTTTTGTTTATTGCGAAGGTGCTGATAGCTTTGTCTACAAAGTTCGCTAGAGTGTTCGAAGGTTGGTTGGTGTGCTGTGTGTTTGCTCTGTGCAAAGTTGGCTTCGATCCGACAAGTGAGGCTTCGGAGCGGAGTTTGTTCCTTTCGAAGCATACTTCAGGTCGAAGCATATCGAAGTACACTTCGCTGATGTGCGTAAAGAATTTGAAGCTTTTTGCATGTACTGTTTATCTTTGCTGCTGACACAGTCTCCGCTTTTGTTGCGTTCGAAGTTGCTTATCTAGTTTCTGCTGGCTTGCATACTTCGCTAGCGAAGCGTGTAAGGTTTTCTTTGCTAACAAGTTGGACTTCGGAAAATGGACTTCGCCACTGCCTGAGTAGGCTTCGGAAATCTAGTGTGTTTTACCGAAGGTTGTCTTGGCGGCAGTAGGCTTCGAAATATTTTTCGTGGGCTTCGAACTTTGTTCTAGAGATTGACTTTTGTTCTATGTACTTCACCTCGGTTTGCGTGAACTTGACTTAAACTGTTGGTATGGTTTGTTCTTTGATGCTTAAAATGAATATGTCTTGAATACTCAGTTAATCTGCCTTTAAGCACGGTGAGAGTGTCGCTTTGTTTAGGACACCAGTCGTTTTCAGGCTAGATCTTTTTAGGTTCTGTTGACCTGATTATTTTTCCTGCTAAGTCTGTTGAGGTGCGTTGGGTGTTGGGTGCAGGCCATTGATTCGAAAGAATTTTTTTAGGCGCCCATTCACCCCCTCTGGTCACTACTTTCGGTCCTACAAGATCATTGAATATCCTCAATACTAAGCTCCGAAAGTGTATAAACACTTCATCCTTGCTTACAAGAAAGAAAACCCAAGAGTAACGACAGTAGTCATCAACAACAACAAGAACGTACCATTTTCCACCTAAAGAGCTAATCCGGGATGGACCTACAGTGTCCATATGAAGAAGCTCTCTGGGTCGCTCAGTCATCACCATGTTTGTGTGTGAATGAGAAGTGGCAACTATTTTTCCAAGACGACAAGCGGCACAAATTAGGTTCTTCTCAAATTTTAGCTTGGGCAATCCTCGGATGAGTCCTAGAGCACTCAATCGAGCAAGAAGATCAACGCTCATGTGCCCTAGTCTCCTATGCCACATCCAAAGCTTAGACGAAGCTTCAGCTAAAAGGCAATGAGAAGATCCAAATGATTCAGAGAAGTTAGCTCCAAACACTCTCCCTACTCTCAAGATTTTGCAAATGAAAGCACTAGAAGAATCAAGCACATGAGAGGCATCACGACCAAAGTGAACCTCAAAACCCTCATCAAGCAATTGAGAGAGAGAAAGTAAGTTATAGCCCAAGTCCTCAACCAATGCAACATTAGAGAGAGTGAAGTTTTCATTGATTCTAATCATACCTTGTCCTTTCACTCTACTTTTGTGATTGTTTCCAAAAGTGATGTGTTCTCATTGCTTGGTTAAGGTGAAGCTGGAGAACCTTGATGACTTTTCGGTCATGTGGCGCGAATAGTCGGAATCAATAATCTACTTGTTCTCCAGGCTTGCATGCCTTCCCTACATAGAGACAAAAGACCTCGAGTACTCAGTGCTGGGGTTAGTGATAAAATGTTTAGGTATCCATCACTAAACAACTTGAGAGTTAGGCAAAACAGAAGACTAGGTATGAAGAGAATCATAATGAAAGCGATGTCTTCTTGCAAAATGTTGGGGTCTCCTAAATTGACTCGGACCAAAACCTCTAACACGTGGTCTAATGTCATATGAAGCATGATGTAAACCACAATAGGTATAGTCACTCATATAATCATAAGGAGCCTCAAAATTAGAATAAGAGCGATAATCATACTTATGCAAATCATAAGATGGATAATACAAGTCATGAAAGTTGATAGCATGAGCACGACGTTCATCCTTGATACGACGATAACAAAAACCAATCAAATGACCTACACGATGACAATAAGAGCAATGAAAAACTTTCTTATGTGTAGGTTCATAAGTTTCTGGTGCAAACCTCACAGTTTTTCTTGGTTTTTGCTTGGAGTCTGTCTTGGGTGGTGGAATGATTGTCCTTTTAGGTTGGGTAGGATTTTTGGCTTTCTTAGTGATGTCTAGCTAGGCTCTCTCTTTCTCAAGGATAGTAGGTAGAGTGAACATAGTTTTTCTTGGGGTATTTGGTGTAATTCTCTCATAACCCAACCCTAGAGCTAACCCTGCCCTATCAACACACATTTTAGTTTTATGCAAAAGCAACTCAATTTTACCCTTCCCTTCGGTACACTTATCCACCATGGAAAGTAGATAATCATTCTCACACTTAAGTTTTTCAACTTGCTCTCTAGGAAAGTTGAGTTGGTCCTTAAGGAAGATGCAGGTGGAACATGATGGCTTCACATCCTTAGAACACTCAGCACTCTCCAATCTAACCTTAAGTTCATCAACATGCTTATCTCTCAAATTAATGCTTTCAACATGTAAAGAACAATTCAGGCATTCTATTGACACGAAAATGTGCCCCCGCACTTGGGTCAGTTCGACGATCCAAAAGTGTGCAGATACTTAGGGACAAGCCTAAGCATAACACAACACTGATGTCGCGCTCCGACTACCCTCAACAGTGGTAAGGGGGGGTGGAGTCGCCAGGTAATCTCATTACACGGAAATAATCCAATTAGACGAAAAAAATATATTAAATCAAATAAATCAGCAAGCTGAATGGAGCCTGGCTGATTCGAAGGGTACTGTGCGAAGGGTGTCGCCGAAGGGTACCTTTGGCATCTGATGCGAAGGGTCCCACCGAAGGGTGCCTTTGGTGTTCGGGCTAATCTAGCCGAAGGCAGGCTACGAACAGATCACGACGCGACAATCACCTCCAAACAGTGGGTTTTGGCGTGAAGTCTCTAACATGACAAAATAACTCGAACGCAACACACTGGCATGACTTTGTCTGACGCAGGATATGGATGTGGCGAAGCCTGTCTCGATGAATCCTGTTGCGAAGCGTGCTGGAGCGCAGGACTCAGTCAAACCGACAACAGTGTGACGGTCCGGCACGAGTAGTTGAAGCTAGGATTCCGTCGAGGGATGTTTTGGCAGACTCCGAAACCAGTCTCCTAGCTCCGGACACCTTCGGCGAAGTGGCTCCGAGAGTGAAAACCTGCAACAGAATAGATATCAAGTGCCAATTCAGCCTATGGACCGAATCTGCTAAATGTTGCTGTAGGGAAACGAAGGTAGCAATCTGTTACGTAGATTAACGGGTACTTCATAGGAGAAGTAACAAGGCGATAGCAATCTATTACGTAGATTAACGGGTAATTCACAAGTGAAGTAACAAGGATTTGTGTTTGATTTGTGTTGGGGGGTGTTAATGAACCGCCTCAACCCTATATTTATAGGGGCTAGTCTTCTAATCTCTAAGATTAATCTATTAAGATTCGGCCTAATCATGTGTAGGGATAAAATTAGCCAGAATCAGACTCAAACTCTATCTCTGGAATTCAGCCCGAAGTGGGCCTTCGGTCAGGCCCGCCGAAGCCTGCTCCTTGGGCCGAATCTTCGGTGAGGCAGGCCTCCGAAGGCCTTCGGGCTGAAGCTAGCAGGACTTCTAGAAGCTTCCGAAGCCTAGAGCTCGATGGGCCTTCGGCCTTGTAGGGCTTCGGCCTGATCCAGGACATGTGTATTTTTGGCCCAAATTACCAAAATTGATATTTTAACAATCTTAACCATTTAATGCCATTTTTTGCTATCAACACAGGCCCCACTGCCTTTTAGTTAACTAAGTGAACAAAAAGCATAACGGGCTAAGAATGATACCTCTCATATCTGTCTTTCGACACGTTCGAGCCGTTTGCCACACACTCGGGAAATACCTTTTCAAGTACCTGCCATTGAAAGCTCTTTGAAAACGCTCTCCTTGTAGATATTCTAACACATATGCATTACCCGGAGCAATTTTGACTATTTTGAAAGGTCCTTCCCAACTAGGTGACCATTTACCAAATTTAGGGCTCTTAGTGCCTAAGGGAAAAATCGTCTTCCAAACCAAGTCACCAACTTGAAACGATTTTGGTTTAAATTTCTTATTGTACGCTCTAGCTACTCTTCTCTTGTCCATTTCTATATATTCTAAAGCCCTTAGCCTCTTATCGGTCATTTCTTCTAAATTATCCTTCAAAAGAGTCTCATATTCAATGACCGATAAGCCATCTTGCCTTAGAAATCTTAAAGAGCCAAGATCTACTTTTATGGGTAGAACGGCTTCTTGTCCATATACTAGCTAGTATGTGTTGATACGAAAACGTGCCCCAGCACTTGGGTCAGTCCGACGATCCAAAAGTGCACGGATACTTAGGGACAGACCTAAGCGTGACGTGGCACCGACGTCGCATTCTAACTACCCTTAATAGTGATAAGGGGGTGGAGTCTCCAGGCAACCAGATTACACAAAATAATCCAATTAGCCGAAAGAAATAGATTAAACAGAATAAAATCAGCAAACCAGTCAGAGCCCATCTGGTTCGAAGTCTGATGCGAAGGGTGCGCCAAAGGGTACCTTCGGCGTCTGGTGCAAAGTGCTTCGTCGAAGGGTGCTTCGACGTTCGAACTGATCCGGCTAAAGGTGTACTCCGAAAGGACCTGGACGCGATTATCACCTCTGAACAGCGGGGTTCAGCGTGATATCTCTGATACAGCAATCTATGGGACAATGATGCGAGGGCCACGCGTGAGTGCAACTTCGTCCAGTGTGGAGTATAGTCGTGGCGAAGCCTGTTGCGACGAAGTATGCTGGCGAAGCCTGTTGCCGAAGCCTGCGGTTCCGCCGAAGGGTGTCCTGGGACCTCCGAAACCGATCTCTCAGCTCCGGACACCTCCGATGAAGGGGCTCCGAACATGCGAACCTGCAATAGAAGAGTGCGAAGTACCGATTCGGCCTGAGGATCGAATTTTGCTAAGTGTTGCACTAGTAGCAAAGGTAGCAATCTATTACGCAGATTAGCGGACACTTCACACGCAAAGTAACAAGGCCATAACAATATATTATGTAGATTAATGGATACTTCACAGGCGAAGTAACAAGGATTACCACTGTTCCGTAGTGGCCGGTGGAGGGCTTCCAGGCAAACCCACGAAGAGGTACAGGAAAATAAAGGTAAAGTAAATACGATCAAAGCATGGGATTTGGTTTGGTTTGAGTTGGGGGGGCTTCCCACGCCGGCCATGCCTCTCTATTTATAGGGGGTTAACTCATAATCTAATCTGCTATTAATCCGGCCAGATAGAGATAGAGATTGAACTGGAAACGCGTACAACTCTATCTCTGCCGATGTGGGCTTCGGTCAGGCCCGTCGAGGCCTGCCCCTCGGGCCAAAGCTTCGGTAGCATGGGCTTCGGCCAGGCCCGTCAAGGCTTGCTCCTCGGGCCGAAGCTTCGGCAGCGTGGGCCTCCGAAGGCTTCCTAGCCGAAGCCCATGGGTTGGCTAGAGGCTTTCGGAGCCCATAGCTCAATGGACTTCCACCCTGTAGGGCTTCGGACAGACCTTGGACATGTGTACTTTCGGCCCAAATCACCAAAAATTGATATTTTGATAATCTAGCCATTACTGCCATTTTTGGCTATCAACACATGCCCCCCGCCTTTTAGTGAACTAGTGAACTAAAAGCATAATGAGCTGAAGACAATATCATCCATATCGGCTTTCCGACACTTTTATGATGTTTGCCACACACTTGGGAAATACCTTTTCAAGTATCTTCTATTCAAAGCTCTTCGAAACCGCTCTCCCTGCAGGGATTCCAACACGTATGCGTTGCCGGGAGCGATTTCGGCTACCTTAAAAGGACCTTCCCAACTAGGTGACCATTTGCCAAATTTGGGACTCTTCGTGCCTAGAGGCGAAATCGTCTTCCATACCAAGTCTCCTATTTGAAACGATTTTGGTTTAACCTTCTTATTGTAAGCTTTAGCTACTCTCTTCTTGTCTACTTCTATGGCTTCTAAATCCCTTAGCCTCTTATCGGTCACTTCCTCTAGATTATCTTTCAGAAGAGCCTCATACTCATCGACCGATAAGCCGTCTTGCTTTAACACTCTTAAGGAGCCAAGATCTACCTCTACAGGCAGAACGACCTCTTGTCCATATACCAACTCATATGGACTGACATTGGTGGCACCGTGCTTTGCAATCCTACAAGCCCATAATGCCTTGGAAAGCACTTCATGCCACATTTTAGGAAACTCTTCAATCTTCTTCTTAATGAGCTTAATCACGGTTTTATTACTAGACTCAGCCTGACCATTGTCTTGAGCGTAGTAAGGTGAAGAGTTTATCAACTTAATGCCATAGTATTCGGCGAAGTCCCTTACTTCTTTAAATACAAATGAACTACCTTGATCCGTAGTAAGAGTTTGAGGGATGCCGAATCAACGTATGATGTGCTTTAAAATAAATTCACGTACCTCATTGTGAGTCATGTTCTTGAGATGTACGGCCTCGGTCCATTTGGTGAAGTAATCGGTCGCCATCAACATGAATCGATGCCCCTTTGAGGAAGGAGGGTAGATCTGGCCGATGAAGTCTAAACCCAAACCTCAAAACGGCCATGGCTTGACAATAGGATTGAGCAATGAGGCAGGAGCTAACTGGATGTTGCCAAACCTCTAGCATGCCTCACACCCTTTGTAGTACTCGAAACAATCTTCGGTCATAGTCGGCCAATAGAAGCCCGCTATTTTGAGCATCCAACTCATCATTTGGGCCGACTGATGAGTGCCGCAAAGCCCCTCATGGACTTCTCCTATAGCCACCTAGCACTGCTCATGGTCTAAACATTTCAATAGTACTTCGTCGATGGTTCGGCGGTACAATGTGTCGTCTACCAACATGAATTTGAACGCTTGTCGCCGAACCTTCTGATCAACACTTCGGCTAGGGTCTCTCATATATTGGATGATTGGGACTCTCCAATCACCCCTACAGGTTTCAGAGGGCCTCGCTGGTCCACCTTCTGAAAAAACCTCTAAAATATGGACTTCGGGGTGCCCCCTGAGCCATTCTAGCTCCGGCCGAAGCCTGGTCGAGGTGGCCATTCGGAGTGTGCCGGGCCAAAGCTCTCCGGAGGGTTCAGACTCCGGAGAGCCTTCTCCGTCCGGGAGGCTTCGCACTATGGGCTCCGGCGTGCCAGACCCTTTGATCGACAAAGCACTCTGACCCAAGGGCTTCAGCGTGTGGTGGCCTCCAGTGAACCGAGGGGTTCGACCTGAGGCGTGCGCCTGCCCACCTTTACTGGCTTTGGTAGTTGGTCTAAACACCGGCTTCTCCAATACAGAAAATTTCCCTCTCCTGACTTGGTAGCCAGATGCTTGTTGAGCCAAATCATTGGCGACTGAATTGCCTTCTCTTGACACGTGAGATATTTGAAATCATCAAAAGTAGCAACTATGTCTAGACATTTGTCCAAGTAGCTATTCAGCAAGCCATTAAAGCATTGAGCATTCTTAGCTACTTGTACTACTAATAACGAATCACCATACGCGTGAACATGTCTAGCACCTACAGACTCGTGTAGTTCAAGACCTAGCAACAAAGCCTCGTATTCGGCTTGGTTATTGGTGGAAGGAAACTCTAGTCGAGCCAAGGTTTCAAAGCACATACCATTAGGTGATATGAGAACCAATCCAATACCTTGGCCACTCTTGCAAGCCGAACCATCAAAATAGATTTTCCATGGTACTACCTCAACTAGAGCAACAACATCACTCCAGCTAACATCTACATGATGATCAACTATAAAGTTGGCTACGACTTGGCCTTTCATTGCTCATAGGGGCGCGTAGGCCAAATCGTATTCAATCAACGCGTAAGCCCATTTTCCGATTCTTCCACATAGAATCGGCTTCTATAACATGTGCTTTATAACATCGGTTTGGCAAACGACAACACATGTGTTGGGGAGAAGATAATGGCGTAACTTGGTGCACGCGTAATAAAGTGATAAACATAATCGCTCCACAAACACGTACCTAGTTTTAGCGTCCAGCAGGCAGTGGCTCAAGAATGTGATGATGTACTCCTTCCCCTCCACCTCCTGGGTTAGCATGGCTCCAATCACGCTATCTTCAGTGGTGACATATAACCTAAACGGAAACCCGGCTTTAGGTGCTCTCACCACAGGCGGTGACGACAAGCACTCCTTGATCTATTCGAAAGCACTTTATTGGCTTGCCCCCCAAGTGAACTCGGCTTCGTTTTTAGCCGGAGTATGGGGACAAAGGCATCAATCTTGCTGGACAAGTTGGATATAAAGCGACGCAAATAGTTCAACTTGCCTAGCAACTTCTGTACATCTCTTTTGCATGTCAGCGCTGCAATGTTTCTAATATTTTCAACTCTCTTATGATCAATTTCGACGCTTCTCTCATGAATCATGAAACCTAAGAACTTACCTGCCGACACACCAAAAGCACACTTGAGTGGGTTAATTTTCAACCCATACTGTCGCATCCTATTGAAAGCAACCTTCAAATCAGCTAAATTGTTTCCCATAGCATCCGATTTGACCACGACATCATCGATGTAAACTTCTAACATAACTCCTAACAAGTCATGAAAGATCAAGTTCATAGCGCGCTGATACGTGGCGCCGACATTTTTAAAACCAAAAGTCATGACGGCCCACTCGAACAAACCGACGAAACGAGGGCATCGAAAGGCAGTCTTATAGATGTCCTCTTCGGCCATAAAGATTTGATTATAACTAGCATTGCCATAAAGAAAACTTAGTACCTTGTGTCCTGAAGCATCGTTGATCAGCATATCGGCTATCGGCATTGGATACTCGTCTTTTGGAGTGGCTCTGTTTAGATCCCTAAAATCGATGCATACCCGTATCTTGCCGCTTCCTTTCTTCTCTACAGGGACAATGTTAGCAACCCATTCCGCATACCTGCATGGTCTAATAAATTCAACCTTGAGTAGTCGTTCCACTTCTTCTTTAACTCAGTCATAGACGGCCGAATGAAAGCGACGGGGAGGCTGCTTATAAGGCCTAAATCCGGACTTGATGGGCAGCCGATGCTCCACGAGCTCGCGGCTTAGTCCTGGCATCTCGCTATATTCCCATGCGAAACAATCGACATACGACCGAAGTAACTTTATTACTTCAGCCTTTTCACCGGGCTGCAAATGTTGGTTTACAAAAGTCGGCCTTGTGATGCTACCATCACCTATGTCGACCTCCTCTAAGGGATCGGCCGACGCAAAACCTTGCCCTAATTTCTCTACTTCACTAAAGTCCTCGATGGCTTCGGCAATACCGTCCTTATTAGACCGATACAGATCCACACGAGACTTTAGCCAATCTAGATTATTCTTGCTAGACATGACTATTAGTACAAAAATAGCCATGCTACTCTAGCCGGCTTTACAGACACTGGTACAAACCATCCTACGGATACGCTAACAAAATCGTAATCTGAAAGATCTCTTCCTGATATACACTCTACTTTGCTATGGATGGCGTCGACTGATACATCAGCAAATGCTACTTGGGCCAAAGTATCCACGGGGATGAGTTCTATCTCATCGCTGTCCCACTGTATCAGGCACTGGTGCAGAGTAGAAAGGATGCAATAGTTCGCGTGAATCCAGTTGCGCCCGAGTAGCACGCTATAGTTACCTTGTACGTCGACGACGAAAAACGCTGTTGGCAATGTCTTGTTGCCCACCATCAACTCCATAGAGAGTACTCCCTTGGCCTCGGAGCTCTCGCCGTTGAAGCCGTTGAGCATCAAGTTAGTCTTCTTTAGGTCATCTTCGTCCCTGCCAAGTTTCTTCAACAATGAATAAGGCATTAGGTTAACAGTGGCGCCGCCGTCGATGAGCATTCGGGAAATCGGCTTCCCATCGATGTGACCCCTGACATAGAGGGGTTTTAGATGGAGAGCCGAGTCCTCGGGCTTCTAGAAGATGGCGTTGCACGGACCGAGGTTCAATTGAGTGACCTCGGCCTCATCCCTTGGTAGGGCGAACTCAGCAGGCAGCGTGACGATGTTTATGTCCATCACCTGGGGTGTGGATCCCTCATAGACGGTCGAGTAATCGTCGTCGTCATCGCTTGGACTAGGAGCCGGGTTGATTATCTCAACCAGCTTCTCCCTCCATACCTGCTTCGTAGCTGGCCGAGGGCAGATCTCTTCGAAGATAGCGTCGCGCTCAGCCTCAGCTTTCTTCTAGCGCATCTCCTGTGCCTGCGGCCTTTGTAGGCGTCTCTTCTGTGATTTGGACATGCTTGGAGGAGCCCAAGATGGCTGAGGCTTGGTGCCGGGCGCTACTGTTCGACTTATGTTAATTCTGGCTGAAGTGGTACTGTGCCCTTCGGCCTCGGGCACCCTGTGTTCGGAGGGGGCTTCGCTGTGAACCCCGTCGGATGGACCGGCCTCGTTCGGCCGAACGAACCAAGCTTCGGCGCAGGGCTCAGCCGAAGCATGAGACTTACCTTCGTCAGACCTCGGCGATAGAGTCTTCGGGATTGGGACTTCCTGAGACCCAACTCTAATGGTTATGGCTTCGGACACCGTGACTTCGGCCTCCGCGTGCTCGCACCCTTTGGCTTCGCTCTGCATGGTCCGATTCGGAGGCACAACAGACAGTCTGTGTACGATGCCCCCCTCCGCTGCGTCTGTTTGTCCCTACCATCCATAATACTCCGAAGGAAAATAAGGCATAGTGTTAGGCTACGAAGGGTACCCTGACCCGGATACGTACGGAGTCCACAGGGTCCCCGCCTAGTCATACAGCGGAGGCATCGGCGGTTCTAGTGGCCTCGTCCACTGTGAGCCGAACCCGTTACCTGGAGGGGGGTTCGGCCAAGTCGAAGGCATCTCGGAGCACACAAGCGAAGGGTCCTGCCAGGCTGGAGGTACGTTCGGCTAGTGCGGGCCAAAGCATCCCATCGGAGACATCCAACACGGTGCAGGGTTCGGCCATTGGGGGTCGAAGTTGTCGCATGGGGGACCCGACCACTGGGGTTCGAAGTCGTTGTACGGGGGTTTTAGCCATTGTGGCTCGGAACCACCGTGTGGAGTATAAGACCGCTGTGGCCCGAAGCCTTCGCGCGGACGTTTCACCTGCTTCGGCTTGAAGCCACCCTTCGAGGGCCTTGGACCCTTCGACTGTTTTAACTTAGCATGTGGACCTGCTTCCTTGGCCCTCCTCTGATGCTTGTTCAACAACATATCTGTTGGGGGAAAATATTCCATCTTCAGGGTTATTGCAGTAACAGAACAAAGGTTGGTGATTAAGTCCGAGATTTCCAGCATATGACTCAGGGGATGCATTGAATCAAGTTCGTAGTATGATGACGTACTCTAGTTCGGAGTATATCTTCGAACTTGGACTCTTCCGAGGATTTCTTTGCCAGCTAAGATGGAAGGCTTATCTTCTTTCTCATTAGATTAGTCTTTTACCATTTTAGCCCTATTAAGGGTACCGAATAGTTTCCACTATGTCGGTTGTAATAGAGGGGTAAAAGGGTCTTTTCCTTAATGTTTGGGTCTATAAATACTCCCATTTACCCTGTAATATGGACCGAATACAAGTTATTCAATACACACTTTCGAACTATTTTAAGCTATTATCCTTTCGGAGGCTTGGAATAGTTTACTTCGCAAACACTTCATTTGTTAGTTTCTAATCTTCAGAAACCTGTTAGCGTAATCTTTTACACCAACAGTTGGCGCCTTCCGTGGGAAACCTAGTCCAAAAAACTTCGTTCTCTACCAAGTTCTCAAACCATGCCTCCTAAGCGGAGTGCAGGTAGTAATCCTGTTCGGAGGTCCCCTCGGACCTCCGGAGCAAGATGTTCAGACCCAGTTGAGGTCGGAGGACCTTCGACGTTTCCTCCACCTCAAACTCCAGAAGGGATTCCCCTTCCTCGAGCATACGAAGTTCCTCCGCCAACTCCATCTATACTTCGACCAGCCAGAGTCCCTCTTCCACCTCAAGTTCCACTTCGAACTGATCCCTACAGTTCTCAAGACCCGGAAGACCCTTCCGGAGGAGATGAAGACGGTCTTGTTGATATGGCCGCTCAAATAGCCAATCTCCAAGCCGAATTAGCAAGGTGGCAGCAAGAAGCCGCGAATAGGCTTCGTTCTCAAGCCACTCCAACCATTCCCGAAGTGCCCGAAGACGACGAGCTTATTTATCCCGAAGCCCCGGAGAATGCTTCCTTCGACACCGAGTCTCCGTTGCATCGTGAGTTGCAGAAAGTACGCTTCGACCCTAAGTTCAAAACTTCGAAGCTTTGCAAGTATGCCGGAGATGAAGATCCTGGAGAATTCGTCCGTTCTTATGCTTTAGCAATTGAAGCCAGTGGAGGAGTGCGGGACACTATGGCAAAATGCTTCCCCTTAGCTCTTCAAGGAGTGGCATTGCGGTGGTTCTGGTCTCTGAAGCCAGGATCAATCAGTTCATGGGGGCAGTTGAAGAAGAAGTTCGTAAGCAATTTCCAGGGCACCTTTGTGCCTTCAATGTCAACAGGAAGTCTTTTCCAGGTGAAGCAGCTCCCTGGAGAGACCTTATGACAATATTTCAAGCGCTTCGCTCATACGAAGTCGCAAATTCAAGGGTTAACTACGTCTTCAGTAGTTGACGTAGCTCGAGATGGAGTTATTCACCCAGGCCTCCTTGATAAACTTCACCGAAAAAGCATATCTTCTGTTTCTCAGTTGATGTCTTATTTCAAAGAGTATGCAAGGTCAGAAGAGGGATGGCTTCGGAGAACTACTGCAACCCCGTCAATACTGCAAGAAGTTAAATTGGAAGTGAATACTTCAGCACAGCCGCAAGGGCCTAGCTTCGAAGTTCAGCATGACAGGCGTAGGGGGCAAAAACATCCTCGTTCAGAAGTTTTGAACATTGCACCGCCGCAGAAGTTTGCCCAAAGAGCTCCACAACCCTCAGGAAGCAAGACCAGCGGCTGGAGGCCGCTAGGGAAACCGGCTGGCAAAGGCCAGACCTTTTTCTGTTGTATCCATGGTGAAAACCGAAGTCACGCAACTGATGCGTGCAAGGCTATACTTGCTCTGATAGGAGATTATCTAGAAAGAACTTCGGGTCGAGGCACTACTGACCGAATTCCAGCTGAAGTGCATCTGGAGCCTGTCCAGGCTGTGGCGCAGATAGAGAACTTCGATTCGGCAAGACGCCCTTCGGTGGTCAATATTATGCCACCTCCGAAGCAAGAAGAGGGGCAAGATCGAGGAAAAAGAGTAGTCCTCCCCATCTCCGGAGGAGGGACTCTCGGAAGTATGTCAAAGAGGCAGAGAAGAGAATATATCAGAGAGGTGGGCCATATTGGAACCTCTTCATCTGCAGCTGCTATGCCCGAATGGTCCCATGTGCCAATATCTTTTTCCGCAAATGATGCAACTGGTGTTAAATTTCCACATGCAGACCCACTTGTCATCACTGCCGACATAGCAGGAACCGAGGTTCGGAGAGTGCTAATTGACGGAGGGAGTTCGGCAGATATTATTTTTGTCCAAGCTTTTGATCAACTCTGCATCTCTAGAAAGCATCTTCTCCCAGCAGCCCATCCTTTGCAAGGATTTGTAGGACCCCTCTTGATGCCCTCGGCCAAATTGGCCTGGAAGTTACTTTAGGAGAGGGGCCACTGGCCAGGACAGAGGAAGTAATCTTCGATGTTGTGGATTCTCCATATGCATACAATGTCATCTTCGGAAGAGGCATGTTAAATCAATTCAGAGCTGTGGCGCATCATAATTACTTATGTATGAAGATGCCCACACAAGCGGGAGTGCTCACTGTTTTCGGAGATCAGGCCATTGCGCGAAGAGCGGAATATGGTCATGGCCCTCCTCTTGACCCGAGACAGGTGAATAGTGTGCAAGATAATTCGGAAAATTTTTCTGCTCCCAATGAATCTTCGAAGAAATCCTTCCCAAGACCAAGTCCCGAAGGAGAGATTGCAATGAAGGTTATTGTCAAAGATGGCAAGGAATATTCATTTCAATTTGGTAAAGACTTGCCTCTAGAAGTTGCTACCTCCTTAGAGTAAGTAGTGGAGGAGAATATAGATGTCTTTGCTTGGTCTGATGAAGACATCACCGGAGTCAGTCGGGACATTATTGAACACAGTCTAATTGTGAACCCGAAGGCTTGGCCTGTTCGGCAAGGACTCCAGAAGTTGTCTACGGAGAGAGCTATCCTCGCTAAAGACGAAGTTGAAAAGTTGCTGAAGGCTGGGATTACGAGGGAAGTGGCTCATACGGAGTGGTTAGCCAACCTAGTCTTCGTTATGAAGAAATCTTCAGGGAAGTGGCGCATGTGTATTGATTTTACATCTCTGAATAAAGCATGCCCCCGCGACCCCTACCTCATGCCCCGAATTGATCAGTTGGTCGACTCCACTGCTGGTTCGGAGTTATTAAGCTTCCTCGACGTGTATTCAGGCTATCATCAAATTTTGTTGAAGCACGAAGATGAAATCAAGACAAGCTTCGTAACTCCTTCAGGAGTCTTTTGTTATGTAAGAATGCCCTTTGGCTTAAGAAATGCCGGGGCTACATTTTCGAGATTAATTGCTAAGTCTCTAGGTCATCAATTAGGTCGTAATGTAGAGGCCTATATGGATGATATTGTAATCAAGAGTGCCTTAAAGCACCAACATAGCCTAGACTTAGCAGAAACATTCAATAGCCTTCGGGCATGTGGGATCCGTCTCAACCCCGAAAAATGTGTTTTCGGGGCGTAGGCTGGAAAATTGTTAGGGTACCTAGTTTCAAGCAGAGGGATCGAAGCTAGACCCACCCAAATAACTGCGTTGCAGAAGATGGCTCCTCCAGAGAATTTAAAGCAAGTGCAAAAGCTGACCGGTCGTCTAGCAGCACTTAGCGGATTTCTGGCAAGGTCTGCGGAGAGAAGTTTGCCTATTTTCAAAGCATTGAAAGGGTCCGAAGATTTTGCATGGACACCGGAGTGTCAAAAGAGCTTCAAAGATATTAAAAACTATCTCAGTAACCTTGTGACACTCACGGTGTCTGTTGCGGACGAAACCCTACTCCTCTACCTTGAAGCTACTGGCTCTGCTGTCAGTGCAGTTCTTGTCAGAGAGGTTGATTTCAATAGGAAGTTGGTACAAAATCCAGTTTACTTTGTGTCCGAAGCATTGTCCGGAGCAAAAACAAGATATTCCGAGCTTGAGAAATTCGTTTATGCTCTCATAATGGCTTCGAGGAAGCTAAGGCATTATTTTTTGGCACATAATGTTGTTGTACCAACTTCGTATCCTTTAGGAGATATGCTCCGAAGTAAGGATTCCACTGGAAGAATTGGGAAGTGGGCTGTTGAGTTAGCACCCTTCGGCATATCTTTCCTAGCAAGAACAACAATTAAGTCGCAAGTATTGGCCGACTTCGTGGCAGAGTGGACTCCCCCTGCAGCATGGGCTCCGGAGAAACCT
Organism: Zizania palustris; assembly: GCA_019279435.1. Classification (NCBI taxonomy): domain Eukaryota; kingdom Viridiplantae; phylum Streptophyta; class Magnoliopsida; order Poales; family Poaceae; genus Zizania; species Zizania palustris. Next base: position 89,028,176 of record JAAALK010000082.1, on the reverse strand, counting down.
TGTGAAGAAATTTGGACTATTTACTCTGATGGAGCTTTTCAAGCATCTGGAGCAGGTGTCGGAGCTGTGATAATTTCGCCTTCAGGGCAAAAGGCATTGTACTCCGCAAGACTCAACTTTAAGTCTACCAATAATACAGCGGAGTATGAGGGAATTCTGTTGGGACTTCGCAAGGCACGTGCTCTAGGGGCTACAAGAGTTGTTATTAAAACAGATTCTCAGATTGTAGCAGGGAACGTGGACAAGAGTTTCCAAGTCCGACATCCACAGCTTGCAAAGTACTTAGAAGAAATCCGGAAGATCGAAGCAGCATTTAAAGGGATTTCCATTCGGAGTATACGTAGAGCAGAAAATATGCAAGCTGACATCTTAGTAAAAGCTGCAGCCGGAGCCATGGACATACCCGAAGAAGCTTTCTATGAAGAACTCACTACACCTTCGGAGCCACAAATTCCTGCTGCGGAAGTCCTTTGCATTCCAAGTACAGATTGGCGAAGTTCAATCAAGGAAGTGTTGCAAGGAGAGGCAAATATTTCCGAAGGGCCACAACTTTCGAGGTTAAAGCTTAGAACTCAGAATTATCAAATAATCAACGGTATTTTATACAAGGCCGGAGTATGTTCCCCTCTGCTCCGATGTATATTTCAAGCCGAAGGTCAAGAAATTATTCGAGAAATTCATGAAGGACTTTGCGGTAGCCATCTGGCCCCTCGAGCTTTGGTAGGAAAAACACTTCGATAGGGGCTTTATTAGCATACAATAGTAACTGATGCGGAGAGCTTGGTCCGTACTTGCCAAGGATGTCAGTGGATGGGACGAAGGAGTCATCACCCACCAACAGCCCTTCAAGTCATAGCTCTAGTATGGCCCATGGCCAGATGGGGCATGGATCTTATTGGTCCCTTCCCAGCAGCAAAAGGAAATTTGAAGTTCACAGTGGTAGCAATTGAATACTTTTCAAAGTGGGTCGAAGCAGAGCCCCTAACAGCTATCACTTCGAACAATGTATAGAAATTTTTTTGGAAGAATATCATTTGCCGGTTCGGAGTGGCTAGACAACTCACAGTTGACAATGGAACACAATTCAACGCAGAACCTTTCAAGAAATTTTGCGAAGATCTAGGCATCCAGCTATGCTTTGCTGCAGTGCGACACCCTCAGTCTAACGGAGCTGTAGAAAGAGCCAATGGTAACATTTTGTCAGGGCTAAATCGAAGGATAGTAGGATTGGCAAAAGGACTCTGGACCGAAGAACTTCTGAAGATTTTGTGGTCCATTCGGACCACTCAAACGAGGTCCATGGGTCTCACTCCATTCAGACTATTATTCGGAGATGAAGCTATGACACCAACAGAGCTCAAAGGAGGATCACTTCGCAGCACCGAACCGAAAATAGAAGGAGAAAGACAAGCTTAACTGGATTTAACAGAGGAGACAAGACTTCGAGCTGTGGCAAATTTGTCAAAGTATCAGCAGCAGACGAAGGCTTGGTTTGACCCGAAGGTCAAGATTAATGAACTTAGGTCGGGTCATCTCGTTTTGCGAAGTATCATAGCACCAGGAAAATTAGGAAATAAATGGGAAGGTCCATACTTAATTGTTCGCTCAGGGCGTCCTGGTTGTTTTAAATTAGCTAATTTGGAAGGTGAAGAGTTAGCGCATACATGGCATGCGGAGCACCTAAAGCGATACTTCGCATAAGGGCTCCTTGTAATCATTTGTAAGCACTTTCCGAATTAATAAAGCATATGGTTCAGATAATGCCTACCCCTCATAAACTTCCCACTTCCGAGTGGACGCACTGGAATAGCGGAGTTGACCGAGAGGGAAGTGTCATTAATTTGAATCATATTTTCGGACTTCGGACCACCGGTCCGAAGTTCCCGAGGTGGTGGGCTGACATAATCTGGAGTCCAAGCCACCAGCTTTTAGGCATTCGTAAAAGAGACGGAGACCACAGAATGCGGAGTCCAAGCCAACGGCTGGAAGACATCCGTAAAAAGAGTCCAAGGAGACCAAATGATGCGGAGTCCAAGCCACCGGCTTGTAGGCATACGTAAAAAGAGTCCAAAGAGACCACCGTGAACTCCAAACCATTGGTTTGACAGAATTCGCAAAAAGAGTCGAAGGAGGCCAAAAAAAATAGAGTTTGAGCCATGAGCTTCGAATGTATGTTAAGAAAGTCCAAAGTGACAAATCATGTAGGACACTAAAGTGTCCGGAAAGTTGTCCAAAGTGATTTCTTTCAAAAACATAAGGTACTAAGTTACCAGTCTTCAGACTACAAATAGTCGAAGACATTTTATAAGATTTTAATCAATCTTTAAATTGCTGACAGGCTCCGAACCCCCAAAATTGTACCCCTAAGTTTTTCTTTGCGCCTAACCATCTTTGAATATAGTTCGAAGTTGCTTATGCCCAAAGAGGGGCTGGTAAATAGGGAGACAATTTTAAATCGATATTTATTATTCGAACAAATATGATTACATCATGAAAAATCGGTATCTATACCAAGAAGGAATCGAAGACCCCTTCGATCTATAGAGCTATGGTTGGAATGACTAGTTCCAGAGCTGGGAGTTCTAACAACTTTGCGTTTAACTCTCTTGCCTCCCTTTGAAGCTCTAAAGTCTTTATGTTCTTGTTGAAGCTCGGCCCAAGTTCGAAGCCGTTCGGGGCTCCTTTCCCAGCTTCCAAGTTCTTCAGGCTTTTTACCTTGAGCTTCGTCTTCGTCTTTGGACCATACAATGTCTTGGGAAGATGAAGTTTCCATGTTAACTTCTTTTTCTTCCTATTTAATACAAGACAGTATGTCTTTGCTTACTTCGAGCGTAATTGCTCCGGAGCTATCCCGAGGAACTAAAAATCAGGGCGCTTGTGAAGTTTTAAAATTTCGAAGGTAGCCCATAGTAAGCGGAGTTCATCGTTAACGTCTAACACTTCGACATCTTCCATATGAGGCAAAGCCTAAAAACATTATAAGCAAATTTTCATTCATAAATGTACAAAAGTTTAATGCTTTACATACTCGAAGATCCTAATATAATTCTAAACCTGTGGGTTTGGCGGAGGTTGGCTGCTCGAAGCTTGGGACCGAGCTTGCTTCTGGCGTTGCCCTTCATCGATCCAAGCCTTGATCGCAGAGCGACTTTCGGCTCTCCATGATGTTTGAAAGGCTTGCCAAGCAGCGGCCACACCTTCGGAAGGCGTAAGAAGTTGATTGTCGTCGTAGGTAATGGGAGCCGCCCCTGTGTTCAGAGTTATCAAGTTGCCCAGATCTTCGTGGTAATGAAGTATGCCGATAGTAGCCACTTGTCCGGAGATTTCTCCGTACCGAATGCCTGCTGTCTTCATTTGCTTCGCTGATCCTTGGATCCTTTTCAGCCGTCGCAGCAGGGGGATGTTGTCATTTGAGGGAAGCGTCCCAGTAGTACCAAAGTACTCTAGAACGCCCAGCAGCTGGTTCATGACCTCCATAGCTACTTCTCCGACTTCAGCTTATCTTCAATTAAGGCATCCTTCGCCGAAGTTAATTCTCTTACTACTCCAGAGAGCCTAGCTGCCTCCGTAGCTAAAGAATTCTTTTGATTAAGTAGCTGGCTAGCTTCTTCGGTAGCTTTAGCTTTTTCTTCTTGGAGCCTGACAAGTTCAACTCCGCCGTAGCATGCTCTGCCCGCATCTTTTCAATCTCCGCTCGAAGCACAATTTGTTCTGCTTCGAGCTCTTTGTTAGCAGCTTCCAAGCTTTGTCTGGCCCTGCGCTCCGTCAAAACCATGTTGTCCATGTGGGCCACTCGACCTTCGGAGATAGTAAGATTTCGTTGAAGAGCTGTATTTTCCTCTCGAAGGTGAAGGCTTCCACGCTCATTTGAAATATTCGCAGCTCGGGCCAAGACTGTTTGCTGTGAAGAGAAAAAAACCAAGGTGAGAAATTATTTGTATCTAAGTTTGATGTTGTTTTGCAGATACTTCGTACCTGGTATGCTGCACGTTCCATGGCAGCGTTAAGCTCTGAACTCTCCACCTCGCTTAAGATGGCCACCAATTCCATCTCCCCCACTTCGCGGCTAGCTCGATCCAAAGGCTCGAGCAAAGTCCGAAGTCCAGTTCTTCGCTCCAAGAAAGGAGCTAGAAGAGGGAGCATGCTCAAGGCTTGCTGGTCATCTTCATTTGGTGAAGGCCCGGAGTGCTGAGCCATATTTTTTGGAGCTCCGGCAGATTGGCCCCCCTCCGTAGATTGGCTTTCGTCTGTTGATTCCGACAGAGTTGATCCTGAGCTCGAAGCAGGGAGGTGGTCCATCTTGCCTTTGCCTTTTCCAGGTCCCATTTGAGTGGCTCTTGGAATTGGCTCTGAAGTTGTCGAAGGTCCAGGAATTATATCTTCGGGACGGACCTCTTCCACGGGAATGGATCTTGTTAAAAAAAGGTATTATACATTGTATAATTTCGCAGGAAAAAAGAACAAAAGAATTATGCGAAGTTTACCTTCGACATTTCAGCAGTCAAATCTTCGACTGTTGGAGCATCTTCGGGAGTAGCCGTTGTTACTTCACCCGGAATCGAAGCTGCAGCAACTTCGACTTCGCTTTCATCCACAGGGGCTCCGTCTTGCGGTAAATTTTCTTGAGCAACCGGAGTCCTCACTTGCTCAAGGTTCTCTTGAGACTCCGGCACGCTCGCAGCTTCATCAATATATGAATCTCTTTGGGCTGCAACTTCGTCGATCAGGTCGACAAGCATCCTCTTCATCCTCCAAGGAATCGGAGACTGAAGCTCTTGGACATAAAGGCGCAGGAACTCTTCGCTTTTGAGCCACCTTATTTAGCGGAGTCTTGGCAGAGCTCGAAGCTCCAACTTCGGCTTTTCTCTTTTTGGGTCCTTTCTCCGAAGGCACCCAATCCAGAAGAGGGGGCGGAACAAATTCGAGCAGTCCCCATACTCGGTTGGACCGTTCCCAAGTACCAACCAATTTTATTCTCCATTCCTTCTCGGTTAGAGTTGGGACGCCCAGAATCTTCTCCAAAGCTCGTACAATCTGCTCCGAAGTTATAGGGGCTGAAGAGGCTGAAAAATTAGTTAAGTTGGTTATTCCTTCGAATAAATATACATGATATATGTTGTTTTTGAAGTTACCTGCAGGGCTCGAAGTCGAAGAAATTTTGCGAAGACCACCCTCCGAATCTTCCTCAAAGGTGATCGGCCAGTTGGCCATCAGAGGAGGGATTTAAAGCCCGAGGAATTCTTCGGCTAAGTCCCGCATACTCAGGCGGTGACTGATTTTTTGGAGCAGGCTGAGGCGAGCTTCGAGCTGGCCCGGATCCGGATGCACAAGAGCTTCCTTTCGGAAGTTGATATCTTGCAAGGGACCAGCTAGGCGACTGCTTGCCCCAACTTCGGCATAAAACCACTTCAAGATCCAGTCTGTATACCATCTAGCATTGATAGCCTTGGCCGGAAACCGAAGAGCATACTCGTCCCGAAGCCTGAAGTTGATGCTTCCGAAGGCTGCTACCATCTTCTCACCTCCGGGGCCTACGAAGGACTTCGGTTGACACGAAGCTCTGTGCAGTGCTGCGAAGATCTCAGCCCTTCTTTCGCAACCCTCGGCCCGCAACGCCCATTCGAAGATAGCAAGACGTGCTACGGCATTCGGAGAGAGCTAGGGGAGAGTAACGTGGAATAAGTCCAATACCTCCGCTAAGAAGTCAACCGCCGGAAGCCCCAAGCCAGCTTCGAAGAAGGCTTCGAAGACGACCACTTCTCCGGGACTTGGCGACGGAATGATCTTTTTCCCGGGTTTGCGAATCATGACTCACGAACTAATTTTGCCTTCTATTGCGGCCGCGAGTGATTCTCTTTTGCAGGTTGAAGGCCCCAATTGAATGGACTAATCCGTGTACTTCGTTGATGCCGGAAAAAGGTTTTTAGGGGTGACATTTTGGGGATTTCTCCCCGCCGCCGCCATTGTTGCCATTGCTGGTGTCGGATTCGCCATCGCCAATGTTACAGCCACCGCTGCTGCCGTAGCCTGCTGCCGGGCCAAGGTTGAAGCTGCTCCAAGACCCTTGAAACTGGTCTTCGCCATTGGATCTCATGGATTGCTTCAGAAGAAAAATGGAGGCTAGGGCTTGATTGATGGTTTGTTTGCACGAAAGCAGTGGAAAGGTACTCGAGAAGGGTCTGGGCCCTCTATTTATAGCCTAGACCCCGATTTTTTACCGTTTGCCTATGCCGTTTCACATTCTTAACCGTTACTTTGTTGCGGAATTAACATGTCACATAACTTCCGTTAGAAGAAATAAGCCAACGGCTATTTCTTCCAAGTCTAAAAAGGCTTTCGGGCTTTCGAGTTAGTTCTAAGATGGTTCGAATGTAATTTTCTTAGAAACTGATTCGAAGTTTTGCATCTCCATGCATTTCGGAGATGGATTAAAATCTGCTAACCCCTAGGCATGATTATTTTTTCTTGCGTATACTGCTCTCCTAACTTTACAGATTTAGCGGAGAAGCGTATTCGAGGGGTTACTGTTGGGGGAAAATATTCCATCTTTAGGGTTATTGCAGTAACATGACAAAGGTTGGTGATTAAGTCTGAGATTTCCAGCATATGACTCCTGGGATGCATTGAATCAAGTTCGTAGTATGATGACGGACTCTAGTTCGGAGTATATCTTCGAACTTGGACTCTTCCGAGGATTTCTTTGCCAGCTAAGATGGAAGGCTTATCTTCTTTCTCATTAGATTAGTCTTTTACCATTTTAGCCCTATTAAGGGTACCGAATAGTTTCCACTATGTCGGTTGTAATAGAGGGGTAAAAGAGTCTTTTCCTTAATGTTTGGGCCTATAAATACCCCCCATTTTACCCTGTAATAAGGACCGAATACAAGTTATTCAATACACACTTTCGAACTATTTTAAGCTATTATCCTTTCGGAGGCTTGGAATAGTTTACTTCGCAAACACTTCGTTTGTTAGTTTCTAATCTTCGGAAACTTGTTAGCGTAATCTTTTACACCAACAATATCATATGTCACCTTCGGCCTGTTGCGAACCTTAGCCGAAGGGGTATTAACGTTTGGTTTCCACACTCCTACCTCGGGGTTCTTTGGCACGAGTGTGCGAGTGCGCAGTTCTCCAACAGTTACATCTTTCCCTTTAGCAGACTCGGCCCGTTTTGGCCGAATCAACACCTTCTTTTCACCGAGGTCAACGGCGTTGACTGGAAAAGGATCTTTATCCAACTTCATCTTTGGATCATGGTCTATCTTCAATCGTCCTTCCTCTATGGCCGATTGTATCTGCCGTCGAAAAACATTGCAATCGTTAGTATTATGAGAATGTGAATCATGCCACTTACAGTATGGATACTTCTTTAACTCATCGGCAGGTGGGATGACTTGACCCTTAGGTAACCTGAGAAGCTGACTTTTTAAGAGAAAATCAAATATTTTATCACATTTAGTTATATCGAACGAGTACTTGACTTCACTAAGTCTATTCTTTGTGGGGGATGGCTGTAACTCGGAGCAAGTGACGGGTTTATTGTTAGTGTTCCAAACCCATTCGACTGTGTACATATCGGCCGAATCCTCCTCCTTTGACTCCTCTTCATCAGAACGTTCCATGATGTGGATCTCGGCCCTAGGCTTGCTAAATGTCTTAATAAATTTCTTATCTTTGGCTCGGCCTTCTTGGACCAGAGCCTGCTGTAGAACTTGGCTAACTTCTAAAAAGTTTTGGTTATCTAATCTTTCTTTAATTTCAGAACGCAACCCGTTAAAAGCTAGTTACGCCAAGTCTCTTTCTGAAATATTAAGGATAAAACATCGGTTTCTAGTATCCCTGAAACGCTTGATGTATTCATAGGCGCTCTCACTAGATTTCTGCTTGACCGATGTCAAATGCGAAAGCCTAAGTTCTGTTTCGCCTGTATAAAAGTAATCATGGAATTTTCGCTCTAAATCATCCCACGTTTGGATGGAGTTCGGCGGGAGCACCGAAAACCAAGTGAAAGCAGTGCAAGATAGCGAGAGAGAAAATAGTCTAACTTTTAGGGCATCTATCTCGCTAACCTCTCCACACTGCGCCAAAAATTGACTAACGTGTTGTAGCATGGTCTTGCTACCCTCGCCATCGAACTTTGTGATTTCAGGGATCCTATAGCCGCGGGGGTAGGGTACCGTATCAAGATGGTCAGGGTAGGGCTTACGGTAAACCCTAACCCGTACCTTGGGCACGAAGCCGGCATATTTTCTAAATAGTGCGCGGACCAACTCCTCTATATCATCTTGGTATGTTGCTTGTGCGCGCCTCTCATGCGGGGGCGCGACACGCGGTGGGATATCGACATGTCGGCCATGGGCGTCTTCCCTGCGCGCTATTTGTACAACGTGTGGTGCGGGTATTGCGGGTATTTGTGCAGGTGGCGGTGGATGGTATGCAGTATTACCTTGAACGTAGGTGTAATGATTGGTCTCAGCCATAAGTGGTGAGGCCGGAGATATGATCGCACCAGTGCTGTCGTTAGTCCTACTGTATATGTGGTTCATCAGAGGTGCGCTAGCAATAGGAACTGGGGGTACGGCCTCAGTGAGGCCGAACCTTCTAAGAGTTGCCTCTACCTGGGAGCTTAATACCGAATCTAAACGGTTGGCTAGCGAAGCGCTAACGGCTTGATCTACTGATGCGCCTATTTTCTGCTCAGTTTCTAAAGAAGATAAACGAGGCGATACAGGTGTTACCTCGACCTGAGCGAGGTCGGCGGTGATGATGTCGCGCTTGATGAAGCCTGCGCGTGTCTTGACGTAGCCTCCAAGCATCATGTCTTGGAGCGCCTTTAACTTTGCCTCAATCTCTGCTCGGTCTACTGCGGGGATATCTTCAAGTGTAGGTGACAATATGTTGCGGTTGTTGATATCCACGCCTCCTATTGCATCCATCGGCGGTGTAGACGTATTAGTCGATGTAGATGTACCGGTGGCCGATGTAGACGTACTCATCATGTTGGCCTAGCCTTCCCTAGCGGAGTCACCAAAAAGTATGTTGACACAAAAACGTGCCCCCGCACTTGGGTCAGTCCGACGATCCAAAAGAGCACAGATACTTAGAGACAGGACTAAGCGTGACATGGCACCGACGTCGCATTCCGACTACCCTTAATAGTGATAAAGGGGTGGAGTCTCCAGGCAACCAGATTACACAAAATAATCCAATTAGCCGAAAGAAATAGATTAAACAGAATAAAATCAGCAAACCAGTCGGAGCCCATCTGGTTCGAATTCTGATGCGAAGGGTGCATCGAAGGGTACCTTCAGCATCTGGTGCAAAGTGCTTCACCGAAGGGTGCTTCGGTGTTCGGACTGATCCGGCTGAAGGTGGACTCCGAACGGACCTGGACGCGATGATCACCTCCGAACAGCGGGGTTCGGCGTGATATCTCTGATACAACAATCTATGGGACAATGACGCGAGGGCCACGCGCGAGTGAAACTTCGTCCAGTGCAGAGTATGGTCGTGGCGAAGCCTGTTGCGATGAAGTATGCTGGCGAAGCCTATTGCCGAAGCCTGCGGTTCCGCCGAAGGGTGTCCTGGGACCTCCGAAACCGATCTCTCAGCTTCGGACACCTCCGACAAAGGGGCTCCGAACATGCGAACCTGCAATAGAAGAGTGTGAAGTACCGATTCAGCCTGAGGACCGAATTTTCCTAAGTGTTGCACTATTAGCGAAGGTAGCAATCTATTACGCAGATTAGCGGATACTTCACAGGCGAAGTAACAAGGCGATAACAATCTATTACGTAGATTAACGCATGAGGAGCCATGCTGAATAGCGTGGGCCTCATGGCTCCAGAAGTGATGAGTCATTGTCAACGATAGTCAAAGAGGACTGAAGAAGAGAGGAGATCTGCTGTTTCTTGGGCCGCGTGTGACTCGGGTACACGGGCAGCGAGCGACTGTCGGGCAGAGGAGGCTGCGAAGTCGGGCTGGCCCAATCCGGGTGCATGGGCCAGAAGCAGCAGAAGACCCACTGGGCTGTTGACCAGGATTGACTCAGGTACACGGGCGGTGAGCGATTGGCGGGCTGAGAGAGCTGCGGAGTCGGGCCGGCCCAATCCGGGTACCTGGTGCAAAGTCGGTGGAGGCTTTGTCAGTTTCGGCGCAAAACTGACAACCGTTGATCTTGTATTCGACTGTCCAGAAGAGAAGTCGTAGTCGCTACGAAAGCTGAGCTTCCGGATAAGTCATCTGTAACTCTAGGCCCACAGTCAGTCAGTCGTGTCTGTAAAAATTCCTAAGGGCAGTAGAGTCTTTTTCTTTATTCTTGAGTCTGTAAAAACCCTAAGGGGCTGGTAGAATATTCCTAGTGTTGGGCTGCCTATAAATAGGACCCCAATCCCTAGGGTTTGGACTACCCTTTTGGCTGAAATCAAATCCAGTCTATTGGGTCATTTTGTCTCTCACGTTCTCTCTCCTGTGTGCGCCGCCAGGCTCTTGCTCGTTCTATTTTTGCCTTGCATTTATTCTAATCCTTTGGATCCTTTAAAGCTTTGGTCCCTGTTGATTTCTCTCGGTGCACACTTCGAAGTAGGCTCCGACATTTGTCATACTTCGCTTCGAAGCATACTTCGCTTCTTGCCACTTCGAACTAGACAAGAACCAAACACCTTCGACATCTTCGACATGCTTCGCAACTGACCTCCGAAGCAGGGCTCCGTCACCAACCTCCGAAGCAGACCTCGACGTGCGAAGGAGGCTTCGCCAAGTTTCGAACAGGAGACAAATTTGGACAGTAACTTCTCTCTTCATCTTACACATACTTAGATCATTTCATTGAGAAGTTTAGGCCTATTACACCTTATTCATCTGCCTAGTTGCTCTACTTTAATAGATCTCAGTTTTCATCAGTTGCTTCTAGGTTAGAAACCTTTAGACTTAGGCCTTTTGTTTATTTTCTGCTGCGTAGTCTTTTCTGAGGTGCGTTTGGTATTGGGAACAGGCCATTGATTCGAGAGAATTTTTAAAGGCGCCCATTCACCCCCCCTCTGGTCGCTACTTTCGGTCCTACAAGTGGTATCAGAGCCTGGTTAGGGTTTTTCATACCTTAACCGGTTCTAAACCCCAGTAGTGACTATGACGTCTCCTGGCAAGGTCCCATCCTTGGAAGCCTATGGCTATAATTATTGGAAGACTCGCATGCGAGCCTATCTTATGAGCCAGGGTTCGGACATTTGGGATATTTGCGTTCACACCACGTTTGTCATATTGCCAGTTACTGAGTAGGGTACTGCTGGTATCATTGCTCAGCATCTGAGCAACAGTAAGGCTGTGAACATTCTATTTTCTGGCTTAGGTCCCACTGAGTTTGAGCGTGTGAGTCATCTCTCCACTACGAGATAGATCTGGGCTACCCTCAAGGCACACCATGAGGGAACAGCACAGGTCAAGGCTCGGCTCTATCAGACCTACCGGCGTGAATATGAGAATTTCACACAGAAGCCGGGTGAATCTGTTGAGGCTTTGTTTGGTCGTTTTCAGTCGATCATTAACAAGCTTCGGGACAACAAGGCTGAGGGTGCTCAGTTGGTCTCAGATCACGAGCAGGTGCTCAAGGTTCTCCATACCTTGGACCCAAAGATCTGGGAGATCAAGGTATCCTCTATCGTTGAGAGCACTTCTTACGATACCTTGACCATTTATGAGTTATTTAGCAAGCTAAAGGCCACTGAGGTAGATATCCAGTTGAGATCAAATCTCACTGGTTCTGGTTCAAAATCCCTGGCCCTTGCTACACCTTCTGTTGATTCCTCTGCTGTGAGTTGTGCTGGGTTCTCTTTGATGTCTATCACTGAGGACCAGCTTGAATTGTTGGGAGATGAGGATTTGTGTCTTTTTAACAACCGAGTGCGTCGTGTCTATGATAAAAGAATGTTCAAAAGACACGGCACAAAATCCGGATGCTTTGAATGTGGTGATCCAGGACACTTCATCGCCGACTGCCCCAAGCGCAATGGCCACAAGAAGGGCACCGGTGGTGGCTTCCACAACTCCGGCAAGCACGACAGCTCCTCCTTCAACAAGGGCAAGCCAAAGACCAGATTCTTCAGAAAGGCCCTGAAGGACTACCGGCGAGAGAACAAGAAGCGCGACAAGGCCTTCTTCGCCGAGATGGAGAAGAGCTACTCCAAGCAGTCCACGTCTTCTTCCTCTTCATCAAGCTCAAGCGATGAGGAGATCGTCATCAGGAAGGGGAAGGACAAGGACGATCCGGCGGGCCTCTGCTTCATGGCCTTCGGAGACAAGCCGAAGAGCCGCTCACACCGGCGCCGAAGATCCCGCAAGAGCTTCTGTTCAATGGCTCTTGGGGATAAGGAAGAAAAGAGCTCCTCCGACGACTCCGACGACGACGACAACAAGGTATCATCTTATGAGCGAGAAATTATTGATTTACTTGAGAGCAATCGTCAGGAGTTAAAGTATCGGGAGAAACTGCTTAGGGGGGCTAAGAAAAGGATAGATGAGTTAGAGAGTGAGCTTGCCGTGGCCAACGGCAGAATCGAGAGTCTATCTTCTTCCCCTTGCTTGGGTGATAGCAGTGAGTGCCCGAAGTGTGAGGTGCTTTTGTGTGACCTGTCGACTCTGAAGTCCAGGTACACAGAAAGGGTTGATGAGAGGGACGCTTTGGCCACTGAGCTTGAAAGCGCTCAGCTGGAGCTGAAAGATGCTCAAGCCACTGTCGTCGCACCCTGTGTTGATTGCCCATCTCATTTAGCTGCCTTAGCTGAGCTGAAATCAAAGGGTAATGAACATTTGGGTGATTTGGAGAGGTTGAGAGCTGAGCTTGCTCAGACTAGGCTAGATCTTGAGAAACTGTCAGTTCCACCCACTGTCTGTGAGAACTGTCTGTCTCTTAGAATGGAGTTGATCAAGCTAAAAGCCGGGAAGTCTGTCCAAGTAGAGAGTGAGTGTGAGACCTGCTTGTCTCAGGTGGAGGTTCTAGCTTCCTTGAGAGAGGAGCTAGCAGATTCTCAGAATGAGAACTTTTACCTTCGGTCTATCCTGAGTTGGATCAGTGCCAGAGAGCCACATCTTGGCATGATGATCCAGCAGTTCAAGAGGCAGGATGGGTTTGGGGTAGGTTACACCTATACCAAGGCTGACTTTGAGAGTGCCATTAGCCGGGCAGTGGAGTGGAGTAAAATGACTCCAGAGCAGAGGTATCCCAAGACTCAATCCACTGAGTCTTCCCAGGCTTGTCAGCCCAAGGATGGAGTGATCCATGAACCATCTAAAGCTCCACCCAAGAAACCTATCTGGGTTCCAAAGCCCAAAAATCTCCACACTTCTCTTGATTCTCTTCCTGGACCCTCTCAACCCAAGAAGACAACACCAAACACCACTAAGCCCAAACATCCCAAGCCTCAACCACATCCCAAGAAGCCCACCTATCATTGTGAGTACTGTCAGAGAGACGGGCATCTTGCAGAGTTCTGCTTCAGGAGGAAGCAGGTTGAGAGAGCAGAGAGGGCTCGTAGTGATCAGGAGCAGTTCTACCAGCAGGGTGGTAGACTGCGTGTTCCTCGGCGCGGGGAGAGGCTGGAGGCCAGGCCGCGTCGTGTAGGTGGTGGTAGAGGAGACGGTTGTCTTGCCCGTGCTCCAGTTGGTGGTGTTCATTCCGGCAGATTTCCAGACCGTGTTGGCTACGGTTCTGGACCTCGTGGCCGCAGGATTAGGAAGAACCGAGGACCGCGCCTTGATCCGCGTTTTGGTCCAAACTATTTTGATGGTTTTCGCTTTCCATCTTTTGAGCAGATGGCTCGACACTGGTTTAGTTCTTTTGCTAAACCTGGTGCCAGACCATTTGCTCCCACTTACAGACACTGATTGTGCAGGACCGGGGACTGGAGGATGTTTGGATCATGGACTCAGGATGCTCTCGCCACATGACGGGACATCGCAGATGGTTCTCCAGTCTCACTCCCCCGAGCTCCAAAGAGTACATCACGTTCGGGAACAGCGGTCAAGGGAAAGTAAGTGGCATAGGCTCAATTCGCATTTCAGATCATTTCTCTTTGAAGAATGTTGCTTTGGTTAAAAATTTGAACTTCAACTTGATTTCTGTTTCGCAACTTCTTGAGGATGGTTTGGAAGTGCGTTTTAAGAAGGGCAATTCTTCTGTGGTTGATTCTAGAGGGTCTTTGATTTGCCATATTTTACCTTTCGGTAAAGTTTTTCGAATTGACTTCTCTAGTTCTTTTGGCCCTTCTCGCTGTTTGATTGCTAGATCTTCTTCTGAGCTCTGGAAGTGGCATAGGAGGTTAGGTCACTTGAGTTTTGATCGGCTAGTCAGGTTAAGCTCTATGGACCTCATCCAAGGATTGCCCAAGCTTAAGATGGAGAAGGATCTAGTTTGTCATCCCTGTCGTCATGGGAAAATGGTTGCCGCTTCTCACTCACCTGTGACTCAGGTGATGACATTGTATCCGGGCGAGCTTTTACATTTGGACACTGTAGGTCCAGCTCGAGTACGCTCAGTCGGTGGGAAGTGGTATGCACTTGTAATTGTTGACGACTTTTCTCGATTTTTGTGGGTTTTCTTTTTGGAGTCCAAGGATGAAACGTTTCAGTTTGTTCATGACCTGATCTTGAAGTTGAAGAATGAGAACAATGGTCGAATGCGAGCAATTCGCTCCGACAATGGCTCTGAGTTCAAGAACTCTCAGTTTGTCAGCTTCTGTAGTGATCAGGGTCTGGACCATCAGTTTTCTTCTCCTTACACTCCCCCACAGAATGGCGTTGTGGAACGAAAAAACCGCACGCTAGTCGAGATGGCTAGGACGATGCTCGATGAGCACAGGACTCCTAGGCGTTTTTGGGCTGAAGCCATGAACACGGCTTGCTATCTGGCCAACCGCATTTTTCTTAGAGCTTACCTTGGTAATACATCATATGAATTGCGGTTCGGCAGACAGCCCAAGGTGAGCCACTTGCGAGCGTTTGGCTGCAAGTGCTTTGTGCTCAAGAAGGGAGGGCACTTGGACAAGTTTGAGTCTCGTTGCTGGGATGGTGTTTTTCTTGGCTACGCTTTGCATTCTCGAGGTTTTCGTGTTTGGAACCTCGAATCCCAGCTGCTTGTCGAGACGTGTGAGGTTTCTTTTGATGAGTCCTTGCCTTCTTTGACTCCTTCTTTTGAGCTGTCTGATGATGATGAGCTCGGAGAATCCATCTTCGAGGAAGATGAGGATACTCCAGCTGCTGATGAGGGTGGGCCTTCTGCATCCCCCGCAGAGACCACACCTTCTGAGACTTCGACTGATGATGAGGGCGGACCACTGATCACTTCTTCCACTTTGATCGAGCCCCCTCAGTCGAGTCCAGAGGTGCCTACTGCTGACTCCGGTGAGGTGACTTCAGATCACCAGGGAACCCGAGTAGTTCAGCGTGACCATCCCTTAGAGCTCATCATTGGTGATTTGACTGAGAGAACTTTGCGTTCTTCTACCTCTCTTGCTGTGTTTGCTGAATCTGCGTTTGTTGCATCTTTTGAGCCCAGAGACATTTCTCATGCTCTTTCTGATTCTAATTGGATTAATGCTATGCAAGAAGAGCTTGAGAATTTTGTCCGCAACCGGGTTTGGACACTAGTTGAGCCGCCACCAGGATGCAACCCCATAGGCACCAAATGGGTGTTCAAAAACAAACAAGGTGAAGATGGGGTTGTGGTGCGCAACAAGGCTCGACTAGTTGCCCAGGGTTATTGCCAGAAGGAAGGTATTGACTTTGAAGAAACCTTCGCTCCTGTTACCCGTCTTGAGTCCATTCGTATTCTTCTAGCTTTTGCCGTTTCGAAGGGTTTTAAGCTTTTTCAAATGGATGTTAAGAGTGCTTTTCTGAACGGGTACATAGAAGAGGAGGTTTATGTTAGGCAACCCCCTGGTTTTGAGAACCCTAAGTTTCCTCGACATGTTTTTAAGTTGCACAAAGCTTTGTACGGGTTGAAGCAAGCCCCCAGGGCTTGGTATGACCGGTTGAAGCAATTTTTGTTGGGGAAGGGCTTTGTGATGGGTTCTGTGGACAAAACTCTCTTTTTGCTCAGAGTTGCTTCAGATTTCTTAGTCGCTCAGATTTATGTGGACGATATTATCTTTGGCGGTACTACTGATTCTCTTGTGTCCAAGTTTTCTGAGCAGATGCACAGTGAGTTTGAGATGAGCCTCATGGGTGAGCTCAAGTACTTCTTAGGGCTCCAGATCAAGCAGACCAAGGACGGCACTTTCATCCACCATGGTAAGTACACTCGCGATATGTTAAAGAAATTTGACTTTGGTGGTGAATTGAAGCCGTAGATGACCCCGATGGGCACCTCTGGGGGTCTGGACAAGGATGAGAGCGGCGTCAAGGTCAATGAAAGGGAGTTTCGAGGGATGATCGGTTCGCTGTTGTACTTAACGGCAACAAGACCAGACATACAGTTCGCCGTGGGACTTTGCGCACGTTTTCAGTCTTCACCACGCGCGTCTCACCGGCAGGCTGTCAAGCGCATTTTCAGGTATCTCACCTATGCTCCTGATCTTGGTCTTTACTATTCAGCATCATCATCTCTTGATTTATCTGGCTTTTCGGACGCTGACTTTGGTGGGTGTCGGTTGGATCGCAAGCCGACTTCCGGTACTTGCCAGTTTCTCGGTTCCTCTCTTGTCTCTTGGTCTTCTCGAAAGCAATCTGGAGTTGCTCTTTCGACCACAGAGGCTGAGTACGTAGCTGCTGCTAGCTGCTGCTCACAATTGGTTTGGATGATTTCCACTCTGCGAGATTTTGGGTTATTCTTTCCTACCAGGGTCCCATTGTTTTGTGACAGCACTAGTGCTATTAGTGTAGGGAAAAACCCATGTCTCCATTCAAAAACCAAACATATTGATGTGCGTTTTCACTTCTTGCGAGATCAATATGAGAAAGGTGTCATTGACCTTGTTCATGTTGATACCCATCATCAGTTGGCTGACATTTTCACCAAACCCCTAGATCAGTCAACATTTGAGCGTTTACGAGGGGATTTGGGTGTTGTATATCCTTTCTAGGATATTTTGCGTCAGTTTTCTTTCTTCTTTACTCTTTTCTTAAGTCTTTTTGTGTGTGTTCATATCATACATATTCACATATCACACATTTGAGCCTGCTTCTGTTATATGATTGAACTGCTTTACTTAATCTAGCTGGTACATGCTTTTGATTACTTTTCAATGATCATGCTTTGGTTCAGTTCGCTTGATATATCTGACATCTGTCATATGCATGGCTTTTATGCTTTAAACCTGAAAAATGATCACCATTGCTTCTGGTAACTAGCATGCGTAGGCTGAGTGTTTTTGCTATCTGTTACATGCCTTGTAGCTAGTTCATCACATAGATGCAGATATGCAACTTGGACATCTTTATGCTTTAACATGGAAAATGAGCTATAAAAATGATAAAAATCAAAAATGAATGAAAATTCCATGCCTTTTTTTTATGCTTGAGTAGAAAAGATCCAAGTGGGTTTGCTTTGTCGCATTGCATTGTTCTGGACTGCTTACCATAGCACTTTGGTATGAACTAGGACAGTGTAGTGTATGCCAAGATCAATGTCTTAAGCTTCTGATGGTCCAGTTCTGGCCTAGGCTTGACTTGGTCGGTTAGCATAAGGTTTGACATGCAAATAACCCTTGGCAGAAATGAAAAAGGAAAATTGAAAAAAAAAAACCTGAACTTTTAAAAGATAACAAGTTCGCTGAAGCACGTTTGTTTTGGATTGCTTATCTTGGTAGATATCAGTTAGCTTCTGCATCTCATGCTTTACCTTGCTTGTTAACTAGAAAATGTGGTGATGCCTTTGTTTGCCAAAACTGAAAAATGTGTGCTACTGACTTTCTTTAGATATCATCTATTGCACTGATCATGCCATGTGTCTTAGACAGTATCTCTTTTGCTGTATCTGTTAGATGTTGTAATTGCAGTCAATCATATCTGAGAAGCATGTTTTCTACACTCCTTCTGCACTCCAGTTGACTTCACTGCATATTTTGAGGGGGAGTTGCATTTCAGGGGGAGTCTGTGTCTCTTTTGAGTGCTTGATGAGTTCACTTGTCAACAAGGGGGAGAAAATTTGGCATCAGAGTTTAAGGGGGAGTTCTTACTCTGTTAATATCCTTGTTGTTCTGAACTCACACTCATTTTGAGCTTTTACGTTTTGGTTAACCATAATGACCGTTTCTTGCTTTTGTTTGGCTTTTGGTCATTAGGGTTAAACTTTTACCTTATTTTTCTTCTTCTCTGTTTTCTTGTTTTTTTTTTCGTGTTTCCACATTTGTTCGCAGGTGCTGAAGAGCCGAGAAAAGAGGAGTGTTGACAATGCACTCATCAAGGGGGAGATTGAGGAGCCATGCTGAATAGCGTGGGCCTCATGGCTCCAGAAGTGATGAGTCATTGTCAACGATAGTCAAAGAGGACTGAAGAAGAGAGGATATCTGTTGTTTCATGGGCCGCGTGTGACTCGGGTACACGGGCAGCGAGCGACTGTCGGGCAGAGGAGGCTGCGAAGTCGGGCTGGCCCAATCCGGGTGCATGGGCTAGAAGCAGCAGAAGACCCACTGGGCTATTGACCAGGATTGACTCAGGTACACGGGCGGTGAGCGATTGGCGGGCTGAGAGAGCTGCGGAGTTGGGCCGGCCCAATCCGGGTACCTGGTGCAAAGTCGGTGGAGGCTTTGTCAGTTTCGGCGCAAAACTGACAACTGTTGATCTTGAATCCGACTGTCCAGAAGAGAAGCCGTAGTCGCTACGAAAGCTGAGCTTCCGGATAAGTCATCTGTAACTCTAGGCCCACAGTCAGTCAGTCGTGTCTGTAAAAATTCCTAAGGGCAGTAGAGTCTTTTTCTTTATTCTTGAGTCTGTAAAAACCCTAAGGGGCTGGTAGAATATTCCTAGTGTTGGGCTGCCTATAAATAGGACCTCAATCCCTAGGGTTTGGACTACCCTTTTGGCTGAAATCAAATCCACTCTATTGGGTCATTTTGTCTCTCACGTTCTCTCTCCTGTGTGCGCCGCCAGGCTCTTGCTCGTTCTATTTTTGCCTTGCATTTATTCTAATCCTTTGGATGCTTTAAAGCTTTGGTCCCTGTTGATTTCTCTCGGTGCACATTGTTTGGTTTGAGGAGTTAATGCTTCGGCTACAGGCTTAGCCTGGATTTATTTCGTGAGCAGAAGCTTCTCTTTTGCTTCTGTTCTTCACATACCGAGTACTAGTTCTTGCTGTTGCAAGTAGTACTATTTTCCTGTAGCTACAGTGTTCTGTGCAGCTTTTCACCTTCTACTGCACAGCTTTTTGATCGAAGCTGACAGGCTCTGTCACCTTTTTGGCTGTGTTTCGGGCGAAGCCCTTCTCTGTTCGAAGCCACTCAGCTCCGTGAGGCAGGCTTCGATCTAATATCTTCGAAGGCTTCGCTCGATCTTCGATCTTCGGTGTGCGTTCTGTGTTGGTAAGCTTCGAAGTATTTTTCAGAACGGACAGCATCGCATACTTCGAACGACAGTGCAAAGGGGCTTCGGCTCTAGCTGTTCGAAGTCCATACCTCGGTAGATTTCGAAGTTGGGTTCGAAGCTTGTAGTTCCGCTAGGCCTCGCACTGACTTTTGTGTGGCGTGTCACCCTTCGCTTCTCTTTTCGAAGCTTGCTCTTTTCGGAGGTAGAGTCTAGGCTTCGGACTTGGTTTTCTATCGTGTGACAGGCTTCGCTTCTTTGTTCGAAGGTTGCCCGTGTGTGCGTGTTGTGTTCGAAGCTTTCTGTTCGAAGGTTTTGCTTCGAAGCATTCGGTCCGAAGCTGTGTTCGAAGTTTTGTCTTCGAAGTGCACACTTCGAAGTAGGCTCCGACATTTGTCATACTTCGCTTCGAAGCATACTTCGCTTCTTGCCACTTCGAACTAGACAAGAACCAAACACCTTCGACATCTTCGACATGCTTCGCAACTGACCTCCGAAGCAGGGCTCCGTCACCAACCTCCGAAGCAGACCTCGACGTGCGAAGGAGGCTTCGCCAAGTTTCGAACAGGAGACAAATTTGGACAGTAACTTCTCTCTTCATCTTACACATACTTAGATCATTTCATTGAGAAGTTTAGGCCTGTTACACCTTGTTCATCTGCCTAGTTGCTCTACTTTAATAGATCTCAGTTTTCATCAGTTGCTTCTAGGTTAGAAACCTTTAGACTTAGGCCTTTTGTTTATTTTCTGCTGCGTAGTCTTTTCTGAGGTGCGTTGGGTATTGGGAACATGCCATTGATTCGAGAGAATTTTTAAAGGCGCCCATTCACCCCCCCTCTGGTCGCTACTTTCGGTCCTACAACGCATACTTCACAGGCGAAGTAACAAGGATTACCACTATTCCATAGTGGCCGGCGGAGGGCTTCTAGGCAAATCCACAAAGAGGTACATGAAAATAAAGGTAAAGTAAATACGATCAAACCATGAGCTTTGGTTTGGTTTGAGTTTGGGGGGGCTTCCCACGCCGGCCATGCCTCTCTATTTATAGGGGGTTAACTCCTAATCTAATATGCTATTAATCCAGCCAGATAGAGATAGAGATTGAGCTGGAAACGCGTACAACTCTATCTATGCTGAGGTAGGCTACAGTCAGGGCCGTCGAGGCCTGCCTCTTGGGCCAAAGCTTCGGTAGTGTGGGCTTCGGCCAGGCCCATCGAGGCTTTCTCCTCGGGCCGAAGCTTCGGTAGCTTGGGGTTCGGCCAGGCCCATCGAGGCTTGCTCCTCGGGCCGAAGCTTCGGTAGCGTGGGCCTCCGAAGGCTTCTGAAGCTTCGGCAGCGTGGGCCTCCGAAGGCTTCCTGGCCGAAGCCCATGGGCTGGCTAGAGGCTTTCGGAGCCCATAGCTCAATGTACTTCGGCCTTGTAGGGCTTTGGACAGACCCTAGATATGTGTACTTTCGGCCCAAATCACCAAAAATTGATATTTTGATAATCTAGCCATTACTGCCATTTTTTGCTATCAACAGTATGGACTAACTTTGGTAGCACCGTGCTTTGCAATTCTACAAGCCCATAGTGCCTCGGAAAGCACTTCATGCCACCTCCTATGGAACTCTTCGATTTTCCTTTTAATGAGCTTAATCACAGTTTTGTTACTAGACTCAGCCTGACCATTGGCCTGAGCATAATATGGTGAAGTGTTTATTAACTTGATACCATAAAATTCGGCAAAGTCTCTCACTTCTTTAGAAACAAATGAAGTACCTTGATCTATAGTGAGAGTTTGGGGAATACCTTGATCGGCTTCGAGATAAAATCAGTTACCTTATTGTGAGTCATATTCTTGAGAGGCATGGCTTCGGTCCATTTGGTGAAGTAGTCTATTGCAATCAACACGAACCGATGCCCTTTTGAAGAAGGGGGATAGATCTGGCCGATGAAGTCTAAACCCCAACCTCGAAATGGCCATGGCTTGATAATAGGTTTAAGCAATAAAGCAGGAGCTAGCTGAATATTCCCAAACTTTTGACACGCCTCACACCCTCTATAGTATCTAAAACAATCCTCAGTCATAGTCGGCCAGTAGGAACCTGCTCTTTTGAGCATCCAACTCATTTTCTGGGCCGAATGATGAGTGCCACAAAGCCCTTCATGGACTTCTCCCATAGCTACTTGGGACTGTTCATCGTCTAAACACTTTAAAAGGAGTCCATCAATAGTTCGGCGATATTGTACATCATATAGCAACACAAATTTAAACGCTTGTTGCCGAACTTTTCGATCAACCCTTTGACTAGGATTTCTCAAATACTGGACGATTGGAATGCTCCAATCGCCCTTATGGACCTCCGGAGGGTTTGTTTACTCCTTTCCTAGAGTGATGTCCAAAGTACTAACTTCGGAGTGCCCATCAGGCCTTTCCCACTTCTACCGAAGTCTGACTGGATCGGCCATGCGGAGATGATTAGGCCGAAGCCTTCTGTCGGAGGGTTCCGGCTCCCGAAGACCTCCACTGTCCAGCGGGCTTCAGCGCAGGGGCTCTAGCGCGCAAGACCCTTCGGCGGACGAAGTGTTCTTACCTGAGGGCTCCAGCGCGCGGCACTCTCTAGTGGCCGGAGGGGTCCAACCCGGTGGGTTTAATAGACCTCGCGCCTGCCTGAAGCTCCTGGCTTCGGCAGTGAGACCAAGCATCGACTTTTCCTGTATAGAAAATTTACCTCTCCTAACTTGATAGCCAGACGCTTGCTGAGCCAAATCATTTGCAATGGAATTGGCTTCTCTTGATATGTGAGAAATTTTGAAGTCATCAAAAGTAGCAACTATGTCTAAACATTTATCCAAGTAATTATTTAGCAAGCAATTAAGACATTGAGAACTCTTAGATACTTGTTGTACTACTAACAGAGAATCACCATGCACATGAACATGTTTAACACCCATGGATTCTAGCAATTCAAGTCCTATCAATAAAGCCTCGTATTCAGCTTGGTTGTTAGTAGAGGGAAATTCTAAACGAGCCGAGGTTTTAAAGTGCATTCCACTAGGTGATATGAGAACCACCCCAATACCTTGGCCATTCTTGCAGGCTGAACAATCAAAATAAAGTTTCCATGGTACTACCTCAATTACAGCAATATCGTCGCCCCAATTGACGTCCACGTGGTGATCAACTATAAAATTAGCAATAATTTGGCCTTTCATGGCTCTTAGAGGTTCATAGGCCAAATCATACTCAATCAAAGCGTAAGCCCACTTTCCGATTCTTCCACTTAGAATCGGCTTTTGTAACATGTATTTTATAACATCAGTTTGGCAAGCGACAATACATTTAGTAGGGAGAAGATAGTGTGACTTAATTTGGTACATGCGTAATAAAGTGATAAACATAAACGCTCCACAAACACATACTTGGTTTCGGCGTCTAGCAAGCGGTGACTCAAGAATGTGATGATGCACTCTCTTCTCTCTACCTCCTGAGTTAGCACGGCCCCTATCACGCTATCTTCAGTGGTGATGTACAGCCGAAACGGAATTCTAGCTTTTGGCGCTCTTACCACGGGTGGTGATGATAAGCACTCTTTAATTTTTTCAAAGGCACTTTGCTGACTTGCCCCCCATGTAAGCTCAGCTTCATTCTTTAGCCAGACTATAGAGACAAAGGCATCAATCTTGCCAGACTAGTTAGATATAAAGCGACACAAATAATTCATCTTTCCTTGCAACTTTTGCACATCTTTCTTGCATGCCGGCACTGCAAAGTTTCTAATCTTCTCAAGTCTCATAGGATCAATTTCTATACCTCTTTCATGAATCATGAATCCTAAGAACTTGCCTGCTGACACGTCAAAAGCACATTTGAGTTGGTTCATTTTCAAACCATACTGTCGCATCCTATCAAAAGCAACTTTAAAATCGACTAAGTGGTTTCCCATAGCGTCCGATTTGACTACAACATCAACTATGTATACTTCTAACATAACTCCTAACAAGTCATGAAAGATCAAGTTCATAGCACGTTGATATGTAGTGCCAACTGTTGGGGGAAAATATCTCATCTTCGGGGTTATTGCCGAAGCAGCATAAAGGCAGACAGCGGATTCGAAGGTTCCCAGACGTTCATCTTCGAAGATACCTAGAGTCAAGTTCGAAGTACGAAGATAGGCATTGGTTCAGAGTACATCTTCGAACTAAGGCTTTGGGAGATCTTTTCTGCCAGCTAAGATGGAAGACTTATCTTCTTTCTCATTAGATTAGTCTTTTACCATTTTAGCCCTATTAAGGGAGCCGAATAGTTTCCACTATGTCGGTTGTAACAGAGGGGTAAATAGGTATTTTCCTTAATGTTTGGGCCTATAAATACCCCCCATTTCACCCTGTAATAGGGACCGAATACAAGTTATTCAATACACACATTCAAACTATTCTAAGTTATTATCCTTTTGGAGGCTTAGAACAGTTCTTTTCGCAAACACTTCGTTTGTTAGTTTCTATTCAACAGAAACCTGTTAGCGTAATATTTTACGCCAACAGTTGGCGCCGTCCGTGGGGAACCTAGTCCGAAAAACTTCGTTCTCTACCAACTTCTTACATCATGCCTCCTAAGCGGAGCGCACCCCGCAATCCCACTCGGAGGTCCTCTCGGATCTCCGGAGAGATACCCTTCGACACAGTTGAAGTCGGAGGGCCTTCGACATTCCCTCCGCAAACTCCGGAAGGGGCTTCCATCCCTCGAACATACGAAGCTTCTCCGCCAACCCCTTCCATACTCCGACCGCCCGGAGTCCCTTCTCCACCCTCCATCCCAATTCGAACTGATCCTACCAGTTCTCAAGACCCGGAAGATCCTTCCGGAAGAGATGAAAACATATCTTGGAGATATGGCCACTCAAATGACCAACCTTCAAGCTGAGGTAGCGAGGTGGCGACAAGAAGCTGCGAACAGGCTTCGTTCTCAAGCCATTCCAACTATCCCAGAAGTGCCCGAAGACGATGATCTTGATTATCCCAAAGCCCCGGAGAACGCCTCCTTCGATAATGAATCTCCGCTGCATCCTGAGCTGCAGAAAGTTCGCTTTGATCGAAAGTTTAAAACGTCGAAGCTCTGTAAGTATGCCGGAGATGAAGATCCCGGAGAGTTCGTTCGTTCTTATGCCCTAGCAATTTAGGCTAGCGGAGGAGTTCGAGACACCATGGCGAAGTGCTTCCCTTTAGCTCTTCAAGGAGTAGCATTGAGGTGGTTCTGGTCCTTGAAGCCAGGATCGATCAATTCATGGTCGCAGCTGAAGAAGAAGTTTATAAGCAATTTTCAGGGCACCTTCGTGCCTCCTATGTCAACAGGAAGCCTTTTCCAGGTGAAACAGCTCCCCGGAGAAACATTGAGGCAGTACTTTAAGCGCTTCGCTCATACGAAGTCGCAAATTCGGGGGCTGTCCGCATCTTCAGTGGTTGATGCAGCTCGGGAAGGTGTCAGTCATCAAGGCCTTCTGGATAAACTTCATCGGAAAAGCATCTCCTTGGTCTCTCAGTTGATGTCATACTTCGAGGAGTATGCGAGGTCAGAAGAGGGTTGGCTTCGGAGGACTGCTGCTACTTCGTCCATATTGCAAGAAGTCAAAGTAGAAGTGAAAACTTCGGCACAGCCGCAGGAACCAGTCTTCGAAGTGCAACATGATCGGAGAAGAGGACAAAAGCACCCTCGCTCTGAAGTCATGAATATTGCACCCCCACAGAAGTTTGCACCAAGAGCTCCACAGTCTACGGGGAACAAGGCCAGCGGCTGGAGGCCGCCAGGGAAAACGGCTGGCAAGGGCCAGACCCTTTTCTGCTGCATTCATGGATAAAATCGAAGCCATGCAACTGATACTTGCAAGGCTATACTTACCCTAAGGGGAGAGTACTTAGAGAGAACTTCGGGTCGAGGGAGTACCGACCGAGTTCCAGCTGCAACGCGCCCAGAGCCGGTCCAGGCTGTGGCGCGGATAGAAAATTTTGATGCTGCAAGACACCCTCCGGTGGCCAATGTTATGCCACCTCCGAAGCAAGAGGAAGGGCAAGATAGAGGAAAAAGAGTAGTTCTCCCTATCTCCGGAGGAGGTACCCTCGGAAGCATGTCCAAGAGACAGTAAAGAGAGTACGTTCGGCAAGTAGGTCATATTGGGACTTCGTCATCTGCAGCTGCAATGCCGGAGTGGTCTCACGTTCCGATATCTTTTTCTGCGGACGATGCAGCTGGTATTAAGTTCCCGCACGCAGATCCACTGGTTATCACTGCCGATATTGCGGGTACTGAAGTTCGAAGGGTGTTGATTGACGGAGGTAGTTCGGCAGATATCATTTTTGTTCAAGCCTTCGATCAATTATGCATTTCCAGGAAGCATCTCCTTCCAGCGGCTCGTCCTCTGCAAGGCTTCGCAGGACCCCCGCTTGATGCACTTGGCCAAATAGGCCTGGAAGTTACCTTCGGAGAAGGTTTATTGGCCCGGACTGAGGAAGTAATCTTCGATGTTATAGATGCCCCGTATGCTTACAACGTCATCTTCGGAAGGGGCATGCTAAACCAGTTCGGAGCTGTGGCGCATCACAATTATTTGTGCATGAAGATGCCCACACAAGCAGGAGTCCTTACAGTCTTCGGAGATCAAGCCATTGCTCGGAGGGCGGAATATGGTCATGGTCCCCCTCTTGATCCGAGACAAGTAAACAGTGTGCAGGATAATGAAGAAATTTTTTCAGCCTCCTCCGAAGCTTCGAAGAAGTCTTTTCTGATACCAAGTCCCGAAGGAGAAATTGCAACGAAGGTCATTGTTAAAGATGGTAAAGAGTATACTTTTCAATTCGGTAAAGATTTACCTCCTGAAGTTGCAACCTCCTTGGAAAAGGTGGTGGAAGAAAATTTGGATGTCTTCGCTTGGTCTGACAAAGATATCACCGGAGTCGATCGGGATATTATTGAACACAATTTACTTGTAAACCCGAAGGCCTGGCCTGTTCGGCAAGGACTCCGGAAGATGTCCGCAGAAAGAGCTGCTCTAGCTAAGGACGAAGTTGACAAATTGTTGAAGGCTGGGATTATCAGAGAAGTGGCTCACACCGAATGGTTAGCCAACCCAGTCTTCGTCGGAAAGAAGTCTTCCGGGAAGTGGCGCATGTGCATTGATTTCACATCCTTGAATAAAGCATGCCCACGTGACCCCTACCCCATGCCCCGAATTGATCAACTGGTTGACTCCACCGCAGGTTCGGAGTTATTAAGCTTCCTTGACGCGTATTCTGGTTATCATCAAATATGGTTGAAGCGCGAAGATGAAATCAAGAAAAGCTTCGTAACTCCTTCGGGAGTCTTCTGTTATGTAAGAATGCCCTTCAGCCTAAGAAATGTCGGGGCTACTTTTTCGAGATTAGTTGCTAAGGCTCTAGGTCATCAACTAGGTCGCAATGTGGAGGCCTATATGGATGATATTGTAATAAAGAGTGCTTTAAAGCACCAACATAGCCTAAACTTAGCAGAAACATTCCATAGCCTTCGGGCATGTGGGATCCGTCTTAACCCCGAAAAATGTATATTCGGAGCTAAGGCTGGAAAATTGTTAGGGTATTTAGTTTCAAGCAGGGGAATTGAAGCTAGCCCTACTCAAATAACTGCGCTGCAGAAGATGGCTCCTCCGGAAAATTTAAAGCAAGTGCAAAAGCTGACTGGACGTCTGGCAGCACTTAGCAGGTTTTTATCAAGGTCTGCGGAGAGGAGCTTGCCTATATTTAAAGCATTGAAAGGGTCCGAAGATTTTGCATGGACACCGGAGTGTCAGAAAAGCTTCGAAGATATTAAAGAGTATCTCAGTAATCTTGCTACACTCACGGTGCCTACTGCGGACGAAACCCTACTACTTTACCTTGCAGCTACAGGCTCTGCCGTCAGCGCAGTCCTTGTCAGAGAAGTGGATTTCAATGGGAAGTTGGTCCAAAATCCTGTTTATTTTGTATCCGAAGCATTATCAGGAGCGAAGACAAGATACTCCGAACTTGAGAAGTTCGTTTTTGCTCTGATAATGGCTTCGAGGAAGCTAAGACATTATTTTTTGGCTCATAATGTAATTGTACCAACTTCGTATCCTTTAGGAGATATGCTCCGAAGCAAAGATTCCACTGGAAGAATTGGAAAGTGGGCAGTCGAGCTGGCACCCTTTGGCATATCTTTCTTGGCAAGGACAGCTATCAAATCCCAAGTCCTAGCAGACTTCATAGCAGAATGGACTCCACCTGCAAATTTAGTTCCGGAGAAGTCAAGTGACGGAGTTTGGATTATTTACTCCGATGGGGCTTTCCAAGCATCCGGAGCAGGCATTGGAGCAGTATTGATTTCACCGTCAGGGCAAAGAGTAATGTACTCCGCAAGACTCAACTTTAAGTCTACCAATAATATAGCGGAGTATGAAGGGATTTTATTGGGACTCCGGAAAGCACGTGCTCTAGGGGCTACAAGAATAATTATAAAGACAGATTCTCAGATAGTAGCAGGGCACGTAGACAAAAGTTTCCAAGTTCGGCATCCACAGCTTGCAAAGTACTTAGAAGAAATCCGTAAAATCGAAGCACACTTCAGGGGTATTCCCATTCGGAGTATACCAAGAGCGGAAAACGTGCAAGCGGACATTTTAGCGAAGGCTGCAGCCGGAGCTGTGGATGTGCCCGAAGAAGCTTTCTACGAGGAACTCAATATACCTTCGGTGCCACAAATTCCCTCTGCCGAGATTCTTTGCATTCCTAGTGCAGATTGGAAAAATTCGATCATGGAACTTTTACAGGGAGGAACAAATTTGCCCGAAGAGCCCCAGCTGTCGAGATTAAAGCTCAGAGCCAGAAACTATCAAATAATCAACGGTATATTATACAAGGCCGGAGTATGTTCCCCTCTACTCCGATGTATATCTCAAGCTGAAGGCCAAGAAATTCTTCGAGAAATTCACGAAGGCCTTTGTGGTAGCCATTTAGCCCCTAGAGCTTTGGTAGGAAAAACACTTCGCCAGGGGCTTTATTGGCCTACAATCACAGTTGATGCGGAGAGCTTAGTCCGCACTTGTCAAGGATGCCAGTGGATGGGTCGACGGAATCATCGCCCACCAACAGCTCTTCAAGTCATTGCTCCGGTATGGCCTATGGCCAGATGGGGTATGGATTTAATTGGTCCCTTTCCGGTAGCCAAAGGAAATCTGAAGTTCGCAGTGGTAGCTATTGAATATTTTTCTAAGTGGGTGGAAGCAGAACCCTTAACAGCTATCACTTCGAACAATGTACAGAAATTCTTCTGGAAGAACATCATTTGCCGATTCGGAGTGCCTAGATACCTCACAGTTGATAATGGAACACAGTTCGACGCAGAACCCTTTCGGAAGTTTTGCGAAGATCTAGGCATTCAGTTATGTTTTGCTGCAGTGAGGCATCCTCAGTCTAATGGAGCCGTAGAGCGAGCCAATGGAAATATTTTATCAGGGCTAAATCGAAGAATAGTAGGATTAGCAAAGGGACTGTGGACCGAAGAGCTTCCGAAGATTCTGTGGTCCATTCGGACTACGCAAACAAGGTCCACAGGTTTTACTCCGTTCAGACTACTATTCGGAGATGAAGCTATGACTCCAACGGAGCTCAAAGGGGGATCATTTTGCAGCACCGAACCAGATATTGAAGAAGAAAGACAAGCTTCATTAGATTTATCAGAAGAAACAAGACTTCGAGCTGTAGCAAATTTATCAAAGTATCATCAGCAGACGAAGGCTTGGTTTGACCCGAAGGTTAAGCTCAATGAACTAAGATCGGGTCATCTTGTTCTACGAAGCGTTATAGCACCAGGGAAGTTAGGGAATAAATGGGAAGGTCCATACCTAATTGTCCGTTCAGGGCGCCCTGGTTCATTTAAATTAGCTAATTTATAAGGTGAAGAGTTAGCACATACTTGGCATGCGGAGCACCTAAAGCGATACTTCGCATAAGGGCTCCTTGTAATTTGCTTGTAATCATCTTCTAAATCAATAAAGCATATGATCCTGATAGTGCCTTCCCCTCATAGACTTCAGCTTCCAAGTGGACGCACTGGAACCGCGGGGTCGACCGAGAGGGAAGTGTCATGAAGCCCTGTTTCTGTGTTCATTTTGCTTGAGCTTGTTTGCATACCTCGCTGCCTGCATTGACTGCTTGTAGTGCACCGAAGCCTGTTTGGGCGAAGGGTGTTTGTGCGAAGTGTGCTTTTTAGTGTGCGTTCGCTCTGTGTAACTGGAGGCTAGACCTCGCTGTTTACTAGCGAAACACTGATCGAAGCCCGTCTTTCTTCCCATGTCGTAGCCATTAGCGAAGTCTGTATAGTGTGCGTTTACACCTTCGTAGTACGAAGCCCAGCACCAGATGTTGTTGCTAAGTATTAGGTCGAAGTCCTTAGAGGGCGGTCCACTCTTGCGAAGGGTGAAGTGCGAAGCCTGCTCGATGCACCCTGTGTGCGGAGCCTGCACTGACCTAGCAGAGTTGAATTTTCGGGGTTGTAGGTGGAGCGAAGTCTCCTTGGCCTCGAACTTTTGTTCCTTGCGAAGCCTGGTTCTGGAGCTGTAAAATACCTCCAAACCAGAACTTCTAAGGTAGTGTTCGAAGCCTGTTCCGCAGTTGACTGAATTAAAATAGAAGGCTATTTTTAGCCTGAAATTTTAAAAGCTCCCATTCACCCCCCCCTCTGGTCGCCGTTTTCCGGTCCTTCAAGAACGCAACCCGCTAAAAGCTAGTTCCACCAAATCCCTTTCTAAAATATACTCAGAGACGCGCTCACTAGATTTCTGTCTAACTGATGTCAAGTGTGAAAGCCTAAGTTCCGTTTCACCTGTGTAAAAGTAGTCGTGGAATTTTTGCTCTAATTCAGCCCACATTTGTATGGAGTTCGGCTGGAGTGCCGAAAACCAAGTGAAAGCGGTGCCGAATAATGAGAGAGAAAATAGTTTATGTTTTATAGCGTCCAACCCATTAGCTTCTCCACACTGTGCTAAAAACTGATTGACGTGCTCTAGTGTGGTTTTGTTACCCTCACCGTCGAACTTGGTGAATTTAGGGACTCTATAGCCGCGAGGGTAAGGTATCGTGTCAAAATGATCAGGGTACAGCTTCCGGTAAACCCTAGCCCGACCCTTAGGTACGAAGTCGATGCACTCCCTAAACAATGTGTTCAGGACTATGCGCTTGTGCATGCGGTGCGGGCAACGTGGTCAAAACTAGCGCCGGCATAGGTGGAGGCGGCGCATGGTAGGCGTTGCTAGTCTGGCCATAAGCATGGTGACTGGTCTCAGCCATGGTTATCGAGGTCGGAGACATGATGGCTTTGCTGGTACTACCGTTAGTTCTGCTGTAGATTTAATTTATCGGAGGTATACTAGCAATCGGAGCTGGTGGTATGGCCTCGGTAAAGCCGAACCTTCTATGTGCCGCCTCCACTTGAGAGCTAACTGCCGAATCTAAATGGTTGGCTAGCGAAGCGCTAACAGCTTGATCTACTGTTGTGGCTATCTTCTGCTCAATCTCTAAAGAAGATAAAGAAGACGTTGATGCCGCGCTTGATGAAGCCTGTGCATGTCTTTACGTAGCTCCCAAGCATGAGGTCTTGGAGTGCCTTCATTTTTGCCTCGATCTCTGCTCGGTCTTCTATGGGAATATCTTCAAGGGTAGGCGTCATGATGTTGCGGTTGTCGATATTTGCGCCTCCCACGGGATCCATCGGCAATGCAGACGTAGTAGTCATTGTAGACGTACCAGCGGCCGATGTAGATGTACTTGTCATGTTGGCATAGCCCTCCCTAGTGGAGTCACCAAAAAGTGTCTTGACAAGAAAACGTGCCCCCGCACTTGGGTCAGTTCGACGATCCAAAAGTGTGTGGATACTAAGGGACAAGCCTAAGTGTAACACAACACTGACGTCACATTCTGACTACCCTCAACAGTGGCAAGGTGTCGCGCCCCGATTTAATAAATCAGGACTTTTATTGAAATTCCATAGAAAATCAATAAACCAAGATGTTCATCAAGCGACCACGTACAATACGGGCAATCATTCACAGTTCGTAGACCGCATTATTACAAAAGTGAATGAAAGTGAAGAGAAACTAATAAAATCAAGGGGTCCTAGATGAACGCCTCCTTCCAGTCTCGCCTTGACTGGGTCGCTACTCCAGACCTTCATCCTCCTCGTAGTAGACGGGCTCTGATGGTGTAAGTCAACGGGGTGAGTACAAATGTACTCAGCAAGCCACCGAATGCAAATATAATGCAAGGTAATAACAAGGGAGATAGTGGCTAATTTTGCGGAAGCGAGTAATTTGTAAAGCAATATAATGTGAACAATTTATTAGTACTGAAACGTAAACATGTGTATGCATCATCATCTTCTAACTCGAGGGGTACAGTCAGCCCCACCTCGCTCAACAGTCCTTACATGCCATGAATAACTCAACCATTCAAACAATTGTAAACTAACTGCGAGTAGTCACACAACCCTCCCTTGACCATGGGCTCGGCTTTTCGAAAAGATTAAATTACTCTGATCGGAGATGTACCACTGTACCCACAAGGCACGCACTCATCACTTACACCAAAGTGTAACGAGATGACCCATTTCATGGGAACCCATGCCAAAACCTTCAATATAGTCCTCCCCGACTCAACAGCACCCTCTTATAGGTTTCATATGGTGTCCCGACGCGTCGGAGCCCCACCATACCCCCCCCCCTTGAGCCTCGTCGGTACAAGTCGCCCGCAGGCTTGCCCCTTGCCCCCTCCACTATGGTGCATCAAGTCGGAGTATTCCATACTTCCATTTAGGACTTACCCATTAGACTTGTGGTTGGTACAGAAGTGCTTTGCAACAGATCCCGCAGACCGGTCCTTATAGTGCCCTGGGTGCGACAAACCAATGCCCGAGCTTGCACCCGGAACCCACCATACTTATAACTTAGCCAACTCCAACAGAGTCCAGAGACGAGAATAACGGGGAAATTCATATATCAGAATCCAGCTATCTACGACTCATTCTTTTTATCCTATAGCAGTTGTGCCGGTACATTGGGCACTAGCTAATAATTTTATAGTAGAGTGACAAGGAGTTAAGGCTCAATAAGCATGGCTTGTGTTTGCACACAAGGACGGGGATCTAATAAATATAAGTGTAAGGCTTGATATTTGACTAATGCAATAATATCCTATGAGTTATAGCGATAATTTATTAAAACATGGGCTCAATGATGATCAACTGTTTCCACCGGGGTGGTCGATGACTTGCCTTGATCAGCAAATGGGGATGGAGGAACCTCGGGGTAGAATTCCGGCTCCTCGACGAACTCGTAGTCTTCTCGATACGGAAAAATAAACAACATAAATAAATCATCACAATACATAAGCAAACAAGTTTTGTGGTTTAAATATGTGAATTGAGCTTTATTGTACTGAGGTTATATTTAATAGCATTTAAAAGTTACATTTTAAGTGTTTTTACTAATTTATTTCCTGATTTATTAGTTTATCCCTAAGGGGTTTTTATTCATTTAATCCATAAGTTTATTTTGTGCTAAAGCAACATACTCTTTTTATAGCATTAAAGTGTAGAGAATAATATGCTGAATTTAACAAAATTTGAATGGTGAAATTCGGAGTTAAAATGAGTAAGTTATGAATTTTCAAAGTTTAAATCAATTTCTGGAATTTTATTTAAACAGAAAACAGGTTTTAGTCCACGGTGAGCCAGGTTCACGGTGGACTGGCTACTGTGCGCGTGGACCGGTTGATCCAGAGCCGTTGGATCCAGATCTGTCGGCTGAGCGCGAGGCGGGAGGTTTAAGTGGAAATGGACGACTGCGATTAAAACAGGGTGAAGGGGTACGCGTGAACGCACCAGATTGAGTCAACATTTTAAATATCGATTGATGGCCCAGATTAAAAGATACCAGTTTGACTGGATTTGAGGGCTCAGATTAGATCTCCGCAGGATCTAATCTGGACCGTTCGCTCGGGATCTTGCGGCTCGGATGGATTCCGGCACGGCACGGGGTGACGAGGGTAGTTTACCCTTCGTCTCCGGCGATGGCGGGCTCGGGTGCGACCGCGGCGGTGGCGACGAAGGCCTAGGAGCCTAGCTTTCAGCGAAAATGGAGAGAGGAGAAGATGGCGGTCACGACGGTACCTCTGATGGCGACGAAGAGCGACGGATGGTGACCGGCGACGAGGGGTAGATGAAGGGGGTCCTCGGGAGCTCGACGGCGACGGCGATCCGGCGGGTTCCACGGCCAACAGAGGGGTGGCCGAGGATGGGCGGTCGTCGACGGTCACGTTGGTGGCGGCGGCTAGGGCGGAGAGGACCGGAGTCGGTGGCGAGGGCTCGCCGGAGTTGAAACAGAGGGGAAAACCCGAAAGTGAAGGGGAAAACCCGAAGGCGGGCGCAAGTGGCTGCCATGTGGGGCCGGGGCGAGCGCGGGCGGGAGAGAGAGGCGGGACGCGAGCGCCGACGGGCGGGTCCCACATGTCAGCGACACGAGTGCTGGGCTGGGTTGGGCCGAGGCGGATTCGAGGTTGAGGCCCGTTAAGAATTTTAAATGTTTTTCTGATTAAAATAATTCCAGTAATTCATATATTTGCTTTAGGGTTGAATCACTGTTGATAAAAATTTGTAAAAATTCCTAAAATTATATTTTGGCCTCTAGTTTATCTCATAAAATATTCAAGTCCAGATTTTGAATATTTCTCCCTGTTTGGCTTTAATAGGGCTCTTTTAGGATTTTCTTTAATAATAAAATTCAGAAATGACTTTAATAATAATTTTCTTTTATTTTATTTGTTTTTATTTCTTGGGGTGTTACAATCCTATCCCCCTTACAGAGAATGTCGTCCTCGAGATTCGAATCAATCCTCGAATAGCTCAGGATGCTGTGCCTTGAGTTCATCTTCTTTTTCCCAGGTAGCTTCCTCTACAGGATGATTGCTCCACTGCACTTTGTTGAATCGGATGACCCGACTCCTGGTGATCCTTTCTTTGACTTCCAATATCTTGACAGGCTTTTCCACATAGGTCAGATCTCCTTGAACATCCAACCGCTGTAGGTCTATTTGCTCTGTAGGGACGCGGAGGCACTTCTTGAGTTGGGAAACGTGAAACACGTCATGTACTCCAGCCAATGAGGGCGGTAGTTCCAACTGATAAGCAACTTCGCCTTGGCGTCGAACAATGGGAAATGGTCCAACATATCGAGGGGCCAACTTTCCTCTCATGTTAAACCGTCGAGTACCACGGAGAGGCGTAACTCGAAGGTAGACATGATCTCCCTCTTCAAAGGCTAGGTCTCGGCGTCGATTGTCCGCGTAGCTCTTCTGTCATGATTGGGCTATCTTGAGTCGGTCTCTGATGATCCGTACCTTTTCTTCAGCTTCTCGAAGGATGTCCGTTCCGAACACTTGAGATTCACCAGTTTGATCCCAAAGTAGAGGCGTTCTGCACTTACGTCCATATAGGGCTTCAAAAGGAGACATCTGAAGACTGGCTTGATAGTTGTTGTTGTACGAAAACTCAGCGTACGGTAAGCTCTTGTCCCAAGTGGCTCCAAAATCCAAGACACATGCCCGAAGCATATCCTCCAATATCTGGTTCACCCTTTCAGTTTGTCCATCTGTCTGAGGGTGGTAGACAGTGCTAAAGTTCAATCTTGTTCCCATCTCTTCTTGAAGGTTCTTCCAAAAACGAGAGGTGAACTGACTTCCTCTATCGGACACTATCTTCTTGGGTACTCCATGAAGACACACAATGCGGGCCATGTATAGTTCTGCAAGCTTAGGGCCACTAAAGGTCATCTTGATGGCTAAGAAATGCACTACTTTCGTGAGTCGGTCAATAATCACCCAAATAGAATCATATCCAAGTTAGGTCTTTGGGAGTCCGGTGATGAAATCCATACCGATCTCTTCCCACTTCCATTCAGGTACTTTCAATGGCTGTAACATCCCTGCAGGTCTCTGGTGTTCAGCATTTACTCTTCTACAGGTGTCACACTCGGCGACGAACTGTGCAATCTCCCTCTTCATGCTAACCCACCAATAACGTTCCTTCAGGTCCTGGTACATCTTGCTACTTCCGGGATGAATGGA
The DNA here is from genome assembly GCA_019279435.1 of Zizania palustris. NCBI lineage: Eukaryota > Viridiplantae > Streptophyta > Magnoliopsida > Poales > Poaceae > Zizania > Zizania palustris. Next base: position 88,992,520 of record JAAALK010000082.1, on the reverse strand, counting down.
GTACAACGTTTCATGGACTTCTCTCAGGATAAGGGTCTTTATCTCTGGCTTATCCAGCACACATATCCGGGTTCCAAACCATATGGTGCCATTCTCGTCCTCTGAAAATCCTAGGGCTTTTCCTTGCCTCATGTTCTTCTTAATGGCGGCGATATCCGAGTCTTCTAATTGAGCTTCTCAGATCTGTTCAAACAAGATAGGTTGAGTCTCCAAGGTGGCTAGGTATGCTCCGGTGGTCAACCCAAGATTTAACTTTTCCATCTCTTTACATAGTGAGGGCGCGTGATCCTGAATCATAATGGCTGTGCAATAACCCTTGCGACTTAATGCATCGGCTACAACATTTGCTTTTCCGGGGTGGTAGTGGATACCTAAATCATAGTCCTTTATTAATTCCAACCATCGTCTTTGCCTCAGATTAAGGTCTGGCTGTGTGAAGATGTACTTCAAGCTCTTGTGATCTGTAAAGATTTCGCAGCAGTTCTCGACCAAGTAATGCCTCCAAATCTTAAGGGCGTGCACTACAACGGCCAATTCCAAGTCATGTGTTGGGTAGTTCAACTCATGGGGTCTCAACTAACGAGAGGCATAAGAGATAACCTTTCCATCTTGCATAAGAACACATCCTAATCCTTGGCGAGATGTGTCGCAATAGACATGGAAGTCTTTCCGGATATCTGGTAGGGTCAGTATGGGTGCTGACACCAGACGGGTCTTGAGTGTGCGGAAACTTTCCTCGCATTCAGGAGTCCATTCAAACTTCTCTCCTTTCTGCAACAATTTGGTTATTGGTTTGGCTATCTTAGAAAAATTCTCAATGAATCTCTGATAATATCCGGCCAAGCCTAGAAAACTTCGTATCTCAGATACGTTCGTGGGTGGCAACCAATCTATAACTGCTTCCACGGTGGCAGGATCTACTGCAATGCCTTGTGCAGAGATAATGTGTCCAAGGAACTTCACTTCTGCCGTCCAAACTTGCATTTGCTGTACTTGGCGTATAATTGGTGTTCCCTTAGCTTCCCTAAGGTTAACCGGAGGTGAGTCCCGTGCTCTTTCTGGTCCTTGGAATAAATGAGGATGTCGTCTATAAAGACCACGATGAATTTGTCCAAATATTCCATAAATACCTTGTTCATCATGTTCATGAAGAATGCAGGGGCATTGGTCAATCCAAAAGACATAACAGTACACTCATATAATCCATAACGGGTGGTAAAAGCCATCTTGGGTATATCCTCTTCTCGAATCCTTAACTGATGATATCCAGACCGCAGGTCGATCTTCGAGGATACCGTAGCTCCCTTCAGCTGGTCAAAGAGATCATCGATCCGAGGCAACGGGTACTTGTTCTTGATGGTTACTTCATTCAAAGCGCGGTAATCCACACACATACGCTTGGCCTTGTCTTCTTTCTTCTCGACGAAGATGACGGGGGCACCCCATGGTGATGTACTTGGTCTGATGTAGCCTTTCCTCACGAGATCCTCCAACTGCTGCTTCATCTCAGCCAGCTCATTAGCGGCCATCTGGTATGGTCGCTTGTAGATAGGGGTAGTCCCGGATACCAAATCAATCCTGAACTCGATGTCCCTCTTGGGTGGCATCCCTGGTAAATCCTCTGGGAATACGTCTGGGTATTCACTGACTACCGGTATTTCCTCCAAGGTAGTATGATGCAGTCTTGGTCTTCCGAGCTTCATACTTGGCATCTGGAATGTGACGGCGGTCCCTTCTTCACTGGTCACAGTCACTTTTCTCTGGGCACATTCTATTACTCCTTGGTGTTTATTTAACCAATCCATCCCTAGAATAAGATCCAAACCTTGGCATTCTATTAGGATGGGGTCGGCCCAAAATATTGTGCCTTGGATATCTACCCATACCCTTGGGCTATAGGAATAGGCGAGGGTTTGTTTGCCCAGGGTAGCTATTAATACTGGTATGGGTAGTTCACTTATGTCCAGGGCATTTCTTTCCACAAAAGCGGTCGATATAAAGGAGTGCGTAGCTCCGGTGTCAAATAATACCACTACAAGTGATGAATATACCATAAACTTACCCATGACAATTTCCGGGGCGGCCTGGGCTTCTTCGGCGGTGACGTGGTTGACCTTGGCGCGGATAGCGGGGTTCGATGCGACGCCTTGGGTACGCTTGGGATGAGGGCACTGGTGAGAGTAGTGCCCCTCTTGGCGGCAGTTGAAGCATACCACAGGCTTGCCATGCCTGTCTCGCAAAACTTCCGCCTTCTTAGCCGGGGCGGCTGGGGCGGCTGGTGCGGCGGGAGCGGGGCGAGGTTGTCCGGCTCCGGTGTTGGCGGCAGGTGGTGCTGGACGATATACCGGGTGGGGGTGGTACTGTGACGCTGGTGGAGGAGGGGTGAAACGGGGCCTCTGAGCCATGCCTTGATTCTGCTTGAAGGCGATCATCCTCTTTCTCTTCAGGTCGACCTTGTTTTGCTGGGTCTCCTGAATAATAGCTTTGTTCACCAACTTTTGGAAGTTGGTTAAATCTCCGGAGATAAGCTGTACGGACAGCTCATCCTTCAGTCCCCAGAGGAACTTGGCCTGCCTGGCCGCATCTGTACGGACCTCCTCAGGTGCGTACCTGGCCAGTCGGTTGAACTCATGCAAATATTCAGTTACGGACGTGCTCCCCTGCTGCAGGTCCCTAAACTCTTGTTGCTTCTGAGCTATAATGCCGTCGGGGATGTGAGCGGCACGAAAAGCAACCGAGAACTCCGCCCATGTATGGATGTGTCCCTCAGGCAAGGTCTCGCGTAGATTGTCCCACCACTCTGTGGCGGGACCTTGGAGCTGGTGGGTGGCGAAGGCCACCCTCTCCTGCTCGGTGCAGGTCAGGAGGTCGAGTTTCTTCTCGATGGTCCTTAACCAATCCCCAACCTCCATGGGGTTGGTGGTGCTCGAGAAGGTCGGTGGGTGGACTCGGAGGAACTCCGAGAGTTGGGAGGCAGGAGCGGGAGCTGGAGTGGCGGGTCGTGGCAGCTCAGGTTGTTGGTGGAGACGGAAGAAGTGAGCCTGCTGCTCTTGCATCTGCTGCTGCTGTTGTTGCATCTGGTTCAGAAGGGCAGATACTAGTTGGTTTTGTGTGGCCATCATTTCGGCCAGAGTGGGGTGGTTGGCAACCGGGGCTTGCCTCTGCCCAGTTGCTCCCCACTGAGGCAGATTTCCATTCTCTCCTCCGTTCTGAGGAGCGTCGGAGCTTTGGTTGTTCGTCATCCTGAGGTTTCCAAAATAACCATATCTTTAAAGGGGGAACACTGCTAAACTTTATTTCAAAAGGTCGTTCTTGCGATTATATTTATTGTCTTTTATTTAGTTCTTCACTCATGCCTTATATTTGACATGAATGGCAATACAAACAAGCAAAAGAAATCAATCAATCATAAACTACGTCTATGGTAGCTCGGGGGACGGCTCGATCACGGGCTCGATGGAGACGGCCGGGGTCGAGGAACTGGATGGTCCGGCGGGTGGAGCACTGCGTGAAATCCTCTCGGGTCTCACGATGGGGATCCGAAGGGATTTCCGCTTGCGGGGCGGAAGGGGTGCGATCTCCTCGATGTCCTTCTTCAGCTCCTCAATCTGATGGTGAAGCTGAGGATTGGTGGCGACGCGCTGCCGTAGGAGCTCATTCTGGCGCCGTAACTCCTCTGCCTCGGCAGCCAAACGGTGTCCCTGCTGGATGCGGCGACGAAGATCTCCGTTCTCGCGGTTCAGATCCTCAGAAGAGTGTCGGTAAAAGGCGATCGTATCGCGCTGTCCGTTGGCATCCTGTAGTGCCTCGTAGTGGAGCTCATCCATTGCCTTCAACAGGCGTACTGTATGTCCAACCGAAGAGTGACGCTGGGAGAGGGTGCTGACGTAGTCACTGTGGGGACTCCCTGGGGTACGAAGAGGTACGAACCGATAGTCCGTGTCGTAGAGTTCACTATCGTAGATCATCCGGAGCTCGGTGAGGGCCTGGAGGGCAGTGCGCTGACTGGCGACCAAGAAGGTAGGTCCTCCTCCCCGATAGGTGTGGGCTGTCTGAGGGGAGGGCTTGACGACGACGGTGACCTCACAGAAGCTTTCTTCCTCGTCGGGGAAGACTCCATGGTACATCGGCTTGTGCTCAAATCCGAGGAAACCAACTAGCATGCGCAACTCGCGGATGAAACCGGCCTCGTCACGAAGAGTCCCGCTCATGGTGTGGATCGGCATCTACAAAAGAGAGTAAGTTTTTGTGAAAACCTCAGAAGATGAGAGGATAAGTAATTTTTGTAAGAAAATATATAAGTCCTAAGGTCAGGTCTGTTTGGCTTCCTACAGTCAAGTCGGCTCTGATACCATCTTGTCGCGCCCCGATTTAATAAATCAGGACTTTTATTGAAATTCCATAGAAAATCAATAAACCAAGACGTTCATCAAGCGATCACGTACAATACGGGCAATCATTCACGGTTCGTAGACCGCATTATTACAAAAGTGAATGAAAGTGAAGAGAAACTAATAAAATCAAGGGGTCCTAGATGAACGCCTCCTTCCAGTCTCGCCTTGACTGGGTCGCTACTCCAGACCTTCATCCTCCTCGTAGTAGACGGGCTCTGATGGTGTAAGTCAACGGGGTGAGTACAGATGTACTCAGCAAGCCACCGAATGCAAATATAATGCAAGGTAATAACAAGGGAGATAGTGGCTAATTTTGCGGAAGCGAGTAATTTGTAAAGCAATTTAATGTGAACAATTTATTAGTACTGAAACGTAAACATGTGTATGCATCATCATCTTCTAACTCGAGGGGTACAGTCAGCCCCACCTCGCTCAACAGTCCTTACATGCCATGAATAACTCAACCATTCAAAGAATTGTAAACTAACTGCGAGTAGTCACACAACCCGCCCTTGACCGTGGGCTCGGCTTTTCAAAAAGATTAAATTACTCTGATCAGAGATGTACCACTGTACCCACAAGGCACGCACTCATCACTTACACCAAAGTGTAACGAGATGACCCATATGGTGTCCCGACTCAACAGCACCCTCTTATAGGTTTCATATGGTGTCCCGACGTGTCAGAGCTCCACCATACCCCCCTTGAGCCTCGTCGGTACAAGTCGCCCGCAGGCTTGCCCCTTGCCCCCTCCACTATGGTGCATCAAGTCAGAGTATTCCATACTTCCAGTTATGACTTACCCATTAGACTTGTGGTTGGTACGGAAGTGCTTTGCAACAGATCCCGCAGACCGGTCCTTATAGTGCCCCGGGTGCGACAAACCAATGCCCGAGCTTGCACCCGGAACCCACCATACTTATAACTTAGCCAACTCCAACAGAGTCCAGAGACGAGAATAACGGGGAAATTCATATATCAGAATCCAGCTATCTACGACTCATTCTTTTTATCCTATAGCAGTTGTGCCGGTACATTGGGCACTAGCTAATAATTTTATAGTAGAGTGACAAGGAGATAAGGCTCAATAAGCATGGCTTGGGTTTGCACACAAGGATGGGGATCTAATAAATATAAGTGTAAGGCTTGATATTTGACTAATGCAATAATATCCTATGAGTTATAGCGATAATTTATTAAAACATGGGCTCAATGATGATCAACTGTTTCCACCGGGGTGGTCGATGACTTGCCTTGATCAGCAAATGGGGATGGAGGAACCTCGCGGTAGAATTCCGGCTCCTCGACGAACTCGTAGTCTTCTCAATACGGAAAAATAAACAACATAAATAAATCATCACAAAACATAAGCAAACAAGTTTTGTGGTTTAAATATGTGAATTGAGCTTTATTGTACTGAGGTTATATTTAATAGCATTTAAAATTTACATTTTAAGTGTTTTTACTAATTTATTTCCTGATTTATTAGTTTATCCCTAAGGGGTTTTTATTCATTTAATCCATAAGTTTATTTTGTGCTAAAGCAACATACTATTTTTATAGCATTAAAGTGTAGAGAATAATATGCGTAATTTAACAAAATTTGAATGGTGAAATTTGGAGTTAAAATGAGTAAGTTATGAATTTTCAAAGTTTAAATCAATTTCTGGAATTTTATTTAAACAGAAAACGGGTTTTAGTCCACGGTGAGCCAGGTTCACGGTGGACTGGCTACTGTGCGCGTGGACCGGTTGATCCAGAGCTGTTGGATCTAGATCTGTCGGCTGAGCGCGAGGCGGGAGGTTTAAGTGGAAATGGACGGCTGCGATTAAAACAGGGCGAAGGGGTACGCGTGGACGCACCAGATTAAGTCAACATTTTAAATATCGATTGACGGCCTAGATTAAAAGATACCAGTTTGACCAGATCTGAGGGCTCAGATTAGATCTCCGTAGGATCTAATCTGGACCGTTCGCTCGGGATCGTGCGGCTCGGATGGATTCCGGCACAGCACGGGGTGACGAGGATAGTTTACCCTTCGTCTCCGGTGACGGCGGGATCGGGTGCGACCACGGCGGTGGCGGCGAGGGCCTAGGAGCCTAGCTTTCAGCGAAAACGGAGAGAGGAGAAGATGGCGGTCATGACGGTACCTCTGATGGCGATGGAGGGCGACGGATGGTGACCGGCGGTGAGGGGTAGACGAAGGGGGTCCTCGGGAGCTTGACGGCGACGGCGATCCGGCGGGTTCCACGGCCAACAGAGGGGTGTCCGAGGACGGGCGGTCGTCGACGGTCACGCTGGTGGCGGCGGCTAGGGCGGAGAGGACCGGAGTCGGTGGCGAGGGCTCGCCGGAGTTGAAATAGAGGGGAAAACCCAAAGTGAAGGGGGAGCACTCTGGTTCACTCGAGCTCAGCTGCGGTGGTGTGGGCAGAGGGCGGCGACGGGGAGGGGTATTTATAGGGGCTCGCCGGTGTAAGGAGGGAAGGAAACCGAGGGTTTCCAAGAACTCCGGCGAGGGCTTTCCAAGCTTCGGGTGGGCATTCCATAAGCGCGAAACCGCGTGGCTCAAGGATGGAAAGGGGGCGGTGGCGCTCGGGGAAGGCGATCCGGGGACAATCCGGGCGATCGCGGGTGGCCGGCAGCGAGGAATTGGAAAGGGAGTCACCGGAAGGAAAGGGGGCGATCCCCTTACACCGGAGACGATTGATCTGACAGGTGGGCTCCACCTGTCAGTGGGCGAACGGGAAGATGAGCGCCGACAAGCGGGACCGAGCGGTCAGCGGCCGAAGGCAGGCGCAAGTGGCTGCCATGTGGGGTCGGGACGAGCGCGGGCGGGAGAGAGAGGCGGGACGCGAGCGCCGACGGGTGGGTCCCACATGTCAGCGATGCGAGTGCTGGGCTGGGTTGGGCCGAGGCGGATTCGAGGTTGAGGCCCGTTAAGAATTTTAAATTTTTTTCTGATTAAAATAATTCCAGTAATTCATATATTTGCTTTAGGGTTGAATCACTATTGATAAAAATTTGTAAAAATTCCTAAAATTATATTTTGGCCTCTAGTTTATCTCATAAAATTTTCAAGTCCAGATTTTGAATATTTCTCCCTGTTTGGCTTTAATAGGGCTCTTTTAGGATTTTCTTTAATAATAAAATTCAGAAATGACTTTAATAATAATTTTCTTTTATTTTATTTGTTTTTATTTCTTGGGGTGTTACACAAGGAGGGTGGAGTCGCTAGGTAATATGATTACATAGAAATAATCCAATTAGCCAAAAGAAATATATTAAATCAAATAAATCAGCAAGCTAAACGGAGCCTAGCTGATTCGAAGGGTACTGTACGAAGGGTATCGCCGAAGGGTACCTTCGTCGTCTGATGCGAAGGGTCCCGTCGAAGGGTGCGTTTGGCGTTCGGGCTAATCTGTCCGAAGGCAGGCTCCGAACAGATCTTGATGTGAAAATAACCTCCGAACAACGTGGTTCGGTGCGAAGTCTCTAGCATGACAAAATAACTCGAACACAATGCACTAGCGTGACTTCGTCTGATGTGGGATACAGACATGGTGAATCCTATTTCGACGAAGCCTATTGCGAAGCATGCTGATGCACAGGACTCAGTCAAACAGACAATAGCGTGACGGTCCGGCACGAGTAGTCGAAGCTAGGATTCCGCCGAGGGATGTTCTGGCAACCTCCGAAACCAGTCTCCTAGCTCCGGACACTTTCGATGAAGTGGCCTCAAGCGTGAAAACCTGCAACATAACAGATATCAAGTGCCAATTCGGCCTAGGGACCGAATCTGCTATGTGTTGCAGTAGGGAAACAAAGGTAGCAATCTGTTATGTAGATTAACGGGTACTTCACTGGTGAAGTAACAAGGCGATAGCAATATGCTACGTAGATTAACAGGTACTTCACAGGCGAAGTAACAAGGCGATAGCAATCTGTTACGTAGATTAACGAGTACTTCACAGGCAAAGTAACAAGGATTACCACTGTTCCGAAGTGGCCAGCGGAGGGCTTCCACGAAAACCCATGAAGGTTGCAGAAAAGTAAAGATAAAAGTAAATGTACGATTCAAAGCAAGGTCTTTGTGTTTGATTTGTGTTGGGGGTTAATGAACCGGCCTCACCCCTATATTTATAAGGGCTAGTCTTCTAATCTCTAAGATTAATCTGTTAAGATTCGGCCTAATCTTGTGTATGGATAAAATTAGCCAGAATTAGACTCGAACTCTATCTCTGGAATTCAGCCCGAAGTGGGCCTTCAGCTAGGCCAGTTGAAGCCTGCTCGTTGGGCCAAAGCTAGCAGAACTTGCTGGAAGCTTTCGAAGTCTAGAGCTCAATGGGCCTTCAGCCTTGTAGGGCTTCAGCCTGATCAGGACATGTGAATTTTTGGCCCAAATTACCAAAATTGATATTTTAACAATCTTCACCATTTAATGCCATTTTTTGCTATCAACACATTCATTGATGACACAAGGACTAGAATCCACCTCCAAAAGTTGTTTCTGAACATTTTCAAGTTTTTCAAGATTTTGAGCATGAATCAGACACAACTGAGCAAGTTCGTTCGTTACAACAAGGCAAGACTCACATTCAGCATTTTCAGACTTAGACTTCAACATGACAAGTTCAGTAGAAAGAGATTCAAGTTTGGATTTTACTTCCTTTCGTTCTTTAGCAGCAAGTTTGAGTAGTCTATCTTGTGAAATGATTGCATCATGTAATTCATCATTTTGAACAAGAAGCTGGTCATGAGATAAACTAACCTCAGATGAGTCTAGTTCATCGTTGTTGTGCTTGTGATTGGCAATAAAGCAAAGGCCATTGAAGTATTTTGTCTTTTCCTTCTTTTCTTCATTCTTGAATAGCTCTTCTTCATCGGAGCTTGGCTCCTCACTTGAGGTGTTGTCCATGTCGCTAAGAGTAGCCACGAAAGCTCTAGCCACTCTTTTTTCTTCTTTTCCTCTCTTGCCTTTGATGAAGGGTTTTTTGTCTCTTTTCTGGTGTTTGTGTTCATGTTCATTCTTTGCTTTCAGTTTTGGGCAATTTTCTTTGATATGATTAAGATCACCGCACTCAAAACATCCTCGAGAGCCTCCTCTCCTTTGATCTCTTCTATCATTGTAGAATCTAGTTAACTTTTTGACTATGAGAGCAAGCTCCTCATCGTCCAATGTGTCCACTTGTTCTTTTGTGATAGAGACCAAAGACGACAAGGAAAAACCTCAAGAAAAATCACAAACTCCAGACAATTTACCTCCAGATGAGGTGCCACTGCTAGAACTAGAAACTAGTGCCATGGATTGTGGCAAAGAGTTCCCAATTCCAGAACGAGATGCCTTGGCGATCTCAGTGGACATAAGCTTACTAAAAACTTCATCTCAAGTCAAGGTATCAAAGCTCATGGACTCTTCAATACTTGAGATCTTTACTTCCCATATGCTACGATCAAGAGCATAGAGAAGTTTGATCGCCCTGTCATGATCGGAGTAAGCTAACGTCCCAGTGGAGCGCAAGTTGCTCACAATTCCATCAAACCGTACAAACATGACATCTACAGATTCGCAGAGGCCTTGCACAAACATTTGGTATTCTTGGTTATAAATGCTTTGCCTCCTAGCCTTAATCTGAGAAGTGCTCTCATGAAAAGTTTTCAAGGTAGACCAAATCTCACGTGCAATTCTAAGGTGCTGGACCCTATCAAACTCATTGCGACTCAAACTCCTGAACAGTATGTTTCTTTCTTTGTTATTACAATCGTATTGTAACTTCTTAGTCTCTGAAGTGTGAGTCTCAGGGATCACATATTAGGAATCGACAATGTGCCAAATAGCACTTCCTTGGCTTAGTAGATAAGCCTCCATCAACACCTTCCAATAAGCGTAATCTCGACCATCAAACATAAAATTTTAGAATTCTTATCCATGTCACCAAAAGGATCACAAACCAGTTAAGGTCAACTGGTGATCTAACCTGCTCTATTACCAATTGTGGGATCGGATTGCCCACTAGAGGGAGGGTTAATAGAGGCCTCAACAAATTTTTGGAATTCAATGGCCTATACAGAACACCCCAACACTCCCCTATACTTACACAAATCAAATGTGAGACTTACAAATCAACTCAGGACAGAATTTAGTCTCAAACAAGGTTTTTTTGTTTAAATCGGAGATTGATCGGTCAAAACACTCTGTCGACAAATGAAACTCCGAAACAGTTTCCCTGGATCGGCACTTGGTTTGAGTCGACAAAGATCAGGAACTTCAAAACAGAAATTAATACCACATTCTCCTGCAGTCAGTTAATTCTGAAGAAGATAAACATCAAAATTTGGACATCAGCAACCTCAAAACATATAACAGATGATACAATAGGATTGAATACTAAAACATATTTGATTTGTGCAAAAATGACTTTTCAGAACTTCTTTTACTGAAATAGGATTACAGAAATCTGTTTCAGACCATATGTAACAAACACATATTCATAAGAAGATCAGTTATAACAAATTGAATGTCCTCTTTAGCAAACAGCAGAATAATCACCAACTTCAGACTAACACTCACAAGAAAATTTACCTTCACTTTTATTGAATTCCTGTAGCAAAACTAAATCAATTCTGAACATTCAGTCTCACAGATTCAGTACTTAGGAATAAATGACTTTCAATACTATTCAGCACTTAGCAACTGAGGAACATAGTGAGCTGTGTCACTAGTGTTCAAAGGAATGATGAGTGATTGACAGGTTGGATTCACGAGTTGAGTCAGGATGTGTTGGAGTTGGGGTCTGTGTCTGTGTTTGTCTCATGTGTGCAGGCTAGAGTTACTCGTCAACTGTCGATGGCACGGGATCAGGGTTAGACGGGGAGTCTAATGCCGGATGGTCGAGGGTGTCAGTCGAAGTTGAGAGTGTACTCAGAAGTACGCATGGAGGTCGAACAAGACGTCGAGTTGGAGATTGATCGAGACGAAGCGTCGTTCGAGTCAGCGAAAGGGAAGCCAGTGCAAGTGAGAAGGCGGCTCGAGGGATCGAGAGCGGGAGAGACTTGCTGGCGGTCGAGATCGCGGACTGACGACGGGCGTCGACAATCGGGAGAGGCTTTGTCGGTTTTCGCTAAAAACTGTCGAAACTTTTATCGTTTTTAATTTTTCAATAAAATAGTGTCAAATTGTTAGTCTAAAAGTTTAGTGTCATAGTGTGCACTTTTTAGTGTATTTTTAGAATGTATATTCTGAAAATATATTAAAAAGGAGTCAAATGTAATTTTTCTTTTTAGCTAAAGGGTATTTTCATGTTCTAGTTTTCAGATTTGTAAATAGAAAAATCCTAGGGGGCTCATTGAAAATTGGCCTTCTAGAAACATTGGAGTAGGTGGATAAATATCCCCTCTCTCTCATGGCCGGCGGTGCTTTTTGTCCTGAACATTCTACCAAAAACGAAAATGAGATTTGCCATTTGCTTGACGGGCTGTTCATCCAAAGATTTTTCCTGTGCAAGATGAGATACATTGTGATACTGCTGTTGCCGTAATCCATACAGTGTTGCCGAAAATCTCACTCAAGGCTGTTCATCGTCACGGGCTCTCATCGCCTTATTCCTTGGCATTTCAGCGAAGAAACTGAGTATGTATTCATCAATTTCTCCTGAAATTTTGATAAGCTGAATCATGTTTATCGAAGATACACTCCATTGATTGGTTTGATTCACTCTGATTTGTTTTTCTGCTTGAATCTGTGGAGTGGTATTCAGGAAGATTTGTTTGATCTCAGTGGTAGCATTGGGATTTACATGGTATAACTGATTTGCTGAACATTGAGTTCTTGTATTCTATGAGTAAAATCCTGATTCATACCATTTCTGTGTTTGTGCATAAAAAGGGGTCAAACAGATTGAGTTGGAGTTTTTGTCTCAAGTGTTATCTTCAAATTGCTGATGTTAATCTGTGTGTAAGTTCTAAGTGAGTTTCCTTCAAAAATTGTTTGAGATAAAACTGATTTGATCACTGGTTAGGTTTTGGTCTCGAGTTCATAGTGTCTGTTCCTCATCTGGTCTTGGTTAGTTGATAGTTTGTGTCTAGTCTTGATAGGTTGTTCATAGATGAACTGATTTCTTATTACCTGATCTGATCTGATCTGATCTGATCTGATCATGCTCATGATACATCAGTGTAGTATGTTTGTTACAAATTGTCAAATCAATTCTGTCTTTCATCATTTGCTGCTGATATCAAGTGATTTGTGTATTGAGATTTACCAGAGTATAAGTATTTATGACTGAAAGTGTTGATCAGTTTTCTCACACTGTTTTCAATTTAGAATCAAGAGGTTGATTCCCATGAAACTGACCTTATGATGAACAGTGTTTAGAATCTGAATTAATTTGAATGAGGGCTTGCTGTGTTGATTGTTCAACCTCAAGAAGTACTAAATTTCAAGGTTAATGTGAAATGAGTGTGCTGTTTTGAACAGGTTCAAAGTGTGTTTAGGATATTCAATATTTACTCTGTATTCAATGTGTGTATCTTTTCATTGATGCATTCTGAAATGGTAAAAAAACTTTCAATCCTGATCTGTTTTAAATCTGCTGTATTTCTTGATAGAGTGCTGTTTGAAGTTCTAACCATTGGTACTGTATTGAAGTGGTGAATGCAAATTACTTATGTGCTGTAGTCCCAATGGTTAAAATACTTGTGTGTGTTGATTGGATTATGAACAGTGATTGATAAATTTTCAAATCTGTTAGCTTCAAGGGTGCTGATTTCAAAACTTGAATTGAATTCAAATTATGATTTCCAATCTCCTAAGTGAATCTGAATGCCTGTTATGCCTTGATGAAGTGTATTTCAGGTTCTGAAATGGAATCTTGCAATTGAAGTTGTTATATACACCTTGCTGAAATTTTATTAACTATTCATAGTTCAAAAATCTGAAATATGAAGTTGATTGATTAGAGTTGTGAAATTTCAGGATTTAAAAGATTGTCATATTCTGAATTGGTTTGTGCTAAACTTAATAGATTCTGAATTTGAAACCTGCAAATTGAATCAACATGTATCAAATGTGCTCTGCTGAGTTTACCTTTAATATTCATCGTACGATAAATTTCAGATTTGAATGAAACTGATTTGAGAATTATTTGAAACTATCTGAGCTATTCTTTTATTTGAGAATTGTTCTTCAGAGTGAGTGTTTCAGATAGGTGTTATCTAGGAACTCGAATCAAAGTTGTTTTTGAGAATTTGACTCTGTTTGAGCTTCACATTCGTACTGTTTGAATTGAGTCGTGATTTTGTGTTTTTAGAGGAGCGTTGGGTGATTTGATTAGGCCATCACTTCGAAAGAAAGTATCGAGGCACCTATTCAGCCCTCTCTAGTCGCCATTCTGATCCCACAATTGGTATCAGAGCCGGTTTGATCACGAGTTGACCTTTACCGGTTGTGATCCTTTTTGGCGACATGGAGCGAAACACAAAAATCCCAATGTTTGATGGTCTTGGCTTTTCATATTGGAAGGTGCGCATGGAGGCTTACCTTCTAATCCAGGGAAGTGCGATTTGGGATATCGTTGATTCCCAATATGAGATTTCTGAAACTCAAACCTCAGAGACTAATAAATCAAAGTATGAGTGCAATAGCAAAGCGAGAAACATACTTTTTGTCATCCTGAGTCACAAAGAGTTTGACAGGGTCCAGCACCTACGAACTGCGCGTGAAATTTGGACCACTTTGAAAACTTTTCATGAGGGCACTACCCAGATCAAGGCTAGGAGGCAAAGCACATATAATCAAGAGTACCAAATGTTTGTGCAAGTCCCTGGCAAATCGGTAGATGCCATGTTTTCCCGCTTTGATTGCATTGTGAGTAACTTGTGATCCACTGGGACGCTAGTTTACTCAAATCATGATCGAGCAATCAAACTTCTCTATGCTCTAGACCATAGCATATGAGAAGTTAAGATATCGAGTATTGAGGAATCTACAAGCTTTGATACTTTGACATGCGATGAACTTTTTAGCAAGCTTAAGTCCACCGAGATCACCAAGGCATCTCGTTCTAGGATTGGGAGCTCTTTGCCACAATCCATGGCACTAGTTTTCGGTTTCAACAGTGGCGTTTCATCTGGAGGGAGCATGTCTGGGAACTTGTCTGGTGTGTGTGCTTTTACTAAGGGATTTGCGTTGTCTTCTTTGGTCTCTATCACAAAGGAGCAAGTGGACACTTTAGACGATGAAGAGCTTGCTCTCATAGTCAAAAGTTCACTCGATTCTATAACGATAGGAGATAGCAGAGGAGAGGAGGCTCTCGAGGGTGTTTCAAGTGTGGTGATTTAAATCACATTAAAGCCAACTGCCCAAAACTAAAATCCAAAAATGAACGCGAACAACACCTCGAGCGAAGATCCCAGTTCCGATGAAGAGGAACCAGACAAGAATGATGAGAAGAAAGAAAAGGTGAAGGACTTCAACAGTCTCTGCTTCATGACCAACGACAAGCAAAGCAGCGATGAACCCGACACATCTGAGGTCAGTCTATCTCTTGATGAATTACTTGTGCAAAACGATGAACTACATGATGCTATAATTTCACAAGATAGACTGTTCAAACTTGTTGCATAAGAATGTAAAGAACTAAAAATCAGACTTGAAGCTATTTCCACTGAACTTGCTATTTTGAAATCTAAGTCTGATGATGCCGATTGTGAGTCTTGTCTTATTGTCATGAATGAACTTGCTCAGCTGCGATTTATACGTGCTCAAACTATTGAAAAACTAGAATTAACTGAAAAGCAGCTCTTGTTGTTGGAGTCTAGTCCTGTAGTCATTAACGAATGTCTGAACTGTCCTTTGCTTATTGAGAGCATAGAGTTGAAGGATAGGAATGTTGATGAACTCAAGGCTAGATTGGAGAGTGTTGAGTGTTCGAAGGATGTGCAACCGGCGTGTCCGACCTGCGTCACCCTAAAGGACCAACTTAGCTTTGCTAGAGAGCAAGGAGAAAAGCTGATGAGTGAGAATGATTATCTGCTTTCCATGGTAGATAAATGGACAAATGGGAAAGGGAAGATGGATCTGCTTTTAGATAAAACTAAAATGTGTGCTGACAGGGTAGGGTTAGCTCTGGGTTTAGTGTATGAGAGGACTTCACCTAGTACACCGAGCCAAATAGTGTTCACTCTACCTACAACCCTTGAGAAAGAGAGAGAGCTCAGTTAGACACTCCACAAAAAGCCAAAGATCCTTCCCGACCCAAAAAGATAATCATTTCTTCTCTTAAGACAGACTCAAAGCCAAATCCAAGAAAAACTTTGAGGTTCACACCAGAAACCCACAAACCTACACCAAAGAAAGTTTTCCATTGCACTTATTGCCATCGTGTAGGACACTTGGTTGATTTTTGCTATAGACACATGAAACATGAACGTCGTGCTTATGCTTTACATTCTCATTCTTCACTTGATATGCATGACTATGATTATAATGCTTATACTGATTATGAGGCTCCTTACAGCTATATGAGTGGCTTTGCCCATCATGGTGTATATCGTACATCGTATGATGATAGACCACGTAGGCATTTTGGTCATAACTATTTTAGGAGACCTCAAAGAGTTGTGAGGAGATCCCATGTTCAGTATGGTTCTTATCACACACCGTCTCCTGCTTTACATACTCCTCGAGTTGTTCAGCGCTGGATACCTAAGTATCTTATCTCTAAACCCAGCGCTGAGTACTCGAGATCTTACATCTCTACTTAGGGGAGTTTTGGGTGGCTAGAGGACAAGTGGATCATCGATTTCGGGTGTTCACGACACATGACCGGGAATTCTTCATGGTTCTCCAGTTCACCTCAGCCAAGCAGCGCGAGAACATCACGTTTGGGAACAACCGCAAGAGCAAAGTGAAAGGCAAAGAACCGTCGTCTGATGCTAAACCACTTGCTACCCTAATGGGTACTTCTATTGCTCTTGATCCAGATGAAGATGGAGAAGAGGTGGACCAAAAGGAGTACTGCAGCATGATCGGCTTCCTCCTGTACTTGACAGCTACGAGGCCGGACATACATTTTGTTGTGTGTTTGTGCGCTCGTTTTCATGTTTCTCCAGGGCATCACATCGTCAAGCTGTCAAACACATCTTAAGGTACCTCAAGCATACACTTGAATTCAACTTTTGGTATTCTGCATCATCTTCATTATGCTTGAGAGGTTTTTTTGATGCTGACTTTGCTGGTTGCCGAATTGATCGTAAGAGTACATCTGGGACGTGTCATTTTCTTAGATCTTCTCTTGTGTGTTGGTCTTCACGCAAACAGTCTAGCATTGCACAATATATAGCCGAAGCTGGATATGTAGTTGGCGCTAGCTGTTGCGCACATATTTTGTGGATGGTTTCTACTTTGCGCGATTTTGGGTTGGAGTTTTCACGTGTTCCACTCTTTTGCGATAATACAAGTGCAATAAGTTTATCAAACAACCCAATACATCATTCTAGGACCAAACATATTGACATGCGTTATCATTCTTTGAGAGATCACAATGAAAAGGGCGATATTGCATTGCAGTTTGTTGACACTCAAAACCAGCTTGCAGATATTTTCACCAAGGCTCTCGATGCTTCTCGCTTTGCATTTTTGAGGGGAGAGCTTGGCATTTGTCATCCCTATGGCATTATGTGAGGGGGAGTTGTGTACATATGCATATGCTTCTATAATTTGATTAATTTCTTTTACATGTACATGACTTACTTGTGCACTTTACAATACTGTCCTGCTTTCACTGTTTGATTGTGCTTAGAATGAAATCATCTATGTATATGTGTTGAGCATGGCTTTTCATTTTGAAAAATTGAAAATGGTCACTACCAAGTCTGCTATTCATTTATTACTTGATAGCTTTGTCCTTGTCACTTGGATGCTCATATGCAACTTGATCATGTTTGCTATATATAAAAAAATGCCAAATTGAAAAATGAAAAAAATGAAAATGTTGAAAATGGATCAAAAGTGCTTAAGTATTGATAAAAATGAAAAGATCCAGGTGGGTTTGCATAGTCACACTACTTTGTTCTGGACTGCATTCCATTGCACTTTGGTTTGAACCGGGACATCGAGTGTATACCAAGATCAACGCCTTAAGCTTCTGATGGCATATCCTAGGCTTGGCTTGATAGGTTAGCATAAGGTTGACTTGCAAATAAACCTTTGCATTAAAAAATGATGAATGAATAAAATAAAAAGTTAACTTTTCTCGCATATCAAGTCTGCTGCAGCACCTATTAGTGGGATGTGCTTTTCGAGTATGTTTGTGACTAGCTTTTGTACTTCTTACCTTGCCATGTCTAGTTCACCAGACTGGTAGTGATGCTTTTGTTTGCTTAAACTTCAAACTGCTTGCTTATACTGGTATTTAGATTATGATCATTCAAAGCTTGCCATGTAGTTTAGTCAGGACAGGTTGTGAGTCTCATGAAGCTTTTGTGTTGTAATTTGACTTTTTCATATTTTGGAAACATTGCATGGTCACTTTACTCTCTCGACTCATGGGGCTATCTTGATGTCTGCATTGCCAAAGGGGGAGAGTGCTTTGGACTTGGAGGTTCTTGATGAATCAGTGATCTTTTGAGCGATCTTTTTGGATCTTTCTGTTGCTTTATCATTTGGCCAGTGACATGTTTTCTCATTTTTGCTCTTTTTAGAGCTTTTCATGGTCACTTGTATGTTGAACATCTATTTTACTTTGGTTTGGATCTTATGTTGTCAATGCACTCATCAAGGGGGAGATTGATGAACATAGTGAGCTGTGTCACTAGTGTTCAAAGGAATGATGAGTGATTGACAGGTTAGATTCACGAGTTGAGTCAGGATGTGTTGGAGTTGTGGTGTGTGTCTGTGTTTGTCTTATGTGTGCAGGCTAGAGTTACTCGTCAACTATCGATGGCATGGGATCAGGGTTAGACAGGGAGTCTAATGCCGGATGGTCGAGGGTGTCAGTCGAAGTCGAGAGTGTACTCAGAAGTACGCATGGAGGTCGAACAAGACGTCATGTTGGAGATTGATCGAGACGAAGCGTCGTTCGAGTCAGCGAAAGGGAAGCCAGTGCAAGTGACAAGGCGGCTCGAGGGATCGAGAGTGGAAGAGACTTGCTGGCGGTCGAGATCACGGACTGACGACGGGCGTCGACGATCAGGAGTGGCTTTGTCGGTTTTCGCTAAAAACCGTCGAAACTTTTATCGTTTTTAATTTTTCAATAAAATAGTGTCAAATTGTTAGTCTAAAAGTTTAGTGTCATAGTGTGCACTTTTTAGTGTATTTTTGGAATGTATATTATGAAAATATATTAAAAAGGAGTCAAATGTAATTTTTCTTTTTAGCTAAAGGGTATTTTCAAGTTCTAGTTTTCAGATTTATAAATAGGATAATCCTAGGGGGCTGATTGAAAATTGGCCTTCTAGAAACATTGGAGTAGGTGGATAAATATCCCCTCTCTCTCATGGCCGGCGGTGCTTTTTATCCAGAACATTCTACCAAAAACGAAAATGAGATTTGCCATTTGCTTGACGGGCTGTTCATCAAAAGATTTTTCCTGCGCAAGATGAGATACAGTGTGATACTGCTGTTGCCGTAATCCATACAGTGTTGCCGAAAATCTCACTCAAGGCTGTTCATCGTCATGGGCTCTCATCACCTGACTCCATTGATTGGTTTGATTCACTCTGATTTGTTTTTCTGCTTGAATCTGTGGAGTGGTATTCTGAAATCCCTGGATGAGTTTTCAGGTTATAGATTACTTTTAGTTTCTGCTGCTATTCAGGAAGATTTGTTTGATCTCAGTGGTAGCGTTGGGTTTTACATGGTATAACTGATTTGCTGAACATTGAGTTCTTGTATTCTATGAGTAAAATCCTGATTCATACCATTTCTGTGTTTGTGCATAAAAAGGGGTCAAACAGATTGAGTTAGAGTTTTTGTCTCAAGTGTTATCGTCATATTGCTGATGTTAATCTGTGTGTAAGTTCTAAGTGAGTTTCCTTCAAAAATTGTTTGAGATAAAACTGATTTGATCACTGGTCAGGTTTTGGTCTTGAGTTCATACTGTCTGTTCCTCATCTGGTCTTGGTTAGTTGATAGTTTGTGTCTAGACTTGATAGGTTGTTCATAGATGAACTTGTTGGTGTAAAAGATTACGCTAACAGGTTTTAAGAGATTGGAAACTAACAACGAAGTATTTGTGAAGTGAACTATTTCAAGCCTTCGAGTTGGATAATAGCTTGAAGTAATTCGAAGTTGTGTATTGAATAACTGAGTATTCGATCTTTATTATAGGGTAGAATGGGAGGTATTTATAGGTAAAAATCTTAAGGAAAAGACCTTTTTACCCCTCAATTACAACCGACATAGTGGAAACTATTCGGTACCCCTAATAGGGTTAAAATGGTAAAAGACTAATCTAATGAGAAAAAAGATAAGTCTTCCATCCTTGTTGGTAGATAAGCTCTCTAAAGATTCGACGTTCGAAGTTATACTCCGAACGGGGGTCTGCACTGATACATATACCCAAGGTGTGTAGCATCAGTATCATATACCCAAGGTCTACCAAGTAACAGAGAACATGCTTGCATTGGTACTACATCAAAATCAGCAACTCCGAAGTATGTACCAATGGAAAATTCGATGTGAGCAGTTTGTGTTACCTTGACCTTACCGCTATTGTTGAACCATTGCACATGGTAAGGGTGTGGATGCGCACGTGTGGGAAGTTGAAGCTTCGTTACCATGTCGTGGCTCACCAAATTGTTGCAACTACCGCTGTCGATGATGACACGTACACGACGGTCATTGACGACGAAGAAGGTCTGAAATATATTGTTCCGTTGTGCCTGGTCGTCCTGGTCCATGTGAGTGCTCAAATCACGTTGTACAATAAGTGCTGCCATGTTAGTGAGAAGACAAAGCAACAAAGAATAATCCTTATGTAAACAGCTAGGTGGGGTGGTGGATGTGTGGTGGAAGCAATCCGTCAAGCACCTTACCCACGCTTGCAAGTGTTCTTACCACGCCGCAGTGAGGTCACCGGCCTACAGGTGATGAACCAAGTGGAGGGTGGTGGCAATTGCAAGGAATGAGCCTGTCCTGACCAAGAGAAAGGTGTAGCTTGGAAGGCAAAGTGAGTAGCAAGGATTAGCGATAGTAATAACAGTTAAACCAAGTTCAATAAGTATTCCCAAGTACTCGTCAAAGTTGCTGGCCTTAGTGCTCCCAAGGTGAAAATTCAAGCAATAGAGGGAAACTATGTGCCCAAAACTCAAATGGAAGCAACACAGGCCAAATTCAGCTCTCTGCAGATCGGACAAGAGATCGGACAAGGGATCGGACAAGGATCTGTGCACAATTTTTTTTTTCTACCGCTGATCGGACAAGGGATCGGACAAGAGATCGGACAAGGGATCGGACAAGAGATCGGACAAGCAGTAGCTGCCAATGCCTGCCTCAGATCGGACAAGAGTTCGGACAAGAGTTCGGACAAGAGATCGGACAAGCAACAAACAGGACCGCTTCTCCTTTTTTATATATTTTTTTTCTCCTTTTTTTCACTCTATTTTTTTTTGAACAAGGATGACCAGAGATGCAACCACAAAAATTGGCACCTACAACTGAGGTGGGATGTGGCTCACAAAAATTCAAACAAGTTCGCTGCCCGGCGAGCAAAAACTTTGACCAATTTTTTTCTTTATCTTCCTGATTTTTTTTGGCAATTTTGGTGAGGGCTAACAGGCGTAAGTTAGGGTACCCACAAACATTGGGTCAGGAACACGTTCAAAAAATTTCAGATTTTTCTGCCAAACGAGCGAAAAGTTATGCCTGTTTTACTGAAGGGGGGTCACAAAGAGTCGATGTGTAAAACAAATATGGTTGCGAAAGGGGGGGTTTCGGTGGGGAATTTTTTTTCTCTGAGACACAAGAACAACTACTACTCAAACGACACAGAGGGATGACTAAACCAGCAACATGACTCGACCGAGAACACGAACTCAACAAAGTTAAAAACTGAAATTAAAATCGCAAGGCGCAAAGGGGTTCTCGGTGGGGAATTTTTTTGGTGCGGTTTTCTGGACTCTGGGTAAAACAAAAGAAGATCGAGATTACCTAACGGGAAATCTGAGCTCTGATACCAACTGATGGGGGAGTGGTCCCGATCTTCCGCTAGGTAAAGGATAGCTTGGGTTGGTGGAGAATCTCGACGTTGGCGATCCAAGGCTCCGGTCCGGCGGATCAAAACCTTGCAATCGTTACACCACTGTCTCCGTTGGTTATCAACCACGCAGGATGTGATTGACCTCGCCACGAAGGCTAATTCCTGCAAGTGAACCCAAGAACACAAGCAAGAACAGGAAGGATACAAATCGAATGCCAAATCACAGACAAACGAAGATAAGGTGAGGTTTCACAAACGCCAATGCAGCAGCCAATCGGTCCGGTGCAAGAGGCGGGATCTAAACACAACAGTGTAGATGCAACAAAGCAAAACCTAACCCTAGAGGCGGCTGGCATGAGAATATATAGGGCGGCAGCCTGTGGAAGGCGAACAGACACGGGCTGTGGGCTAGAAGACGTACAGACTCAGACTATGGGCCAACACGGCCCAGTTCTGTCATGCAGGACTGTTTAAATCACACAGAACGACTCGAGACTCCAAATGAGGTGAAACCAACGGCAAACGATCCGTGTTCTCCTCAGCTTTCTAAAAAGTCAAAGAACGCGCCAATCGGACTTCGTATGAGGAAGTTATGCCCATTTTGGTGCAGGGTGGTTGATGTAGTCCGAACCAGCGAAATCTTGACTTCAAAACATCCATGCGACTCCGTCTTCAGCTCCAACTCTTCTATTCCATCTCCCATGTTCCTAAGCAACAAAATATCACTAGTATTCAGTAGCATCCCATCTAAACAAATATTGACATAGTTGCTAAGGAAAGAATTAACCTCATGGTTCAAGCGACGGGCACGGGCGCGTGTGATTCGTCCTAGTAACTGAATTGTAGGTGGAGGCTCCATGTGTGTATCATGTGAAGTGATGTCCTCATCAGGTAGCATACTAGGTACGAAGTATCTGCAAAAACAGGGTTAGTTTCAGCTTATAAATAGTTTCTCACATCGCTTTTTCCTTCGCAGCAAATAGTCTTGGCTCGAGCTGCGGCTGTCTCGAATGAGGGGGAAAGCATTCGTCTTAAAGAGAAGATTACTGCCCTCCAAGGGAGTCTTGAGAGCTCCGACATTCGAATTTCCAGCTTGGACGAGATGGTAGTAGCGGAGAGAAGAGCTAGACTTGGTCTAGAGGCTGCAAATCAGAAGCTCGAAGCCGAACAAATCATGCTTCGGGCTGAAATAGAAAGAATGCGGATGGAGCAAGCAACCGCGGTGTCTGAGCTGGTCAAGCTCCGAGAAGAACAAATGAAGTCCATGGAGGAGACCAGCAACCTGCTTAGCCAGAAGAACTCCTTAGTCACGGAGGCAGCCAAGCTATCTTGTTTGGTAGATGAGTTGTCTTCATCAAGGGATAATTTGGTCGAATACAAGGTGAAGTCTGAGAAGGTACCTGCGGAGGCCATGGACATCCTTCTAGGTGTCATAGAATACTTCGGTACTTCATGGACATTACCTTCGACTGGCGACGTGCCCTTGCTGCGACGATTGAAAATGATCCAAGGAGCAGCGAAGATAATGAAGACAGCGGGTATTCGGTATGGGGAAATCTCCGGCCAAGTATCTGAAGTATTCCGAGAGCGGATCATTACCTTCGACATTAGTATCCGCTATCAGTAGCAATAGACTCGGGGGCAACTCTGATCACCTTCGACGACAGCTGGCTATTAAACCCTTCTGCGAACGTGGCAGCAGCCTGGCAAGCCTTCCAAGCATCTTGGAGAGCCGAAGGTCGATGAGTGATCAAGACTTGGATTGATGAAGGACTTCGCCAGAAACAAGCTCGATCGTAGGCTTCGAGCAGCCAGCCTCCGCCAGACCCGCAGGTCTAGTTTTGTTTAGGGCTCCGAACATGTAAAAATTTATGCTTTCATCTGTTATGAATGAAGACTTATTTGGAATGTTTTTAGGCTTTCTGACCTCTTATGGATGATCTCGAAGTATTAGATGTTACCGAAGAGCTTCGCCTTCTATGGGCTATGTGGCAACCCTAGAATTAAAAATAAAATAAAAATGAGAAAAATAAATTTTCTGGAATTAAACAATTCTCTTAATTATATAAAGGGCTAAAAGAACTCAATTAAAGCAAAACAGGAAGAAATATTTCAAATCTATAGCTGAAAAATTTATGATGGAGTCCAGAAGCCAAGAAATATTTTTGAGAATTTTTACAAAATATTTCCAACAGTGCTTCAAGCCTTAATCAAATAATTAATTTTCTGGAATTATTTTAATCAGAAAAACAATTTTAAAAGTTAATGGGCCGTCTCCCTCCTTTCTCCTCGGGCCGGCACAACCTTCCTGCCTCAGCCACTGACAGGCGGGGCCAGCCTGTCGGCGCCGGCCCCCTCTCTCTCCTCTCCCGCGCCACTCCCTAGCAGGCCCACCCGTCAGCCCCTCTCGCGCGTCCCTTAGCCGCTGACCGCCCGGGCCCGCTAGCCAGCCCGCCCTCTCGCTCTCGGACTATGACTGGTGGAGCCCACTTATCATATCCTTCTTCCCCGAATCGGGTCGCCAAATCGGGCCAGGATCTCGACCCCCCGTCCGCTCATGATCCCTTTCCCTCATTTTCCGACGTGTTTTCGCCATTTTGGTATGAATCCGAGCGCATGGCAAGTTCGCCGGAGACCTCGGGATTTCGCCAGTTTCATTCCCTTTTGAACGCCGGCGAGCCCCTATTAAAGACCCCCCACCCTCGCCGCACTTCACCGTGCCACCAGAACCCAAGCCCTCACGTTCCCGAGCGTTGCCACCATCTTTCCCTCCCTCCCCTATGCTCGAGCTCCAGCCGATGATCATCGGCACCCTGAGCCACCGCCGCCCTCGCCAAGGCCACCGTCGGGACCGTCGTCGTCCCCTCTACCTCGGCCTCACCTCCGTTGGGCCAGAACACCGCCGGAGCACGCCATCGCCGTCGACCCCGAAGGCTTCTCCTGCCTCTTCTCGCCGCCGATCGCCGCCACTGTCTCGACGTCGTCGCCGCCGGTACGCCTAAAGCCCCCTCGCTCTTCTGATTCCATTTTTGGCCTTACCCCTGCCGGAAGCCCTCTCTGCCGCCGGGGATCGCTCGCCGCCGCACGGCCGGAGCTAGAGATGACGACCTCAGCCTCCCTCGTGCCGCCACCGTGCCGGTTGCGATCGTGGCCGTCGGATCCAAGGGGGACGGCTATCATTAAAACCCAGATCAAGGGCCTGGATGGCCTTGACCGGCATTGACCGGTACGGGCTCATCTGAGCCCTCCGATCTCACTTAAACGCCCTGCCCCGCTGTGAACCGTTGGATCTGGATCCAACGGTCCAGATCCGACCGGTCTAGCGCACAGTGCGCAGGTCCATGGTGGACCTGGCTCACCGTGGACCCACGCAGGATTTCTGTTTAAATGAAATTCAGAAAATAGTTTGAACTTCCAAAATTCATATCTGGCTCAAATTAACTCCAAATTTCACCATTTCAATTCTGGAAAATTTGTCTTTTTATCCCCTACACTTTGATGCAATAAAAACAATATGTTTATTTGGCACATAATAATCTTAATAAATAATGAAGAAAAGACCCCTTTAGGATCTAATTAATATTTCAATCAAATAATTCAGAAAAACCCTTAGAAATTTATAAATTAATTTAAAAGACATAATGACCCCATTACACTGTTTATAAGCCAATAAAAATATAATAATTCATTTTGCTAATTTTAATTTATTAAATAACATTTCCAAGGCCCTTTAAGATAAATGATTAACTCATATAATAGAAATGTAACATTTTACAAAAAAATATTGTTGGGGGAAAATATCTCATCTTCGGGGTTATTGCCGCAACCGCGTAAAAGCAGATAGTGGATTCGAAGGTTTTCAGACGTCCCTCTTTGAAGATACCCTGAGTCAGGCTCGAAGTACGAAGATAGGCATTGGTTCGGAGTACATCTTCGAACTAAGGCTTTTCGAGATCTTTATTGCCAGCTAAGATGGAATATTTATCTTTTATATTATTAGATTACTCTTTTACCATTTTAGCCCTATCAAGGGTACCGAATAGTTTCCACTATGTCGGTTGTAATAGAGGGGTAAATAGGTCTTTTCCTTAATATTTGGGCCAATAAATACCCCCCATTTCACCCTGTAATAAAAAAATACAAGTTATTCAATACACACATTCGAACCATTCTAAGTTATTATCCTTTCGGAGGCTTAGAACAGTTCAATTCGCAAACACTCCGTTTGTTAGTTTCTAATCTACAGAAACCTGTTAGCGTAATCTTTTACGCCAACAGTTGGCGCCGTCCGTGGGGAACCTAGTCCGAAAAACTTCGTTCTCTACCAACTTCTTACATCATGCCTCCTAAGCGGAGCACACCTCGTAACCCTATTCGGAGGTCCTCTCGGATCTCCGGAGAGACACCATCCGATACGGTTGAAGTCGGAGGGCCTTCGACATTCCCTCCACCTCAAACTCCGGAAGGAGTTTCCATCCCTCGAACATACGAAGCTTCTCCGCCAAATCCTTCCATACTTCGACCACCTGGAATCCCTCTTTCACCTTCCATCCCACTTCGAACTGATCCTACTAGTTCTCAAGACCCGGAAGATCCTTCCGGAGGAGATGAAGACAATCTTGGAGATATGGCCACTCAAATGGCCAACCTTCAAGCTGAAGTAGCAAGGTGGCGACAAGAAGCTGCGAATAGGCTTCGCTCTCAAGCCATCCCAACTATCCCAGAAGTGCCCGAAGATGATGAACCTGATTATCCCGAAGCCCCGGAGAACGCCTCCTTCGATAATGAATCTCCGCTGCATCCTGAGCTGCAGAAAGTTCGCTTTGATCCAAAGTTTAAAACTTCGAAGCTCTGTAAGTATGCCGGAGACAAAGATCCCGGAGAGTTTGTTCGTTCTTATGCCCTAGCAATTGAAGCTAGCGGAGGAGTTCGAGACACCATGGCAAAGTGCTTCCCCTTAGCTCTTCAAGGAGTGGCATTAAGGTGGTTCTGGTCTTTGAAGCCGGGATCAATTAATTCATGGGGGCAGCTGAAGAAGAAGTTTGTAAGCAATTTTCAAGGCACCTTCGTGCCTCCCATGTCAACAGGAAGCCTTTTCCAGGTGAAACAGCTCCCCGGAGAGACATTGAGGCAATATTTCAAGCGCTTCGCTCATACGAAGTCGCAGATCCGGGGGTTGTCTGCATCTTCGGTAGTTGATGCAGCTCGGGAAGGCGTCACTCATCAAGGCCTCCTGTATAAGCTTCATCGGAAAAGCATCTCCTCGGTCTCTCAGTTGATGTCATACTTCGAGGAGTATGCGAGGTCAGAAGAAGGCTGGCTTCGAACAACTGCAGCTACTTCATCCATTTTGCAAGAAGTTAAAGTAGAAGTAAAAACTTCGGCACAGCCGCAAGAACCAGTCTTCGAAGTTCAACATGATCGGAGAAGAGGGCAAAAGCACCCTCGTTCTGAAGTCTTGAATATTGCACCCCCACAGAAGTTTATACAGAGAGCTCCACAGTCTTCGGGGAACAAGGCCAGCGGCTGGAAGCCGCCAGGGAAAACGGCTGGCAAAGGCCAGACCCTTTTCTGCTGCATCCATGGTGAAAATCGAAGTCATGCAACTGATACTTACAAGGCAATACTTACTCTAAGAGGAGAGTATTTAGAAAGAACTTCGGGTCGAGGTACTACCGACCGAGTTCCAGTTGCAGCGCGCCCAGAGTCGGTCCAGGCTGTGGCGTGGATAGAA
The DNA here is from genome assembly GCA_019279435.1 of Zizania palustris. Taxonomy (NCBI): domain Eukaryota; kingdom Viridiplantae; phylum Streptophyta; class Magnoliopsida; order Poales; family Poaceae; genus Zizania; species Zizania palustris. Next base: position 88,965,197 of record JAAALK010000082.1, on the reverse strand, counting down.
AACTTTGATGCCGCAAGACACACTCCAGTGGCCAATGTTATGCCACCCCCGAAGCAAGAGGAAGGGCAAGACCGAGGGAAAAGAGTAGTCCTCCCCATCTCTGGAGGAGGTACCCTCGGAAGTATGTCAAAGAGACAGCGAAGAGACTACGTCAGGGAAGTAGGCCATATTGGGACTTCGTCGTCTGCAGCTGCAATGCCGGAGTGGTCTCATGTACCGATATCCTTTTCTACGGAGGATGCAGCTGGCATTAAGTTCCCACATGCAGACCCGCTTGTTATCACTGCTGATATTGCGGGCACTGAAGTTCGAAGGGTGCTGATTGACGGAGGTAGTTCGGCAGACATCATTTTTGTTCAAGCCTTCGATCAATTGTGCATTTCCAGGAAGCATCTCCTTCCAGTGGCTCGTCCTTTGCAAGGCTTCGCAAGACCTCCGCTTGATGCACTTGGCCAAATAGGCCTGGAAGTTACCTTCGGGGAAGGTTTGTTGGTCCGAACTGAGGAAGTAATCTTAGATGTTGTAGATGCCCCGTATGCTTACAACGTCATCTTCGAAAGAGGCATGCTATATCAGTTCGGAGCTGTGGCGCATCACAATTATTTGTGCATGAAGATGCCCACACAAGCAGGAGTCCTTACTGTCTTCGGAGATCAAGCTATCGCTCGGCGAGCGGAATATGGTCATGGTCGCCCTCTTGATCCAAGACAAGTAAACAATGTACAAGACAATGAAGAAATTTTTTCAGCCCCATCCGAAGCTTCAAAGAAATCCTTTCGGAGACCAAGTCCTGAAGGAGAGATTGCAGCGAAGGTCATTGTTAAAGATGGTAAAGAGTATACATTTCAATTTGGTAAAGATTTACCTCCAAAAGTTGAAACCTCCTTGGGAAAGGTGGTGGAAGAGAATTTGGATGTCTTCGCTTGGTCTGACGAAGATATCACCGGAGTCGATCGGGATATCATTGAACATAGTTTACTTGTAAACCCGAAGGCCCGCCCTGTTCGGCAAGGACTCCGGAAAATGTCTGCAGAAAGAGCTGCTCTAGCCAAAGATGAAGTTGAGAAATTGTTGAAGGCTGGGATTATCAGAGAAGTGGCTCACACAGAATGGTTAGCCAACCCAGTCTTCGTCAGAAAGAAGTCCTCCGGAAAGTGGCGCATGTGCATTGATTTCACATCCTTGAATAAAGCATGCCCTCATGACCCCTACCCCATGCCCAGAATTGATCAATTGGTCGACTCCACCGTAGGATCGGAGTTATTAAGCTTCCTTGACGCGTATTCTGGTTATCATCAAATATGGTTGAAGCGCGAAGATGAGATCAAGACAAGCTTTGTAACTCCTTTGGGAGTATTTTGTTATGTAAGAATGCCCTTTGGCTTAAGAAATGCCGGGGCTACTTCAAGGGTATTTCCATTCGGAGTATACCAAGAGCAGAAAATGTGCAAGCAGACATCTTAGCAAAAGCTGCAGCCGGAGCTGTGGATGTGCCAGAAGAAGCCTTCTATGAGGAGCTCAGTACACCTTCGGTGCCACAAATTCCCTCTGCAGAGATTCTTTGCATTCCTAGTGCAGATTGGAAAAATTCAATCATGGAACTTTTACAGGAAGGAACAAATTTGCCCGAAGAGCCACAGCTGTCAAGATTAAAGCTTAGAGCTAGAAATTATCAAATAATCAACGGTATTTTATACAAGGCCGGAGTATGTTCCCCTCTACTCCGATGTATATCTCAAGCCGAAGGTCAAGAAATTCTTCGAGAAATTCATGAAGGCCTTTGTGGTAGCCATTTAGCCCTGCGAGCTTTGGCAAGAAAAACACTTCACCAGGGGCTTTACTGGCCTACAATAACAGCTGATGCGGAGAGCTTAGCCCGCACTTGTCAAGGATGCCAGTGGATGGGTCGACGAAGTCATCGCCCACCAACAGCTCTTCAAGTCATTGCTCCGGTATGGCCTATGGCCAGATGGGGTATGGATTTAATAGGTCCCTTTCCAGTAGCCAAGGGAAATCTGAAGTTCGCAGTGGTAGCTATTGAGTATTTTTCTAAGTGGGTGGAAGCAGAGCCCTTAACAGCTATCACTTCGAACAATGTACAGAAATTCTTCTGGAAGAATATCATTTGCCGGTTCGGAGTGCCTAGACAACTCGCAGTTGATAATGGAACACAGTTTGATGCAGAACCTTTCAGAAAGTTTTGCAAAAATCTAGGCATTCAGTTATGTTTTGCTGCAGTGAGGCATCCTCAGTCTAATGGAGCCGTATAACGAGCCAATGGAAATATTTTGTCAAGGCTAAATCGAAGAATAGTAGGATTAGCAAAGGGACTGTGGACCGAAGAGCTTCCGAAGATTTTGTGGTCCATTCGGACTACGCAAACAAGGTCCACAAGTTTTACTCCATTCAGACTACTATTCGGAGATGAAGCTATGACTCCAACGGAGCTCAAAGGAGGATCATTTCGCAGCACCGAACCGGAGATTGAAGAATAAAGACAAGCTTCGCTAGATTCATCAGAAGAAACAAGACTTCGAGCTGTGGCAAACTTATCAAAGTATCATCAGCAGACGAAGGCTTGGTTTGACCCGAAGGTTAAACTCAATGAACTAAGACCGGGTCATCTTGTTCTACGAAGCATTATAGCGCCAGGGAAGTTAGGAAATAAATGGGAGGCATGGTTTGAGAATTTGGAAGAGAACGATGTTTTTTGTACTAGGTTCCCCACGGACGGCGCAACTGTTGGCGTAAAAGATTATGCTAACAGGTTTTCAGAGATTGGAAACTAACAACGAAGTATTTGTGAAGTGAACTATTTCAAGCTTCCGAGTTGGATAATAGCTTGAAGTAATTTGAAGTTGTGTATTGAATAACTGAGTATTCGATCCTCATTACAGGGTAGAATAGGAGGTATTTATAGGTAAAATCATAAGGAAAAGACCTTTTTACCCCTCAATTACAACCGACATAGTGGAAACTATTCGGTACCCCTAATAGGGTTAAAATGGTAAAAGACTATTCTAATGAAAAAGAAGATAAGTCTTCCATCCTTGCTGGCTGTTGGGACAACAGATCAAACCAACAGGTTTTGGAGTAATGAAGTGTTGAGCTCAGATTGTATTCTTGGATTGTGTGTCCATTACAACTCGGGGATAGGAGTATTTATAGAGCAACCCAGCCAGAAGCGGTCTAATACTTCCAAAACCCCTTAACCGTTACACTGCCTGACACAAGCCTGTAATACAAACAAGAGTAGCAGCCTCATAGTACAGACAGAAAGTGTAGCCCTGACAGCGTATCAACCGTGCTGGGCATCGCAGCGATCGCCCGACACTGCGCAGGCGATCGCGATCCTGTCCCCGGACCACCTTGACTAGACTGTCCCCTGGTCTTCTATCGCACCCTGGAGCCTTCGCACCTTTCAGAGGCTTGGCTCCAGTGTCCTGCCAGGCATCTGCTCGAGGGCCCCTTTCGTCTGCTTCGGGGCTTCTGGAGGTCCCTAGGCCTCCCTGCCTTGGGGCTCGCAGACGCCTCCGGAACGGGGTGTCGGGCCCTTGCTAGACGTGGCCTTCCCCCCGGACCGTACTTCTGCTCTTTATGCTCCCAACTACCGTCGGGATTATCTCCCCCAAAAGTAGCCCCTCGCTTCTTTCCGCTCGAGAGTCCTGCACGGAAGAAAGGGAAGGAGCGCACAAGATAATTCCGATAATTTTACAAGAAATCAACTCACAGCGGGGTCTTGGATCTTCACTGCGAACCGTCCTCGTTTGAGGGCCTCGGAGGTGCTCTAGAGGCTTAGAAATGCTCCGGAGCCTTGAGGCCGGGTGTTGGCCTCGGAACGGCTGAGATGAGCTAGTCGCATTACGCTCCACGGAAGGAATTTTGACCGATCAAGCTTGACGCCCACGCGATCTTGACCGCCGGGCACCGGTGCATGGGAAGGTGGAAAGATGTGACTTTAACACAGGGTCAGTGCACCTGGCGTGCGTGGGACACGAGGAAGACAGACCGTCGGGGACTAGCGCACGCAAAGGTGGACCGGCGAGACTTTAATGCGGTGACCGCGCGACTGGCGCGCGCGCCGAGTGGGGGAATGCGGACCGATGGGGCACTAAACCGTCTAGGCAGCGGCTATTCTCGGGCATAAATAGCCCATGTCGGCCGGCTGAACCCCTCCTGCTCACTTGCCTAGTCTTTAGAGTCTCAAGCTTCGCGGCTAGGCTTCCAATCTTCAAACTTCCTGTTTCCTTTCCCCACTCCCTCCAGCCATGGTGGAAAGAGGCGCTCCCACGGCCGCGGTGGATCCGCGCTTCCTGCAGCGTCAGATCGCAGCGGCGGTGGTGACGGTGATGGCTCCCGGCCCGTCAAAAACACGTGACCCGTGCGAGCTCTGCCAGGCTTCAGGAAGGTTTCGGGAGCAGACCTTGGAGCTATGGCCGTCAGCGTGCTCGGATGGGTCCATCGAGCTCGCGACTCGGAGTCAATCCCGGAGCCGCGTGAAGGAGAGGTCATCGTCTTCGAGGCGTTCTTCGACGCGGGGCTTGGGTTCCCGGCTTCAGAGCTCCTTTCGGTGGTTCTGGATGCCTTCCTTCTCGAGCTCCCCTAGTTGTCTCCGAATGTCATGGCCCGTCTCTCTATCTTTGAGTGGGCTATGCGTGCGGAGGGCTGCGAGGGTAGAGCGGAGGTCTTCGCCCAGATGCACGAAGCCCTCAGCCAGCCGAAGAAGAAGGATGGCTTTGTGCAAGCCTATGGGAGTATCAACTTCCAGCTCAGGAAGAGGTACGCCGACTCCTTTCCAGCGAAGGCCATTAACGAGCGGTGGTACTCCAAGTGGGTACACCGTTGGTTCTACGTCTGAGTCGGGTTGAACTCCGGGCTTGCCAGACCTCCGCGCCACATTTGGTTTCGGAGGGAGGCGACCATCGAAGCCAGTGCTGGTTCGGTCTCCGCTCACATCCGGCTGCTCCATATCATCGCCCGCCGGATGAGCATGCGAGATTTGACGGAGGAGTTCGTCGCTCTTGAGATTCTGCCACTGAAGGAGGAGTGGCCGGCATCGCTTCGGAGCACTCGGGGCGAATCTTCTTCGGCAGAGCTCTCCAACCGGCTAGGTTATTGTCCTCCTTGCCTCCCTTCAAGCTTTGCAATTCTACCACAAGGTTCGTAGGGCTAAAACATCTAACCTTGGATGCAGGGTCGCTCGTCGCTAGGACTCCCGAAGAAGTTGCCCGACTCGCCGAGAAGATTCTCGGGGCTCCCACTCCGGCCGAATACAAGCGTCGGATGGAGCTCGTCGGGTCCTGGGAGCTATTCAACCGCATGTGGGACGTGCTCGAGCTTTCTCCTCCGCCACTCTCGGAGAGAGAGGCCCTTCGCCTGCCTTCAAAGAAGAGGGTGGCAGACCTTGACACCGGGCTCTCTCCCAAACGACCTTCGAAGAAGAAGAGGACGACAAAGGGTCCAAAGAGACTCTCCCCGGCTCACTCCTCTGCCTCCCACTCCGAATGGGGATATTCCAGCGAGGGGGTGGGGACGGAGCCAGATGATTCCTTGGTGGATCCTAGTCTGACCCATCCAGAGCAGCCAGCCTCCGGCGGCGCTGGAGGCACGCTAGTCCCTCCGAGCCCACGACCGCCCGCACCGAGGGCTGGGCAAGAGGCGCCGGGCACTGGAGTAGCGGCGTCTCCTAAATTCACCCCTCTGCACGGTCTGGCATCGGAGGGGGTCTCCACCAGCTCCCGCGGGAGCCCAGAAACCGACAGCCTAGACTGGGGAGGGTTAGCTGACCCCTTGGGGGCTATCGAGGGGAGCACCAACGTCGAGGCCGAACTGGCTGTGGCGGTGGGGGCTCCCAGATAAACTCGTTGGACGAGCTGTTCTATCGGCCTGGCACCCCCGGACGTATCCGGCCTTCGGATCTCCCGGTTGAAACTAAGGACGAGGGTACGGGGCTTTAACCTGGCTCTACCTAGATGCGTCAAATCCCTTCGATCCTGACTCTTGGTCCTCTTAAGCAGGCACTTCCTCCTGGGTCCCAGCACCAACTCCGGTATTCTCTGGAGGCGCCACCAACATAAGGCCCGAAGCTCCCGCGAATACGGCAGGGGCCCCGGAGCTAGGCGGTGAGGCGGAACCGGAGACCTCGGGAGAGACCCCTGAGGGGGCCGGTCGGGAGACTGAAGTCCGTCCACCCACCGACCCAAAGCGCGCGCGCTCCAGCGTGCCCCTCCTGGTTCCCTTCCTGGAGGAGGGCCAAGACTTCGCGGTGAGGACGACTCCTCTCCATGACTGTTAATTGCGCCTGAGGGAGACCGGGCTGATAGAGGAGCTCAGCCGAGTGGACGGCGTCGGTCTCGGCCGGGCTATTGAGAGCATCGCGAGTCAGGTACGCCTTCGGGACGCGCTTGGACGAGCCCCTAGCCTTTTCTGCTCTAACTTGCTATTTCATGCGGAGATAGTCGCACTAGCACAAGGCTCGCTACTGTCCCTGCTCTCCGAGCACAGCCACCACGAGAGCAATGCTTCGGAGCTCTCCGGGCGAGCGGACGCAGCCGAGAGCACGGTCCAGGAGCAAGCGGCCGAGATCGACCAGCTCCGGGCGCTAGAGTTGGAGGTCGAGGTTCTTCGTCCTCAGGCCACCAGGGCCGAAGCACTTCAGGCTCAGGCCGTGGAGGTTGGAACCCAAAAGGCCCAAGTCGCCGAGCTGGAAGGGCTTTGAGCTCGAGCTGCCCAAGCGGATGAGCTCAAAGCGAATGTAAACACCTTCCGGGCCCAGGTTGCGGAGGTGGAAAGGCTCCGATCCCGGGCAGAGGAGGTGGACCAAGTTGAGGCGGAGGTCTTCGTGCTTCAAGCCCAGGTCTCCGAAATGGAGGAGTTCCGGGAGAAGGTGGCTGCTGCGGAAGTCCATGAAGCCCGAGTACTGCAGCTCGAGCGGATCGTGGCGGACCTCCTGGCCTGGAACGAAGCGACGACCGAGGCGCTTGCTCGGGGGGAGAAGACGGCGGCCGACACCGTGGTGTCCCTCCAAAGGGTACTGGCATGCTACGGCACTGGGTGCATGGCTTTTGACGTCACCCGGGAGCCCCTTAACCGCCGGCTGAAGTTCATTTAGGTCGTCGTCTGGCAGATAAGCTTCACCGTGTCAAGATACGGGGAAGTATCGACCCGGATAGCCACCCTCAGCATTCTCCATCAGCTGGAAGCTTCCAGGGGCTCCCTGCCTTCGCCCTCGAACTCTCATCCCGTCACCTTCGGGGGGAGCCATCTTCTTTCCCCCAGCCCGATGGTGGCTCAGTCCTGAAGGGCTCTCCAGGCGACTTGGCAGGCTGAGGGCCCTGACGTAGTCAAGGCCTGGCTAGATGAGGCCCTTTGCTCGAGCGAGCCTTCGTCTTCCTCGAAGCCCCCAGCTGTAGCGCCCCAACCGGACCCGAAGGTGTAGTCTCCTTAGGTCCTTAATGTTGTAACTCCTGTAAAAGATAGGAACTTGGCAATGTTATCAATAAAGGGTAATTGTTTTCTGGAAATCATTTAGGTCATTCGCACCGCCTGTGATTCTAACGTAGAGGTTCTTGCCGAGGGCGAGACCCTTCGGTGTCAATGGGCCTCTTTCGAGGCTCTTAGGGCCAACCGGCCTGCACGCTTCGCCATCCCTCAGAATGACAACGGACATGCAATCCCTGAGATCCTTCACGAGGCCTTGGGTTTAATCAAGGAAGAGGAAGGGAAAATTCGAGATCCGTCCTCGTCCCCTGAACCGGTAAACTGGTCCGATGTGGAGGCCGAACTCGACGAATCGCGGCCCGGAGACCAAGGTTTGCGCATTTGGACCAACTCCAAGAAGATCAGAAAGCCTTCCAGGCTCTGAAGAGGGAAGAGAAGAGGTGGAAGAAGAAAGAGAAGTCCAGCCGCATAGCGACGGAGCCACCGAGCGAAGGGGGCTTTGAGGGCTCGGACAACCTTTCGGACCGAAAAGGCTTTCGATTCCTCCTCGGCTTAGATGACGAATTTTCCTAGCCTTATTTCTTGGCTTGATTTCGCAACAGATGTTATTCACGCTCTATGTATGATGTATCTAACGAAGCCCTTCTTGCGGCATTTGTGAATCTCTGCCCACTCCTTCTCCCCCTCCTTTGCGGGTAGACGACTCGTCGACTAGGCGCAATCTGCTTACACTTAGGGCCAGCGCCAAGAGAGATCGGAAGGGAAGAGAGAGTTGGGATTGTCCGGAATCTGGGCCGGGGTACTTCGAGCCAGAGCTCGGGAATCCGAATAGGGGGTGCGTCGAGCCAGAGCTCGGAACCCAAATAAGGGGTGCGTCGAGCTGAAGCTCGGAACCCGAAGAGGGGGTGCGTCAAGTCGAAGCTCGGAACCCGAATGGTGGGTGCGTCGAGCCAGAGCTCGGAACCCGAATGGGGGTGCGTCGAGCCGAAGCTAGGAACCCGAATAGGGGGTGTGTCGAGCCGAAGCTCGGAACCCGAATAGGGGGTGCGTCGAGCCGGAGCTCGGAACTCGAATGGTGGGTGCGTCGAGCCGGAGCTCGGAACCCGAATAGGGGGTGCGACGAGCCGGAGCTCGGAACCTGAATGGTAGGTGCGTCGAGCCAGAGCTCGGAACCCGAATGAGGGGGTGCATCGAGCTGGAGCTCGGAACCCGAATAGGGGGTGCGTCGAGCCGAAGCTCGGAACCCGAATAGGGGGTGCGTCGAGCCGGAGCTCGGAACCCGAACATCTTGGTGAAACTACGCTTTTTACTGCAGTGCGTCCACTTTGGTCAAAACGTTCATCATATATTATTATTGAATCGGTGATCTAATACAACAAAACTACATCGGAAGACATGTCTAAGAAATTATGCAAAATAGCGTTTCAAGTGCTCCGCGTGCCAAGTGTGCTTCAGATCTTCGCCTTCTAGGGTAGCTAGACGGTAGGACCCTGGCCATCCAGAGCCGACCACGATGTACGGGCCTTCCCATTTATTGCTCACCTTTGTCGGAGCGGCCACCGAGCGCAGGACGAGATGCCCTGGCTGAAACTCGTTTCCCTTGACTTTGGGGTCATACCATGCCTTTGTCTGCTTCTGGTACTGAGAGAGGTTGGCGATGGCTCGGAGCCTTGATTCCTCCATGAGGTCGAGGGAGACGGCGCGCTCTTGGTCAGTTTCGGGAGCCGTGACCCGCAGAGAACCAGCCCGAAGCTCCGTCCGCGTCATCGCTTCATCGCTAAATAGCAGATGAACGGGGTGAAGCCGGAAGCTCGGGAAGGAGTGGTCCGAATGGACCACAAGATTTTAGGTAGCTCTTCGGGCCACAATCCCTTGGCTAAACCCACGATGCGCTTATTGAGGCCGGAGAGAATATGCCCATTGGCCCTCTCGACAGCTCCATTTGACTGGGGATGCCGGACCGCTGCGAAGCATAGCTCCACTCCCCGCTCTTTCGCAGAATGCTTTGAAGGATCCAGCGTGGAACTGAGTGTCGTTGTCCAGCGTGAGCTGCTTGGGCACTCCGAAGCGGCAGACTATATTCTGCCAAAAGAATTTCTAGACGCTTCGGGAGGTAATGGCAATCAACGGCTCGGCCTCGACCCATTTAGAGAAGTATTCGACGGCGATGACGGCAAAGCACAAGTTGCCTCTTGCCCTGGGAAACGGTCCGATAAGGTCCATCCCCCACCGAGCTAGGGGCCAGACAGGTGCGATGAGCTGCAGGCTGACCGGGGGCCTATTGCTTCGTCGCCCCATCCATTGGCACCATTGGTAGGTGCGCACTAGATCTTCGGCGTCGGCGACGTTGGTGGACCAATACACACCCTGGCGGAGAGTCTTCCCAGCAAGTGTTCGAGGGGCTAAGTGGCTACCACAGAGACCCTCATGGATTTCCTAGAGCATCCATAGCCCATATGGACGGGAGATGCACCGAAGCAGCGGACAGCATACACCCTACTTGTACAGGATTCCGTTAATGATTTGATAAGGCCTGGAGCGGAGTTGAAGCCTCGCCAGCTCTGGACTAGGCCGGTCATCCATGTCGCCATTGAGTGTCCGTACAATGGGCTCTCGCCAATCATCATCGGATGTGCAAAGGACCGCAGCCGGCCGAGGGAGCGCCGGAGTACACGCCAGCGAGCGAAGCGGTACATCTCCTCAGAGAGATGCCGATGGCTCGGCAAGTTCCTCGAAAAAGGCAGTGGGAGGAAGAGCTTGCCCGGTGGCGCCAGCTTTAGCGAGGATGTCAGCTTGACGATTTTCACTTCTTGGTATGCTTTGGACTGATATCCCTTTGAAAGATACCTCGAAATTCCGAATGGCTTCTAGGTAGGCGGCGAGATCGAGATGTCGGGCTTGGAAACTCTTGTTTACGTGTCCGGCAATGACTTGAGATTCGGTCTTGACAATCACGCAAGGTGGCTCCGAGCGCATGCGCCTTGCGAAGACCCAGCAGCACTCCTTCATATTCGGCAACATTGTTTGTAGCTTTAAGTTCAATCAAATTGAGTATAGAGCTTGCTGACCGGAGGGGGAAACAATCACTGCCCCGACGCATGCTCCGGAAGCTTGGTAGGCACCATCTAAGTAAATAGTCCACACCCCTTCGTTGCCTTCGTCACTGGCCTAACTAACTGCTGGCGTCCATTCGGCGACAAAATCAGCAAGGATTTGAGACTTAATGGCGGTCCGAGCCACAAAGGAGATGCCGAATGGAGCGAGCTCCACTGCCCACTTCCCAATTCGCCTGGTTGCGTCCTTATTCCAGAACATGTCGCCCAGGGGATAGGCGGTCAGAATGACTATATCATGGGCCAAAAAGTAGTGCCGAAGCTTCCGGGATGCCATGACGAGAGCATACGCCACCTTTTCGAGCTCGGTATATTGAGTTTTTACTCCGGAGAGAGCTTCGGACACAAAGTATATAGGGTGTTGTACCAGCTTCCCGCCAGTGTCTTCTTCTTTAATCAAGGCTGCACTTGCCGCGCTGCCTGAGGCGGCGAGGTAGACCAGAAGAGGATCACTAGCCCGGGGTGTTGTGAGGGCAATGAGATTGTGAGATATTCTTTTATCCTGTCAAAGCAGTCTTGGCATTCTGGGGTCCATTCGAAGTCTTTGGAGCCTCGCAATGCCTTGAAAATGGGTAGGCTTCTCTCAGCCGATCTTGCCAAGAAACGGCTAAGAGCGGCGAGGCGTCCGGCTAGCTTCTGCGCCTACTTCAAATTCCGAGGAGGAGACATATTCTGTAGTGCACTGACTTGTGTTGGACTGGGTTCAATACCCCGGCTGGAAACTAGATATCCGAGCAGCTTTCCAGCACGAGCTCCGAAGATGCACTTCTCCGGATTGAGGCGGATTCCGCACTTCCGGAGGCCGTCGAATGTTTCAGCTATATCTGTGTTATGGCAATTCTTGTTCATGCTTTTAATGATGATATTGTCCATATAGGCTTCGACATTGCCGCCGATCTGGTGCCCTAGGGCCTTAGATATCAATCTGGAGAAGGTGGCCCCCGCATTGCGGAGACCAAAGGGCATCCGAACATAGCAGGACTAACTTCCCGAATGACCCCTGCCCAGAGCAACTTCTCGATCTCGGCCTTGGCAAGCTTGGCTCGCTCGATGGATAGCTTCCAAAGCCCCTGGCGTACTGGGCGAGCTTTTGGGTCGACCGCCAGAGAGTGCTCGATGATCGAGCGGTCGACGCCTGGTATGTCTTCATCGGACCATGCGAAGATGTCCAGGTTGCTGAGGATGAATTCTTCGAGCTGCTCTGACACCTCCGGCTCAAGGCCACCTCCGAATCGGATAGGGTACTCCTTCCCGTTTTGGACCAGGATCTTCGTGACGACCTCCCCTTCCGGGAGTGGCTTGGCTGGGGGCCCCTTCGGAGGGGCGTCTCCGGCGTCCGTCAGTCCGGCCTCTCCCGGGCTTCCGCGGACGCTGTGGACTTGCCTTGGCTCCAGCGGAGCCGAGTGGCCATATTCGACTCGGCGGGCCACGGCCTGGTCTCCCAGAATAGAGAGCACCCCTCCCGGAGTCGACATCTTGAGGCACAAGTAGTTGTGGTGGGCGATGGCCCCGAAGCGGTTGAGCATCCCCCTTCCGAAGATGGCGTTGTAGGCGTATGAAGCGTCGACGACATCGAAGATGATATCCTCGCTGCGGTAGAGGGGGATTCTCCGAAGGTCACCTCCAGCCCGATCTGGCAAAGAGCGTCGAGTGGTGGCCTTGCGAAGCCCTGGAGCGGCCGGGAGGTCGGCAACAGATGCTTCCGAGAAAGGCACAACTGGTCAAAAGACTGCACAAAAATGATGTCAGCAGAACTTCCGCCATCGACCAAGATGCGACGCACCTCGACACCCGCAATGTCAGCCGAAATGATAAGGGGATCAGCGCGTGGGAACTTGACACCGGTGGCATCCTTGACAGTGAAGGAGATTGGGACATGGGACCATTCGGGGAGTGTGGTGAAGCTTGAAGTGCCGATATGCCCAACCTCCCGGACATATTCCCTTCGCTGCCGCTTGGACATAGCTCCCAGAGCTCCTCCTTCGGAGATGGGAAGGACCACCCGCTTCCCTCGGTCCACTCCGTCTTCGAGCTTGGGGGCTTGGAACCTACCGAGCTCTGGAGCTTGGCCTGAAGCTTCTGGCTCATCCCGGCGTCCGACTACATGGACAACGTCGACACGGGGGACGGGAGCCCCTTTTTCAAAGGAGCCGTGGCCGGAGCTTCGCTCGAGGTTGTCATTCCGGAGAGTGAGGATAGTCCGGCAGGAGTCTGTGTTGTGGCTCCGGTTCTCACTGTGGACGCTACAGTAGAGGGTTGTCCCCCCGGGAAATGCACTTGCTGGAACTCTGGCTCCGGAAGGATGCCCCCCGCCGGCGGTGTGTGGGTGCTTGGCCGGGACCCTCGGGGTAATACTGAGGACTTTCCCCCAAAGATGCTTCCGACTTCGCCGGGAATCCCATGACGAAGGTCCGGAACGGGGTGGACCCCTCAGTCGGGATCGGGAGGCGCCTCGTCTCCTAGTGGACGCATCAGGAGAACGGAGATGCTTGTGGAGTCAAACATCTTTCAAGGAACCTAGACAACAGCCTTCGAACCATTGGTTCAAGGATTCTGTAAAAGAGTCGAAGGTGGCTAGCCTACGGATTCCAGGCTCCGGCTTGTTAGGATCCGTAGAAGAGTCTAAGGACTTTAAAAGAACAGATTTCTGGCCTCTAGGTTCGAAGCATCTGTAATAGAGCTGAAGGTGGCCAGCCTATGGATTCCAGGCTCTGGCTTGTTAAGATCCGTAGAAGAGTCTAAGGACTTTAAAAGAACAGATTTCCAGCCTCCGGGTTCGAATCATCTGTAAAAGAGACGAAGGTGGCCAGCCTACGGATTCTAGGCTCCGGCTTGTTAGGATCCATAGAAGAGTCTAAGGACTTTAAAAGAACAGATTTCTAGCCTCTGGGTTCGAAGCATCTGTAATAGAGCTGAAGGTGGCCAGCCTATGGATTCCAGCCTTTAGCTTGTTAGGATCCGTAGAAGAGTCTAAGGACTTTAAAAGAACAGATTTCTAGCCTCCGGGTTCGAAGCATCTGTAAAAGAGCCGAAGGTGGCTAGCCTACGGATTCCAGGCTCTGACTTGTTAGGATCCGTAGAAGAGTCTAAGTACTTTAAAAGAACATATTTCCAGCCTCTGTGTTCGAAACATATGTAAAAGAGTCGAAGGTGACCAAACAATAAGGTTTAGAGGCTCCGGCCCAATGAAACTCTTTTAAAGTCCTAAGCGACTGCTATGGGAGCCTACAAGTATAAACTTAGCTCTGAAACTTATAAACATCATAATACGAACGTATAGTTTGAAGAACTCTACGAAAGAGTAAAGTATGATTACCAAGTGTTGTGCGAAGCATCAGATTATTATATCAATCATTGTGTTCGACGAACCCTATCGCAACGCATACGGTCCCACCCACAAGGAGGGGCAAGGGAGTAAGGAACAACAAAAAGATGCTTCCAAATCAATTCATATTAATTGTATAATCATATTATTACATCAAGAGAAGTTTTGTTCTAATCCTAGATAGAAGCGGAGACCCCTCCGACCTCTAGAGCTACTTTTAAGACCACTTCGACTTTCGGAGCCTGAAGCCTTCGAGACTTTCTTCGAAGATCGCAATTTTTTCTGCTCCTCTTGAAGTTCAGCCCAAGAGAGAAGTCTTTCGGAACTAGCCTCCACTAGATCTTAGGCTTGGTACTCTGAGTCAGACCAATCTACATATTCGGAGGACGATGACGCTTCTTCCTTATCCTCTTCCTTAATATAAGCTAAAACCTCGCGATGGACTTCGGGTGCGATCTCCCCTTGATCCCCTCGAGGAACAGAGAAACGTGAGCATCGATAATGCCTTAAGATTTCGAGGACAGACCACTGCCGACGGAGCCCTTCGCTAAGTTCCAATACTTCGAAGTCGAGCTCCAAAGTGCATGGAAAAACCTAAAGAATAAACATCCAAACAAAGTTTCCTCGTTTATAAACTTTTCATTCATTAATAAAAGGGGCTTTTACAAGGTTTCTTGTACATGCATAAGCAACCTATAAAGCTAAACCTGTTGGTCGGCTGGCGGAGCAGGTGGGGTCAGAGCCGGTGAAGTCAGAAGCGGAGGCTTCGTCTAAGCTTGCTTCTGCCGGCTAGCCTCGTCGATCCAAGCTTTGGTTGCAACTTTGTGGTATGTTTTTCCAGATTGCCCGAAAAGCTTCCCAGGCAGAAGCTACATCCTGCGAAGGATGCAACAGGTCCTCGTCGGCGAAGCCTACAGGCGTTGAACCCCCAACCGGAGCAACAAAAATCCCAAGAGCTTCGATATGACGAAGGACTCCGATCCCGGCAACTTGTCTGGAGATCTCTCCGTATCGAACGCCGGAGCCCATCATCAACTTCGTCGCCACTTGGATCATCTTCAGCTTCTATTCGAGGGGCTCGCTCACCAAAGCTGAAGACGAAGGGCACATCGTGCCAAAGTATTCCAAGGTATCCCGAAGGGCATCCATGGTATGCTCTGCTATGGCAACATTCTTTACTTTTGCTGCTTCCAGCCCAGCAGCAGCAGCAGACACTTCGGCCGTCTTGGATAGCAAAGTACTCTTCTGAGCCAGCGCTTGTTGAATAGAGTCTTGGAGCTCCACAAGTTGTGCGCTTGAGTTGGTTGCAGCTTGCCGGAGCTTCTCGACCTCTACTCTGAGCACCACACACTCGTCCTCGGTATCTTGGGCCAATGCTTTGAGTGCAATGATGTTATACTGCTCGGTCCGAAGTGCTTTGTCGGTGGCGGCTCTAGCCCTCCATTCTTCGAGGAGTTTCTCCTCCAGTCACAGTGTTTTGTCTTCGGAGCTCTTGAGAGTAGACTGGAGGGTAGTAACCTTCCTTTTGAGCCGATTAGTTTCGATCTCATTGGAAGTTGATGCCGCACTAGCAAGGACAAATTGCTGCAAAAAAGCAAAGTAAGTACCAAGTAATTCCATTTATTAATTGAATACACTTGCGATATGTGGCATACCTGAAGGGTAGCCCTTTTGAGGGCCAAATTGAGCTCTGGGGCTCTAGCTTCGCTCAAGACGGAGACCAATTTGGAGTTCCCAACTTCTTGGCCTTTGTACGCCAAGGGCTCCAGAAGCGCCTGGAGGCCCATCCGTTGCTCTAAGAACGGAGCCAACAGATGGAGCCAGGATAGGGCTTGGCGATCGTCTATCGCGGCCTCCTCCTCCGATTTGCTCGCCAAAGGATCATTGGAGGAGGGTGTCGCCATCAATACAGGGAGGGGACCGAAGCTCGTAGTGCTCTTACCCCTCCCTGGCACAAAGGTCGGAGCAGGAACTCCAGTTGAGGTAGATCCTCCTTTGACCGATGCCCCCTCGGCCGGAACTGCTTCGCCCAAGATGGCTTCAGTCGTCGGACCCACTATGTTCGCCGGAGCCTTAACTCCAAGAGAAGCTGAAGCTCCATCGGTGATCGGAGCCATACTACTCCTCGACGCACCTACAAAAATGAAGCTTTTTATGAAGAGCTTACTTTGCCTTCGGTGCCCCAACTCCCTCCTGCAGAGGTACTTTGCATTCCGAACACTGACTGGCGGAGTTCGATCATGGAATTACTGGAAGGCAAAGCCAACTTACCCAAAGGCCAGAAGCTTTCAAGATTGCAATTAAGAGTCCAGAATTATCACATTATCAATGGTATTCATTATAAGGCCA
Source organism: Zizania palustris (assembly GCA_019279435.1). Lineage (NCBI taxonomy): Eukaryota > Viridiplantae > Streptophyta > Magnoliopsida > Poales > Poaceae > Zizania > Zizania palustris. The sequence goes on along the minus strand of JAAALK010000082.1, from coordinate 88,948,970 downwards.
GAGTATGTTCTCCCCTACTCCAATGTATTTCTCAAGCCGATGGCCAAGATATACTCCGAGAAATTCATGAAGGCCTTTGTGGTAGCCATCTTGCCCCTCGAGCTTTGGTAGGAAAAACACTTCGCCGGGGGCTTTATTGTCCTACAATAGTAGCTGATGCAGAGGCCTTGGTCCGCACTTGCCAAGGTTGTCAATGGATGGGAAGATGAAGTCATCGTCTGCCAACACCTCTTCAAGTTATTGATCTAGTTTGGCCCATGGCCAGATGGGGCATGGATCTCATTGGCCCCTTTCCAATGGCAAAAGGAAGTTTAAAATTTGCGGTGGTAGCAAATGAATATTTTTCCAAGTGGGTCGAAGCAGAACCCCTCATAGCTATCACTTCTAAAAATGTACAAAAATTCTTCTAGCTGAATATTATATGCAGGTTCAGAGTACCTCAATAGCTGACAATCGACAATGGCACCCAATTTGATGGCTAACCCTTCAGAGAGTTCTGCGAAGGTCTTGGCATAGAAATGTGTTTTGCAGCTGTTCGTCATCCTCAATCTAATGGAGCCGTTGAGCGAGCTAACGGTAACATTTTATCAGGCCTGAATCGAAGGATAGTAGGATTGGCAAAGGGGTTGTGGACCGAAGAGCTCCCGAAGATTTTATGGTCCATTCGGACCACTCAAGCAAGGTGCACAGGTTTTACTCATTTCATATTACTATTCAGAGATGAAGCTATGACGCCGACGGAGCATAAAGGAGGATCTCTTCGTACCATTGAACCTGAAATAGAAAATGAAAGACAAGCTTTGCTGGATCTAATGGAAGAAACAAGGCTTCGAGCTGTTGCAAATCTAATGAAGTATCAACATCAGACGAAGGCTTGGTATGACCCGAAGATTAAACTTAATGAACTTAAACCAGGTTGTTGGGGGGAATAAGTTTTCCCTTAAATAGGGGCCAAATGACGCCAGCCTCCGTTTGCCTTTAGCCCGGAGCCCAATACTGTCGAAGCAGGTTCCGGCTTGCCGAAGTTATTTCCAAGCATCACAAGACTCCTTTCAGAGGCCTCCGGATCAAAGCTTTCAGACTCCTTCCGGAGCCCTCCAGATCGAAGCCTCTAGTCCCCCTTTCAAAGTCTGCCAGAAGCCAAGTCATGCTCTCTTTAAAGTCTCTTCGGAGATAACCTCCGGGCTACCTTCGGAGTTAGCCTCCGGGCTATCTTCGGAGTTAACCTCCGAGTTCCTTTCGGAGCTCCCCAGAGCCAGTCTCTGGACCCTCTTCAGTCAATTCGAAGCTAAGTCTCCGAGAGTCCAGTTCGGAGTTCAGTTCAGATTATACTTCGAAGCCCACTTCAGAGTTTTCTTCAAAGCCTTCCTTGCAACCTCCGCCCAAAGAGCTCCGGCTACTACTCCGAACCCAGGAAATATCCGTACTTCGCTACAGTGTAGTAGTCATACCAGGGGCCCTTCTGCCCCTAGTATGTCATTTAGCTGGTCAAGAAGTAACATTTATCTGACATGTCTGTAAAGCTGTAAAGCACTTTGTATAGTAGACTAGCCTTTTTCCCTTTTTGTCCCTATAAAGCTTATGACTTATAGAGGGCATTTAGTTCTTTTCCTTTGGCCTGCGTGCCTATAAAAGCTGGGCCAAGCCCCTGTAATAGTTGAGCTTTTTCTAGGGCCATGAGATCCTTCGGATCCACTAGATTTAACCAAGGCATACTATGCCAAATCCACTAGATTTATACTGGAGGTCCGAACCAGTATAAATCTTTTCTCCTTCTGAGAGGACCCTTCGAGGTTCATTTTACACACCATACACACATACAAAACATGTGTTGTAGCTAACACAATTGCTACAACAGTTGGCACCGTCCGTGGGGACCTTAGTGCTAAAAGCTAAGTTCGCTGCCACTGTCTGCAATTCGAAGTGTGCTTGAGAGGGGAGCTTCAAAGCTTTCTTGCTTCGCGCACCCTCCGACAAGGGGCTTCGGGTGCAGTTCGAAGGCCTTCTACGCCTTCCTCCATCCTTCACGCTTCGGAGCTCACCCTCTAGTAAGGGGCTCTGCTTCGCGTGTCGAAGGCCGTCAAAGCCCCAGGGGCTACGAGGAAATTTTCACCAACTTTACGAGGTATGTACAGTCTGGAGCACCACTTCGGTGTACGAATTTGCAATTACTTTAATAAAAATTCGAAGCCCTATTTCGCCTTAAAATCAAAGCCTTGCTTCGACTTTAAAGCAAAACTTTGCTCAATCTTATTAAAAGTCGAAGCCTTGCTTCGCGTTTTAAAACCAAAGCCATGCTTCGCGTTTTGAAATCGAAGCTTTGTTTCCTTTTAAAAATTCAAAGCCTTGCTTCACCTTATCAAAAACCCGAAGCCTTGCTTCGTCTTATTTAAAATTCGAAGTCTTGCTTCGCTTTACAAAATTCGGAGCACCCCTCCGAAGGCTACACAGTGCCTCTGGGCCTGTAGCAGTGGGCTTTGAGACTTCTGAGCAACAGCTCGGCAAGTCCGGGATTCCAGGCTCCGGCCTGATGCATCCCCTTGTCGAAGGTGGCCCAGGTTCGTAGGTGACCCAGAGTCGAAGGTGGCTCAACCTATCACAGGTTCGGTGAATCCACACCAAATATCCTTTTCATTCACTATAGGATCAAGATCAAGAAGCCTTGATTCGCTATCTGAACATGCACCGATGCCTCGCTTCACGTGACGTGATCTAATCTAAAAAATTAAGCATCTCGAAGTCATGCTTCCCTTAAAATCTAAGCGCGTTTCGGAGCCTCGCTCGCGCACAATATCCAAATCCAAGCATGCCAAAGCATGCTTTGCTTAATTTGGCTACGCTGAAGCCTTGCTTCGCTCCAAGTTAATGCATTCGAAGCCCAAATGAGGCCTTCGCTCGACGCGATATAAGCGTCCAAAGCCGCCAAAAAGGCACACCCCTTCGCATTTTTAATTGCCCGCACCAGCAACGACTAAGTCCCTAACTGCCACGCGCAAGGGGGGAACTATGTATGCGAAGTGTGCGAATGTAATGCGCAGTATGAGTGTGACAAGCTAAAACGTTTGAAGCAATTAAATCATGCGAAGCATGCACACGAATTATGCAAATACAACAAATCTCATTCATTGAATGATAATTGAGAAGTATGTTACAAATACACTTCGAAAAAAAAATTATGAGTAGTCTATATCTAAGCCTAAGAAAAAGCGAGATCGAGGCCCCGACCCTCACTTGCTCTTCTTCCGGCCAGGGCCCCCTCGGCTGGTCGAAGCCTCATCGAAGCCTACTCTCCCATGTCTATTTCATCCACGCCCCGAAGCCCGTAGACCTCGTCTTTCACCTTGCAGGTTTGTCCAAGTCTGCGAGACAGGCGGTGCTGTGTCAAAGGCAGAGAAGTCTAAGGCTTCATCGCCTGTCAAGGCTGTTCCCGAAGGCTGTACCCCCTCGCCACGTATGTCTACTTTGAAGCAACTTAAGTCTAGCGATGAGGAAGAATTCCGAAGGGGCTCTGTCTTCATGGTAGCCAGTAGCTCCTGGGATACTTCGGAAATGGCTTCGCTGTTAGGCCCCCTCAGAAGTTTGAACCGAGGGGGCCTTCGGACCTAGCTATCTCGAGGACCACCCATATATCATCCTTCGTTCAGGACGCCCTGGTTCTTTCAAGCTAGCTAATATAGAAGGTGAAGAGTTAAAGCATGCATGGCATGCGGAGCACCTTAAGCGATATTTTGCATAGGGGCTCCTTGTAATCATTTGTACACACTTTCTGAATAAATAAAGCTCGTGGTTCAGATAATGCCTACTTCTTAAACATTCCTTACTTCTAGTGGACGCACCAGAAGAACGAAGTTGATTGAGAAGGAAAGTGTCATTCATTTGAACCAATTTTACGGACTTCGAACTATTGGTTCAAAGGTTCCAACTAGGTGGGAAAGCCACAAAAAACGGATTCCAAGCCATCAGCTTGAAAGCATCCATAAAAAGAGTCCAAAGAGACCAAATGATATGGATTCCAAGCTCCGGCTTGAAATCATCCGTAAAAAGAGTCCAAGGAGACCACAAAAAGCAGATTCCGAACCACTGGTTTGATAGAATCCATAAAAAGAGTCGAAGGAGTCCAAACAAAACAGACATCGAGCAATTAGCTTGAAAACGTCTATAAAAAGAGTCCAAAGTGACCATTATAATCGGATTCTAATGCATGCGAGAAAGAGTCCGAAGAGACCACATTCAAAAAAGAGTACTAAGTTACGAATTTTCAGACTCAAAATTAGTAGAGTCGAAGATATTTTCGAGGTCTTTAATGACCATTTTTGGACTGTCCTTAATTACTCTTTAATATGATAAGGGGCTCCGAGCCTCCAAAATTGTAGTCCTAACTAACGTTATCTTCGTTGTGTGTAACCACCCTCGATCAAATTTTGGAGATGCTTACACCCAAAGAGGGGTTGGGAAGTAGTTAGACAAATTTTGAAACTTTCTAGTTTATATTATATAAACAAATTACATTACATCACGAAAAATTTGTGTCTATACCAAGAAGGAAATGAAGACCTCTTCGATCCCTAGAACTGCTATCAAAATTAGCACGACTTCGAAGGCGACTTGTCTCGGAGCCTGGAGTTTTTAGAACTTTGCGCTTAACCCTCTTCCCTTCTTTCGAAGCTCGGAAGTCTTTTTGTTCTTGTTGAAGTTCAGCCCAGGTCCAAAGTCATTCGGGGCTCCTTTCCTAGCTTCGAAGTCGTTCATGGCTTTTTTCTACTCGTTCTTTATCAACATTTTCTTCTTCGGGCCATTCAATGTCCTCAGAAGATGAAGTTTCTAAACAAACTTCCTTTTCCTCCTTTTTAATATAAGCTAATACTTCCTTATATATATCAGGTATAACCTCCCCAAAGCTTCCTCGAGGAATTGAAAACCGAGGACGCCTGTGAGGTCTTAAAGCTTCGAAGGTGGCCCATTGTAGGCGGAGTTCTTCGTTATTCTCTAACACTTCGAGCTCATCCAAAAAAGGTTGGAAAGCCAAAAAACATTTCCAAATAAGTCTTTTCATCCAAAAAAGAATAAAAGCATAAGTTTTACATAGTTGGGTTCCTAAGAAGAGCTAAACATTCGGGTCCGAAGGAGGCTTGTTGCTCGAAGGCTATAATCGCGCTTGTTTTTGATGGAGCCCTTCATCAATCCATGTCTTGATAGTCGATCGGCCTTCAGCTCTCCAAGATGGTTGAAAAGCCTCCCAAGCCGCGGCTACATCAACGGAAGGAGTCAAGAGTCGGTCGTCACCAAAATTGACGGGGGCTACTTCAGGCTCCGGTGCAACGGATAGCCCAAGATCTTCATAGTAACGAAGTACTCCGAGAGCAGCCACTTGGCCAGAGATCTCTCCATACTAAGTACCCACTATCTTCATAGTCTTCGTTGCTGCTTAGATCATCTTCAACCTCCATAGCAGAGAGATGTCACCAGTCAAAGAAGAAGTGCAAGAAGTGCCAAAGTACTCCAGGACACCCCAAAGGGTGTCCATGGTGTTCGGAGCCACCTTCTCGCACTTTATCTTCTCTTCAGACAAAGCATTCTTTGACGAAGACAGCTCATCTGTCAGAGATGAGAGTCTAGCTGCCTCCGTCATCAAAGAATTCTTCTGTCCAAGCAGTTTGTTGGCCTCCTCCATCAATTTCAATTGCTCCTCTCGAAGCCTAACTATTTCAGCTCCCACAGTTGTCTGTTCTCCTCTCAGCCTTTCCACTTTGGCCCAAAGAACAACTCGCTCAGCCTCGAGCTCATTATTGGCAGCCTCCAAGATAGTTCTAGCGTTTCTTTCTGTGGCCACCATTTCTTCCAAGCTTGAGGACCGAACCTCGAAGCTAACGAGACTCCCTTGAAGAGTTGTTACTTTCTCCTTGAGCCTGTTGCACTCTCGCTCATGTGATATAGCCGCAACTTGAGCTAGAACTATTTGCTGCGAAGGAAGAAAAAGAGCAATGTAAGTAAAGTATTTACATATGTTTGAACTAATTCTATTTTGCAGATACTTTGTACCTGGTAGGCTGCCCTTTCCAAAGCTGCATCTAACTTCGACCCCTCAGCTTCTCCAAGAGTGGAAACCAAGTCAGTCTCCCCAATTTCACGACTAGCCCGAGCCAAAGGCTCTAGCAAAGTCCGAAGTCCAGTCCTCTGCTCCAGAAAAGGAGCCAGGAGGGGGAGCCTTGACAAGGCACTCTGTTCATCTTCATTCGGAGATGGGCCGGAGCGCAGCGAAGCGTCTTTGGAGGCCTCCGTGGATTGACCCCCGTCCATAGATTCTGACGGGGTCCACCCTGAAACAGGAGCAGGCAAAGGCCCACCTTTACCTTTACCTTTTCCAGGTCCCATTTTCATAGCTACTTCAGGAATTGGCTTCAGAGACACGACAGCCTCCGGCACAACATCCGTAGTGGGAGTCACCTCCATTGGAACCGATCCTGTGAAAACCAAAGGTATATGATATTACATAAATTTTGTAGGACACAAAAAAGAAGGAAAAAGAAAAGGTACTCTGCTAAAGCTTAGCTCTGACATTTTGTTGCCGAGCGAGCATTGGACTACTTGGGGGCTCAAACATCTGGTCGAAGCCCTCTTCAAACTCCGGACTTTGAACCGAAGGATTAGCTGCCAAGACATCTTCGACCACTGCAGCTATCACTTCATCCGGAGATGAGACTTGGGCGTCCACAGTCTCTACTCCGCCTTCTCCAGTAACAGGAGCATCTACTTGACCAGGCAGAATGTTCTCAGTCTCTGCCTGCTCGGGATTATCTTTAAAGATGAGCGCCGCCACCACGTCATCTTGAGCGGGGACTTCAACTCCCATCCGTGACTCTTCATCCCATGTTAGGACGGTTTCAAACTCCCTTCCCATTTCTCTGTTTGCTTCATCTTCAGAAGACTCCAAAGATGAAGTGGGGGATTTAGAAGGAGCAAGGGCCTTCGGTTTCTGGGCCACCTTCTTCATAGGTGTCTTCGCTGGCACTGAAGTCCCTGCTTCAGCTTTCCTCTTCTTCGGAGTTGGCTCGGAACTGGTCCAGTCTAGAAGAATGGGAGATTCAACTCCGAGTATGCTCCATACTCGGTTGAATCGCTCCCAGCTGCCCACAAATTTCACCCTCCACTCCTTTTCAGCGGGCGTAGGAGCCCCGAGGATCTTCTTCGAAGTCCGAAAAAATTGTTCCGGAGTGAGGGTGTTGCATGGAGCTGAAAGATAAGATTTCCTTTAAGTTAAATCATTTTTATAGAATCAATACTACATGCAAAACATTTTGCAGGGCATTCAAGGTTACCTGCAGCACTTGAAGGGATCTCTCGGAGTCAACCCTCCAGGTTCTCTTCGAAGTTTATCGGCCAGCTAGCCATCAAGGGCGGAATCCAGAGTCCGATGAACTCCTCCGCTAAGTCCCGCATGCTCATGCGACGGCTTATGGCTTGCAGTAGTCCGAGGCGAGCTTCGAGCTGACCTGGGCTGGAGGGACCTCCACTTCCCTCCGACAGAAGATGTCTTCGAGGGGTCCAGCCAAGGCGCTGTCCGCTCCTAGCTCCGCATAAAACCAGCAAAGGACCCAATTCGTGTACCATCTAGCGTTGATGGCCTTCGCCGGGAACCGAGTTTGATACTCTTCACGAAGCCGGAAGTTGATGCTACCGAAGGAAATCACCATCTTCTCTCCTCCTATTCACTGGTAAGTCTTTGGTTGGCAGGAAGCTTTGTGGAGTGCCGCGAAGATTTCAGCCCTCCCTTCACAACCTTTGGCTCGCATCGCCCACTCGAAGATGGCTAGGCGAGAAATAGCATTGGAGGAAAGTTGAGGTAAGGTAACATGGAATAACCTTAGTACCTCGGAGTGAAAATCCACTGCTGGAAGCCCCAATCCTGCTTCTAAGAAGGCTTCGAACACATCCACCTCTCTGGCCCACGGCGCAGGAATCACTTCTTTGCTAGCCTAGCGAATCTTGATCCCCAGAACCGTCTTCCTGGCAATCGCTGCTATGATGGACTTCTTCGAGCAGGTTGAAGGCCCCAAACTATACGACTGATCCATATATTTGGCCGAAGCTGGGAGAAGATCATGAGGACCCTTCGAGCAAGGATTGTCTGAAGGTGTTGCTGCTGTTGCCGCCGCCATCGCCTGCTGCTTGGCCAAGGACGAAGTGGGAAAAGGAACTTTCTGGCTAGTTTTCACCATGGGAAAAGATGGAGTTGGAGTTCGAGCTTAGGAAGCAGAAAAGGGCGAATGCAGAAGCAGTTGGTAAAGTATCCAAAACTCATTCCTGCCCTCTTATTTATAGTGCGAATTCGCAGGCAGTATGTCATTCATATGTGCCTTTCTATCTTCTTTACCGTTACAATTTATCACGACAATTCGTGAGAAACCATGTCTCTAGAAATGAAGCGGTGGTGTAGCCCTCTTTAAAAGAAAAAGGTAACGACTATTTCTATGAGTCTAACGGTTATTTTAGCTTCACAATAATTTATATTCGAAGCTACTTCGACGTGTACGTTCGCATAGAAGCTGGTCTGAAGATTACACATCTTCGAATGCTTCAAAGAATGGTAAATTTTGTTAAGTCCCTAAGCATGAAAATATTTCTTGCTTATACTACTCTCCTTGCCATACAGGTTATTCGGAGAAGCGTATTCGAGGGGCTACTGTTGGGGGAAACATTTCATCCTCTAGAGGTCAAGAACGCTCCCCTGAAGATATCAGCAGAAGAGGTGAAGTTAGAAGCTTTGATCTTCGAAGATCTTAAAAGCATAAGAGTTGAGCTATATTAGGAGTATTATACAGTGAAGATCTCCATTAATGCTTTGGTTTAATGAAGTTTCCCAAAGGCCTTAACCTCGAAGGAATGTTGCTACCAAGGATAGAAGATTTATCTTCTTTCTGGTTAAATTAGTCTTTTACCATTTTAGCCCTATTCACGATACCGAAATAGTTTCCACTATGTTGGTTGTAATTGTGGGGTAAAAAGGTCTTTTTCTGAGAGTTTTTACCTATAAATACCCCCATTCTCCTTCTGTAATAGGCATCGAATAATCAGATATTCAATACATAACTTTGAACTATTTTGAGCTATTATCCTTCATGGAGGCTTGAGATAGTCTATTCCTACAAACACTTCGTTTGTCACACATACAATTTCTTAAACCTGTTAGCGTAATCTTTTACGCCAAAAGCTGGTAAAAAACAATTCTAAGAAGCGAGAAACCGAGACAAAGAGGAAGACATTGCCAAAAAATATACTTCCACCTCAACAATGCTTCTTTCCTACTTCAATTGGTCCTAGATTTTCACCCAAAAGGTTTATGGCTTTTTCATGTCAAGTATGAATTCTCAGAGCTTAGCTACAGCGAGCTCTGCTTTTTATCGAGATTGATCGCAATAAAAACACAGTGTTGGGGGAAAAAATTTTCCCTTGAACAGGGGCCAAATGATGTCAGCCTCCGTAGGCCTTCGGTCCGGAGCGTGACACTGTCGAAGTAGTTTCTCACCGGTCGAAGTTATTTCCAAGTCATATAGTCCCAGCCTCCGGACTCTTTTCGGAGCCCTCCGGAGCGAGGCCTCCAGACCCCTTTCGGAGCCCTCCAAGCAAAGCCTCCAGGCTCCCTTTGAAGTTTTCCAGAAGCCAAGTCTTCAAGCTCTCTTCAAAGTTCTCTTTGGAGCTAGCCTCCAGGCTTTTTTCGGAGTTTGCCTCCGAGCTCCTTTCGGAGCTCCCTAGAGCCGGTCTCCAGACCCTCTCCAACCAATTCAAAGCTAAGTCTCTGAGAGCCCAGTTCGGAGTTCAGTTCGGAGCACGCTAGAATCCCACTTTAGAGTGTCTTTCGAAGCCTTCCTCACAGCCTCCGCCCGAAGAGCTCCGGCCGCTACTTCGAACTAGGAAAATATCTATACTTCGCTACAGTGTAGAAGCCATACCGAGGGTGTCTCTGCCCCTAGTATGTCGTTTAGCTATTCAGAAGTGATGTTTATATGACACATCTGTAAGCTATAAAGCACTTTGTATAGTAGACTAGCATTTTTCCTTTTTGCCCCTATAAAGCCTATGACTTATAGAGGGCATTTAGATCTTTTCCTTAGGCTTGCGTGCCTATAAAAGCAGGGCCAATCCCTTGTAATAGTTTAGCTCCTCCAGGGCCATGAGATCCTCCGGATCCATTAGATTCAACCAAGGCAAACTATGCCAAATCCACCACAAATTGGACGTAGGGCTATTATCCCTTCGAGGAGGTCCGAACCAGTATAAATATTTTCTCCTTCTTAGAGAACCCTTTGAGGTTCATTTTACACACCATATATACACACAAAACCTGTGTTGTAGCTAACACAATTGCTACAACAGTTGGCGCCATCCGTGGGGACCCTAGTCCTAAAAGCTAGGTTCTCTACCACTGTCTGCATTTCAAAGTGCGCTTGAGGGGGAGCTTCGAAGTTTTCTAGATTCGTGCACCCTCCGGCAAGGGGCTTCGGGTGCAGTTCAAAGGCCTTCTTCGCCTTCCTCCATCTTTCGCGCTTCGGAGCTCACCCTCCAGCAAGGATTCCGCTTCGCGTGTCGAAGGCCATCAAAGCCCAGGGGCTATGAGGCAAGTTTTTCGCCCACTTTATGAGGTATGTACACTGCCCGAAGCATCCCTTCGATGTACAAATTTGCAATTGCCTTAATATAAAATCGAAGCCCTGCAGCTTCGCCTTAAATTGAAGCCTTGCTTCGCCTCTAAAGCAAACTTTTGCTCCATCTTGTTAAAAGTCGAAGCCTCCCTTCACGTTTGAAGCCGAAGCCTTGCTTTGTGTTTTAAAATCGAATCCTTGCTTCCTTTTCATTTAAAAACCAAAGCTCTATTGTGTCATTCTCAAGACCCGAAGCCAACTGCCTCATTCTTTTAAGAACTAAGGTTTCCAGCTTTGTATTGTTAAGGACCAAAGCACGACTTCGAAGACTATTTAAAATCCAGAGCACCCCTCTGAAGGATACACAGTGCCTTCGGGCCCATAGCAGTGGGCTTTGAGACTTCCGAGCGACGGCTCGGCAAGTCCGGGAATCCACGCTCTGGCCTGATGCATCCCCGGGTCGAAGGTGGCCCAGGGTCGTAGGTGACCCAGAGTCGAAGGTGGCTCAACCCATCGCAGGTTCGATGAATCCACACCATATATCCTTTTCATTCACTATAGGATCAAGCACAAGAAGCCTTGCTTTGCTATCTAAACACGCACCGAGGCCTCGCTTCGCGTGACATGATCTAATCCAAAAATTAAGCATCTCGAAGTCATGCTTCGCCTAAAATTTAAGTGTGTTTCGGAGCCTCGCTCGCGCACAATATCCAAATCCAAGCACGCCAAAGCATGCTTCGCTTAATTTGGCTACGCTGAAGCCTTGCTTCGCTCCAAATTAATGCGTTCAAAGCTCGGAAGAGGCCTTCGCTCGATGCAATATAAGCGTCCGAAGCGACCAAAAAGGCGCACCCCTTCGCATTTTTTGCCCGCACCAGCAACGACTAAGTCCCTAGATGCCACGTGGAAGGGGGACGAAGTATGTATGCGTAGTGTGTGAATGTAATGCGCAGTATGAGCGTGACAAGCTAAAACGTTCGAAACAATCAAATTATGCGAAGCATGCAGACGAAGTATGCGAATAAAACAAATCTCATTCATTGAATGATAATTGGGAAGTATGTTACAAGTACACTTTGAAAACAAAATTACGAGTAGTCTGTATCTAAGCCTAAGAAAAAGCGAGCTCGAGGCCCCGACCCTCGCTTGCTCTTCTTCCGGACAGGGCCCCCTCAGCTGGATGAAGCCTCGTCGGAGCCGGCTTTCCCACGTCCGGTTCATCCATGCCCTAAAGCCCGCAGACCTCATCTTTCACCTTGCAGGTTTGTCCAAGTCTGCGAGGCAGGCGGTGCCGTGTCGAAGGCAGAGAAGTCTAATGCTTCGCCGTCTATCAAGGCCGTACTCGAAGGCTGTACCCCCTCGCCACTTAAGTCTACTTCGAAACAACTTATGTTTGGCGAGGAGGAAGAACTCTGATGGGGCTCCATCTTCACGGTAGCCAGCAGCTCTCGGGCTACTTCGGAAATGGCTTCGCCGTTAGGACCCCTCGGAAGTTTGAACTGAAGGAGGCCTTCAGACCTAGATACTTTGAGGACCACCCATAACTGGCGAAGCTCATCAAAGTCCTCATGTACTTCGAGATCAACATTCGAAAGCTAAGCCTAGGCAGGTATAAAGTACCCTCGCATTTATATTAATAAACTGATAAGTTTTTACAAGCCTACATCTAAGAATTACAAGGAGACTAAGGAGATCTACACCTTCGGAGGCGGAGGCGTCGACGTCGAAGGCTGAGTTGGTGAGGCCAATGCCGTGGCTCGACGAAGGCATATGGCCTTTTGGAGTTCGAGGACTGCTTCATAGCCTTAGGCCTTGCAAGGCTCTTGCAGGCGGCACCACGCTCCGCGGACGCCCGGTGGAGGTGTCACCAAGTGCTGGCCTCCGAAGGCCACCAGGGTCGCCGAGGTCGCTGCCTCGAGGTGATTGCACCCCGAGTCATGAAGCATTTGCAGCACTCCTTGACCCGCCACTCGGCCGACCATCAAGGTGAAGCCCTTCAGGGACACCTACGTCGTCACAGCTACCGTCTTCAGGAACTCAACACGATATCCGATTAGGTCCTGAAGGCCGATGTCTGGAACCCGACACTCGGTCCCTATCTTCTCAAGGACCTCGGTCAAGCTCGAAGTGGTTTCGTCAACGCTGTGAACAATGAAGTCCTGCAGGCAGTGGCTAGCTTTGCGAAGCTCTGAGTTCTCCGTTTCCAGCTCTGCTCTGGCCTCCTCCGAAGCTCGAAGCTCCGGCCGAAGCTTGTCGGTCTCCGAGAATAGAACCTCCCTCGCCTTCTCAGCCTCGGCCCTCACCATCTCTGCTGTGGCTTCGGCCCTCCTTCGCTTCTCGGCTTCCACCGAGATCTCGCATCAGAGGGCATCCCTCTCCTCTGCCAAGCGAGCCATCAGCTCGTCCGCAAAGATGGCTGCCGTAGCATTCAACGCGAGGGCCTGAAAGGATTCAAGAAAATCATAAGTGTTGATTGAAAAGCAAGTATGATTCGAAGACTGTATGAGACTTCGCTCACCTGGTTGAGGGCTTCGTTTGCATTTGTGAAGAGGTCGAAGGGGCTCGAGCGGCTGAGTTGAGCCACCAAGCCCCCTGACCCCGCAGCAACGCAACCTTCATGGAAATCATGAATGGCCAGCGCTGTCATGGCCCCCCTTGGCTGTAGAGGCCGGACTATCTCCTCCACAACTACCTCCGGTGTAGGCTCCGGTGGATCCGGGCTCTAGTCCACCACTTCGACGTGCTCGTCGGCCCCGTCCAGAGGGATCCCTTCGCCATGGCCGTCACCTCCATCTTCTTCAGACGAAGTACTGTCGGACTCCGAGCTGCTGTTGTCGCTGCTGCTACTGCTGCCAGAGGCCTCCGTCGGCTTCAGTACGGTGGACCTCGCACCAGCATCGACATCTGCAAAAAAGTACAAGTCAATATCCATGTATGAAAGGAGAAGTATGTTTAAAGTGTATACCTTCGTCGGAGATTTCTTCGAAGGAGGAGGGGTCGATGTGTGCTCCCCAATCCCTTTGCTGCGAAGGTGGAGCCTCAACCCCTGCACCTGAAGTCGTCGCCGTCGCGTCCCTCGCCACCACTTTGGTAGCTGGTGACGGAGCCCCTGCTGGCTCCGCTCCGGTTCTAGGGCTCATGGCCGTTGCCTCCGCTGTAGGGGCTTCGGTTGTTGGGAGCTCCGAGCGAGCCCTCGAAGCTTCGGGTTCGTCGTCATCCACCCTCTTCCTCTTGGAGCCTCTCGTCGAGGGTGCAGGGTTGGAGAAGTTTGGCAGAGCTTGGACCCCCTCGACGCTGAGCTAGGTCCACACTCTATTCCAGTGTTCCCAAGTCCCCACCGGAGTGAGCCGTTGAGCCTGCTCCTCCGGTGTCGGGGCTCCGACAACACGCAGCGCCGCCAAGATGGCCTCCTCCGGAGTCCTTACTTCACGGGCGGCTTCATCAAGATTCCAAGTCAGGACAAAGTTATTTTGCGAAGTATGAAAGTGAAAAGACTTTGAAGTCTTACCGAGGCGTTCTATCAATACCTTGCTTAGGCCCTCCGAGCCCGAAGGTTGAAAGAGGCCCTTCGGCCAACACTGCGCGAGGGGACTGAGCCGAAGGGTGATGAACTCTTCTTCGAGGTCCCTCATGCTCATCTTCGAGGCCACCCTCCACAGGAGGAAAATCCTCGAGCGAAGGGTGTCAGGGCTCATCTTCACCACGCCTTCGCGTTCGTAAAAGATGAGCGCGTTGGTACTCCGAAGGGGGGAGTTAGCACCAACTATGGCGTAGAACCACTCTTGGTCCCACCTCGAGTACCACTTGCTATTGGCGGCCCTCGCTGGGAAGGCGTCCTGGTACTCCTTCCGAAGCAGAAAATTGGCACTCCCGAAGGCCAAGGACCTCTTGACATGGTCCGATCCCTCCCTCGACTTCGGCTGGCAGTTGGCGTCATGAAGGGCTATAAAGACATCGGCGCACCGCTTGTAGCCTTCGGCCCTCATAGCCCACTCAAAGACTGCTAGCCTCGCCACGGCGTTTGGTGACAATTGAGGAAGCTCGAGGTTGTAGGCCTTCAAGACTTCGCTCAGCATTCCCACAGCCGGTAGTCCGAGGTCGGCCTCGAGGAAAGCCTCGAAGAGTACTACTTCGTCTGCCCGAGGCCTCGGTACGGCCTCCGACTTCTCTTGCACCTGAAGCTGGATCTCTGATGATATCTTCCCTGCGCAGGACCTTCGGACAAACTCCTCCATCAAAATCGAAGACCTCATCTCTAAGGTTTGCTCGAACTTGTCTGATGGTGACCGAAGATCCCTCAGCCCCAACCGCCTCACTGCAGGCTTCGCCGCCGCTGCAGCCACTGCCTGCGCCTGTTAGAGCTCAAACTCGAGCGCAGGGTTAAAGCCTTCTTTGAAGCAACTTTCTTCGGCATTTCGTGGAGCTTTGGCGTGAAGGGTGCTAAGGCTTGTGAAGTTGGCTCCACGCGAAGCTAGAGATGAAGAGAAGAGAGCGAAGGATGCGAGGCGCTGAGAAAGAAGCAAATTAGAAGCGTGTGGAAGCCGTGTGCGGTAAAACCCTTTTTATAGGCGGTAAAAATCCCGGCGGTTCCCTTGTCGAAGTCACTGATGGGTGGGCCTCAAGCGAAGTTGAAGCGAACCGGCGCACTGTAACGGTCATTTTTATAGACGTTGCGGAGTCAGTTGATCTCCCTGAGGTCATTCTGACAGTCGAGGCAGGCAATTATTACCTGTGCAAGTCGAAGCCCCCTTCGGTCCAAGGTCCGCAGGCCTGTCTTCTCTGAAGTTGCATTTTTTACTATCATTTGTCCAAAGGCGCACGCACCCCTTCATCCCGAAGGGATGCAGGAGAGGGGCTACTATTGGGGGAATAAGTTTTCCCTTGAACAGGGGCCAAATGAAGTCAGCCTCTGTAGGCCTTCGGTCCGGAGCGTAACACTGTCGAAGTAGTTTCTCACCGGCAGAAGTTATTTCCAAGTCATATAGTCCCGGCCTCCGGACTCCTTTCGGAGCCCTCCGGAGCGAGGCCTCCGGACCCCTTTCGGAGCCCACCAAGCGAAGCCTCCAAGCTCGCTTTGAAGTTTTCCAGACGCCAAGTCTTCAATCTCTCTTCAAGTTCTCTTCGGAGCTAGCCTCCGGGCTTTTTTCGGAGTTAGCCTCCGAGCTCCTTTCGGAGCTCCCCAGAGCCGGTCTCCGGACACTCTCCAGCCAATTCGAACCTAAGTCTCCGAGAGCCCAGTTCGGAGTTCAGTTCAGAGCACGCTTCGAAGCCCACTTTGGAGTGTCTTTCGAAGCCTTCCTCACAGCCTCCGCCCGAAGAGCTCCAGCCGCTACTTCGAACCAAGAAAATATCTATACTTCGCTATAGTGTAGAAGCCATACCCAGGGTCCCTCTACCCCTAGTATGTCATTTAGCTATTCAGAAGTGATGTTTATCTGACACATCTGTAAGCTGTAAAGCACTTTGTATAGTAGACTAGCATTTTTTCCTTTTTGCCCCTATAAAGTCTATGACTTATAGAGGGAATTTAGATCTTTTCCTTAGGCTTGCGTGCCTATAAAAGCAGGGCCAAGCCCTTGTAATAGTTTAGCTCCTCCAGGGCCATGAGATCCTCCGGATCCATTAGATTCAACCAAGGCAAACTATGCCAAATCCACCACAAACTGGACGTCGTAGGGCTATTATCCATTTGAGGGGGTCTGAACCAGTATAAATATTTTCTCCTTCTAAGAGAACCCTTCGAGGTTCATTTTACACACCATATATACACACAAAACCTATGTTGTAGCTAACACAATTGCTACAACACACAGCTAATTAACTAATGAACTATGAAGAATCAATTGGAAATTGGTAAAAACGTGGTATCGAGCCGTCGGCCAAAAACTGACAACTGAGCAGCGCCACGCGCCCTTGACTCCGGCGTGCGGCCGTGGCTCTTCACTTGCTTCCTGTTGCCCGGCTGGAATCCTCCGTAGTAGTAGAATCCATCGTCATCTCTGCTGCCGTTGCACCAGAGGTTAGCCGCCACTGAGGACGCAGCCTCGCATTGGTTCTTAGCCCCCCTTTCGCCCGCGTCGTCATCATCCTCCTCTGCCACCACAGGCTCCTCCTTTGCTGGTGGATCCAACATGGTGGTGGTGGTGGACTGACTCCTCTTGGTCGTGGGTTTGTGCTTGCACGTGGACCACACAATATGCCTCTCGTAGAGCACCAACCTTGGGACGACCACACTCTTGTAGCACCATCGCTTCTCGTTGTTCTGGCTACACCTAACACCGGTGGCAGCGGCGATGTCCTGCGGCTTCATCGTGTTCATCTCTCCACACATGATACGGGAGGATACACCCAAAATGGAGCAGATGAGAGGAAGGTTCTGTGGCTTTTGTCACATGCGCACCTGTTCTTGGAGGCGACTAGGGCCAGGTCTTCTTCCTAGCCTCTGACGATGACCCTTAACTTTTCCTCCTCGCCCTGGACGTTGAGCTTCGCTTGAACAAAGACCAGTGAGGATCGATCAGCGGCTTTGCCACGTCCCCTATTTGCATGGTTACCCAATTCGTTTGGGACACTACATAGGTCCAAACCCTCAGCTCAGGAATAGGTCAGAGATCGACATCTTAACCTCTACTGCTGTAGCTGGCATGCTGGCACTAACGTCGGTCCTGGTAAGGCGGCCCTGGTTGGCATGCGCTTCCGGATCCTCATGGTCCCCTGTCCCCTAAAGGAAGGTGCGAGGCGGGGGAG
Organism: Zizania palustris; assembly: GCA_019279435.1. Taxonomy (NCBI): domain Eukaryota; kingdom Viridiplantae; phylum Streptophyta; class Magnoliopsida; order Poales; family Poaceae; genus Zizania; species Zizania palustris. Next base: position 88,931,586 of record JAAALK010000082.1, on the reverse strand, counting down.
GATCCTACCCTCCCGTGCTAAACTCGACACGTTTCTTGGCTTTGCTAATCTATAAATTTTGTACTACAGCTACCACCACTATTGCTCTACTTGGGTTCATTCCCTGACCTAAGACCTGACTGTCTCCCATGTCTCTCTTTTTCTCTCGACATCGCTTTTGTCAGTTGTCATCTTTTCTAATCGAAGGGTGCGAATTTACCATTCTACCTCCAATTCCCTAGCGTGGAAAGCACCGGCGAATCAAGGAATGTTTGCTTCCCTCGTCAACATCACGCCCACGGGAGAGAGACCGATCGAACGTGGATGATGGTGCGATGCTAGCTTGATGCTCCTACGTCACTGCTGGGGAAATAGTTCTTCCTTAACAAGGGGTCAAATGATGCCAGTCTCCGGAAGTGTAGAGTCTCAGAGTGTAACAAGCTGGCAAGGCTAGCAGCCAGGCCCCCACGCCCTCTGGTCGAGATCACTTTGGATACTACCTCAAGAAACCGCAAGATCAAGACAATCCTCCGGTCCCCCCGAGGACCCCTCCAAGGACGCCTCCGAGGACCCCTCTGAAGCCCTCTTCGAGGCCCTCTTCGGAGCTCTCTTCGGAGTCCTCTTCGGTGAGGTCCGGCAAATACCCTCCGATAGGCACTCCGGACCAGAGGACAAAATATATCAGTACCACTATAGTACAAATAACCATACCGGGGGTCTATGCCCCTGAAATGATGTACATCTATCACATCTGCAAAGCTTCATGTAAAGTAGTCTAGTTTTATGCCCTTTTGCCCCTACAAGCCCACGGTATGTAGAGGGTAAACGGGTCCTGTCCTTTACTTTCTTGCCTATAAAAACATGGCACCATCCTTGTAATAGGAACAAAACACATAGAGGCAATATTATGCCAAAATCACTAGGAACTGGACGTAGGGTTATTATCCCTCCTGGGAGGCCCGAAGCAGTATAAAAACCCTCTCTCTCTGAAAGAACCCTTCGAGGTTCATGTTCCACATCTTACACCCCTATCATAGAAACCTGTTTGTAGCTAACGCAATTTATACAACAGTTGGCGCCGTTTGTGGGAACCCTAGGACTAAAAGCTAGTGTCTCTGCCACCATTTGCGCCCTGGAGTATGCCCACGAAGAAAGCAGCGGGGCCCAATAGCCTTCTGCACATCCTTTGGCAAGGGGCTCCAGCCGCTGTGAGGCAAGTTTTCAACACCAGCGCAAAAGCCCTCGGTCTCTGGACCTTATAGGCTTTTGAAGGTACGTACGCTTATCCTCCATTACTCAATTCGAAGACCCGCTTCACCTTATTAACGATCAAAATTTCGCATATTCTATCAAAAATTTGAAGACTTGCTTCACATTATCAATAGTCGAAGTCATACCTCAATTTAAAACAGTTTGAAGCCTTGCTTCATCGTATCCCGTTCGAAGCCTTGCTTTGTCGTATCCTAGTCTGAAGCCTTGCTTCGTCGTATCTAGATCCGAAGCATGGCTTCGTCTTATAAAAACAACCCAAAGCATTGCTTCGTAAAACTACATAGTGCCTTTCGGCCCATAGCGACAAATCATTAGACTCCGAGCAAGCACTCGAAGTGTCCAGCAATCTGGTGTGATCCGTGCCACCATTATTGCTACACAACGCCTCCGGGCTCGTAGTGATATAAATGAATAGTATTCCGAGCTTGCGACTCGAAACATCAAAGGGACTCCGAGCTCGCAACTCAATGTGTCCAAGGATTCTGGGCCCTGTCCCGAAGCATCCAAAAAGAGTCGAAGGTGTCTTAGAGTCGATGGTGGCTCCAATAATCCAGTGCGATCCGCACAATCCTTTCTAAAAAACAAGCTCTGAAGCTTTGATTCGCTATCGAAGCATGTTTTCGAAGCCTCGCTTCGCATGCCATATAATTCGAGGCCCTGCTTCGCTTACCCCAAAATGAGTTCTAAAGCCTTGCTTCAACCAATTATCTCGAAGCCTTGCTTCAACCAATTATCTCGAAGCCCTACTTCATCATTCGCTTCCCCCGAAGCCCCGCTTTACGCTGAAATGATACATTATGTTTATTCGCGCCAATTGCGCTGAAGCCCCCTAGGGCCTCCGAATGTTACGATGGTGTGCGTTGATTGCTCCTAAGTCTCTAGTCGCTACATGCAAGGGGGGACTGGAACCATGCGGTCTAAAGTATGGCTACGCGATCGAAGCACATGATAGGATAAAAACATCCGGTAGTTCAAAGTCGTCTAGCCGAACGCCCCTCCGCACTCTATATTGTGTTGAGCATGATTGCACGAACCGACTACGCCAAAGTCCATAGCCACTCTGTGCAAGGGGGGACGATGAGTATGCATACGGAGTGCTTACGATCCATTTTCGTGCAAAATATGCTTATACCCCGCCTTTCATCTATGCTAAGTGTTGAATTAATCTCATTCATTCAAATAACGAAGTAAAATACAATTGTGAAGTACACTTTGAAATCAAAAAGCTGCGAGAAAGCATTGTCTAAGCCTAAGAAAAAGTGGGCCCGAGGCCCCGACAGATTCGACCCCCGCTTGCTTTTATTCCGGGTAGGGTCCCCTTGGCTGGACGAAGCGCCGTCGGAGCCAAATCGCCCGCGGCTGGATCGCCCACGCTTTGAAGCCCGCAAAACCCTCCTTTCCTCTTGTAGGTCGGCCCAAGTCCGAAGTGCTGGGGGCTCCATGTCGAACACAGAAAAATCTAAGGCTTCGTCACCTCGCGAATGCATCTCCGAAGGCTGGACCCCATCGCCTCCAAGGATTGTCGCAAATCCGCTTAATTCCAGCGAGGATGAAGAGCTCCGAGGGGGCTCCACCTTCACAGAGGCTAACAACTCCTAGGCTACCTCGGGTATGACTTCGCCCCTAGGACCCCTCGGCATCTTAAACCGAGGGGGCCTTGATACCTACCTACCTCGAGCACTACCCAATGTTGACGGAGTGCCTTTGAGTCCTCAAGAACTTCGACGTCAATATCTGAAGGCTGAGCCTGGGCAGGTAAAAACATCCTCGCATTCTCATTAATAAACTGATAAGTTGTTTTATGGGCCTACAACTAAATATTACAAGAGCGAAGCCTAAGAGAAATTTACACCTTCAAAGGCGGAGGGTTCGATCCCGAAGGTGGGCTCCGCAGCTCCGCTCGACGTGAGAGGCTACCTTCCTAGAGCTCAAGGACGACATCATGTGCCTCGGCCCTCTAAGGCTCGTGTAGACGACACCACGCTTCGCGGACCTCGAGCGCGGGCAAGGTAAGACGAGGCCCTCCGACGACCACCGGCGTAACTTAGGTTGCCGCTTCAAGGTGCTGGCACCACGCTTCGTGAAGAAGCTGAAGCACTCCTTGCCCAGCCACTCGCCCAACTGTCAACGCGATGCCTTTTAAAGTTTCCTCCATCATAGATGTGTCTGTCTAAAGGAATTGAAGGCAATCCCTGATTGGGTCCTGGTCATTGAAAGACGGAGCCCGACAGGTGGTCCCCAAGCACCCCAAGACTTTGGTCAGGGAGGAGGTCGCCTCATTGACCCCCGCACTATGACAATCTCCAGGCCTCGTCGAGCTGATGGGAGCTCGACATTCTCTTCCAACAGTTTTGAGTTGTTCTCTTCCGAAGCCCAGAGCTCCCGCCGAAGCTTCTCAACTTCCAAAGTCAGCTTCGCCAAGACTTCGGTAGCCCTAACAGCCTCAACCTTCACTGCCTCGGTCGCCCTAGCCGCCTCGGCCTTCGCTGCCTCGGCCGCCGCCTCAGCTTGCCGCTGCCAGCGGACAACATCGGAGGTCTCCCGATGAAGGTTTTCGACCCCCTTCGTCATAAAGACCTCCCGACAATCCACGAAGGAGACAGTTGCACGGGTCAATGTGAAGGCCTGACAGGAGCAAAAATAAGCATGAATGTCAATGAAAACTGAAGTGTACCAAGACTCATTGTGAAGCCACACCTGCCTAAAGAATAGTTTCTTGAGCGTTTTTGAGGTGGTCTCCGTGAGCGCCATTACTCAACTCTGCCACCAGATCACTCCTCGCTAGGGACTCATTGCACTCGAAGAAGTTGTCCACCAACTCCACCGTAGCGGCCCCCGGTGCAAGGAGGGACCTTAGGAGAGGCCCTCGACTTCTAGATGCCTCTAGGGCCGAGCTCAAGTCCATGATGTCCACTGTTTCGTCGACAGGCTCTAGAAGAACCACTTCATTCCAGTTGGCCTCCCCGTCGGCCTCGCTCGAAGACCCCCATTCAGAATCCTCCTCACAGCTTTCGTCACTACTCTCGCTGCTCCCGGAGGTCTCCTCCGCATTTCCGGCTTCGAGCCCTACACAACCGGCTCCGGTAGCATCTAAGAAAAAGAAGTCTAGAAGCTAGTTTGATAGCTTGAAGAAGAGGACAAGTTTTGTAGGGTACCTTCGTTCTCCTCGATGGGTGAAAGCTATGCGTACTCGGAGGTCATGAAGAGCCCTCCGAAGTATCTTTCGCGGGCTTGTGACCCTCGAAGCCACTGCTTCTATATCCGAGGCCACCACCCTCGGCTGCAAGCCCGCAGCATTGGCTTCAGGCTCCGAGCGCTTGACCTCCACGCCACTTTCGATTGCTTTGGTGTTCAAAGGGATTTCGACGTCCATGGCCTCCAAGAAATCTCCCGAAGGCCCCATAGTCTCCGAAGGACCCTTGGAGCGCCTAGGTGATAGACCCCCCGGCTCGCCGTCATCAACCCTCTTCCACTTCGGCCCCTCGCTCGAGGGCACCAGGTCCGTGAACCGCAGGAGTTCCTGGACCCCTACGGCACCCATCTAGGTACATACTCGGTTGTACCGTTCCCAGGACCCAACCAGAGAAACCCTCCGGTCATGCTTGTTTGGCGTCGGGGGCCTCACAATATGTTTGGCCGCTATGATGGCCTCCTTCGGCATCCGCACCTCGTGCGAAGCTACAGTAATGAAGACTCTCAATTAGTCCCAAGAATCAAGAAGAAATAAAGGAATCTCGAAGCCTTACCAAGGAACTCCAAAGACACGCCTCGCAAGCCATTCGAGTCAAGTGCTTCGAACAAGTTATTCGGCCAAGAAAGCGTGAGGGGATTGATTCGAAGGGTGATGAACTCATCGAACATGTCCCTCATGCTCATCCTCTGGACCACCTTCGCAGCAGCTCAATCCAAGCTTGGATTGTCCCGGAGTCTGATGATATCCTCGCTTGGCGGTGGTATGAAATAAGGGTGTTAGTGCTCCGAACGGGGGAGTCCATGCCGATCGCAGCATAAAACCATTCCTGGTCCCACTTCGAGCGCCAATGGTTGTTCACGGCCCTCACTGGGAATACATCCGTGAACTCCCTCCGAAGCTGGAAATTGGCGCCGCCAAAGGCCAGAGCCCTATCAACTTCGTCCGGCCCTTTCTTCTTCTTTGGTTGTCAGCTAGCTTCGTGTAGGACTGCGAAGACGTCAGCTCACCCCTCACACCCTTCAGCCATCATTGCCCACTCAAAGATGGCAAGCCGAGCTATGGCATTTGGAGAAAGACGGGAGAATTCGAAGTTAAACATACCTAGCACTTCGGCTAGCATGCCTTTGACCGGTAGCCCGAGCCCGACCTCGAAGAATGCTTCGAAGACCACGGTTTCGCTTGGCCGCGTCCTCATGACAGTCTCCGCCCCCGGCCTCCGAAGGCTGAATTCGGTGGAAATTTTTCTATTGCAGATCCGCTAAATGGTCTCCTCCATAGAAACCGAAGCCTGTAACTCCAATGTTTGCTCAAATTTATCCGAGAGCGAGCGGAGGTCGAACGTCTCGAGGCGTCTAGCTGGAGGCTTCGCCACCGCCGCCGCAACAACCACAACCACAACCGCAGTGGCTTGGGCTTGAACAGAACTTGACCCCCCGCCCAGGGTGGGTGCCTTCTTCGATGATGTTTTCTTCGACATCACGAAGGGGCTCCGGGCGCGAAGGTGCTAGGGGCTTCAGGCGCGAAGCTACTGGGGGCTCCGGAGAAGATTGGGAGCGCGAAGGGTGGCTAGAGCTAAAGAAGAGAGAAATGCGTAGGCGCGTCCGGGATCGCAGAGCGCCGGTCGCCTTTTATAGAAGGCAAAAGCCGCCGCACGCCCCCGTAGTAAAGATTTTTGTCATCCATAACTCACCCCCCGTAGTCTATGACTGATGTGTCCAAGGTGAAAACTGAAGCGACGTGCCCCGCTTGAGAGTGGCTCAGCTCTCGAGGGCGTCTAACCGGCCCATGACCGTTGGACCTAGCGCCGTTCTGGCTCCCGAAGGTGTCCATCCGCTCCGGCCACTGGCCTTCGGTGCCATTTGGGCTCCCGAGGCCGTCCCCTCCGTTCCGTACGGACATTTAATGACCGCACGGTTCGAGACCGGTCTTTGAGGCTAGGCTCCAAAGGGAACCTCCTGCGAAGCATCTTCCTACAAGCATGATTTGCCCCAGGATGCACGCACCCCTTCGCGCGAAGGGCTACGTGCGAGAGGCTACTGTTGGGGGAAATAATTCTCCCTTAACAAGGGGTCAAATAACGCCAGCCTCTAGGGGTGTAGAGCCCCGGAGTCTACCAAGATGGTGAGGCCTATAGCCAGGCCCCCACGCCCCTCTAGTCGAGATCACTTCAGATACTACCTTAAGAAACCGCAAGATTAAGACAAGCCTCCGGTCCCCCCGAGGACCCCTCTGAGGCCCTCTTCAAAACCCTCTTCGAGGCCCTCTTCGGAGCCCTCTCCGGTGTGCTCCGGCAAATACCCTCCGATAGGCACTCCGGCCCAGAGGACAAAATATCTCAGTACCACTGCAGTACAAATAACCATACCGGGTGTTCATGCCCCTGAAATGATGTACATCTACCACGTCGGCAAAGCTGCATGTAAAGTAATCTAGTTTTGTCCCCTTTTGCCCCTACAAATCGACGGTATGTAGAGGGTAAAAGGGTCTTTTCCTTTACTTTTTTACCTATAAAAACAGGCCACCATCCTTGTAATAGGGACAAAATATACAGAGGCAATATTATACCAAAATCACTAGAAACTGGACGTAGGGTTATTATCTCTCCTGAGAGGTCCAAACCTGCAGTATAAAAATCTTATCTCTCTAAAAGAACCCTTCGAGGTTTATGCTCTACATCTTACACCCTATCATATAAATCTGTTTGTAGCTAATGCAATTGCTACAATAGTAACTTTGCTCCCTACGTACAAACACAGTCAAGCTCCGAGCGTCCGATATGAATCCTCTATAGAGCTAGCTATTCGTGCAGCAGCCGATGCCATCACACGGCTCCGAACCCTAATATATGTAAGCCTCTCCTGTTATATACTTATATGAGCAGTGCTGTAAAGAATCCTCTGCTCGTATCGTCTGCCCGTCGGTCGATTGACTGATGTAGCCGCACGAAGACTTTCACTGATTTCACTCAGCAGGCTGGTAGGGTAGAGTCTCGGTTCTCGCATTTTTCTTTGGATGTCCTTTCTATCTGGCAAGAGTGGATTTGTTGCCGGCTGGCTTGGCGTGATAAACGGATAAACCACTGAATAGTGATTTGCGTATGGGAGCACGTGTCGGGCATTGGGCGGTCTGCTAATTTGATGTTACTTTGACTCTTCTAAATCAAATATCTATAATTTTATTAAATTTGATGAAAAATATATTTGCATATATAATATACAATAAATATTTTACTAACATATATTTTATGAAAGATTTAGTAAAACTAATTTGATAATAACATGGGTATTGGTTGAAGTTTTGAAAACCCAAAGTGGACAGAGAGTATGTTACATACTACAACCAGTTTTACAGAACAGCCCATGTGAACTGGGTAAATCGCAACATGTCCATAACATAATCAATGAAAGGTTTCAAGTGGAAATGCAATCAAGTCCCTAGCTTCGCTTTGACGATGGCAACGCAGGTCAGATCGACGAGCACGACGACGATCATGGAGATGACACGTACCATTGCAGAAGGTGGTGCCAAGGCGCAGACCTGATCGGGGCCTCCACCAGCATGGATTGGAATTTGAAACGGAGTAATTGAAATCCAGTTGCACGTACACTTGCACGCTGGGAAGAACCCGTCGTAGGAGACGTGGAAGATGACGTACCAACGCTATTGCAGATAACCCATCGGAGGAAAGAGGCACGATTATTTGAGCTCAACTGGGAGCGTTGCTGGTGGACTCGTGGAGATCGATAGGAAATGGCCAGCACAAAGCTTCCGGGAGAGAGATCGACATGGCCAGAACCGACCCTTCTTCACGTCGCCTCCGGCCGACGAGCCGTCGGAGATGAGGGGGAAGAGGAACCGGAATGAGGACGACTTTCATTTTTTTTTTCGCGAGAGATCTAGAGCAGTGTTCACCTTTCTAGTGTTCTCCAGCTGGACCATCAGGCATCAACGCAATCAACGTTAAGGAACAAGACCTATCCATTTTTACTCAAAATAAAAAAGGACTAACGAATAATAGTTCTGAGACAAGATATTTACTCAAAAATACAAATCCTAATATAATAGTAAAAATCGGATTATAAATTATAAATTTAAATTTTGCTATAAGTTTCTGGTAGTACTAAATCAAGCACCTTTAATATATATATATATATATATATATATATATATATATATATATATATATGTGCCGAAATGCCGAACGTTTCTAATGAACCTCTCATCTTACACTCTATCTATTATTTTGTAAATTTATTTCAAAAACTCTCTCCAATCATCTCTACTTCTATCCATATCTTCTCAATACGCTTCATATTCTTTCTCATCTCCTCTCCAAAGCCAGAGCAAAAAAGACCTCTCTATACCAACTAGAAAGCTTCGTAAGGTTGCAAGGAAGAGCTGCTGCCCTGCACCCACCGGTGAGCAGGTTTGGCGGTGACACGGCTGTTGACACTAAAAATTAGACCGTTGGACATAAAAGCCTCGTGTACATCTGCCGTCGGGTTCACAAGCTGTGTCAATGAGCCACCAAAACCACTCAAATGACAAAGTTGAAGCATCTATGGGATGAGCTCAAATTTAGTTGGGCCTACTTTATCTCCAATAATTATTAGATTAAAGTTAGATTAAATTTTGTGTTTTGATTATCTTAAATCGTGTACAGGTTGTTTCTTTTCAATGGTTATATATAGCTATACCCGGGGACCTTGCACGCCATCTTAGAATCAATCTATTCAATTCCAATTTTTGGTGTAACACTAACATTTAGGAGTATAGGTAATCTAGTTTTTCTAGATGATTTCCTTTCTCAGGTTGGGTTGCATCGGTTTAGTTCTATCTCTAACAACAAATAAGTCTTGTCCAATGATTTCCTATGGGGTTGTGCTGTATCGGTTTAGTTTGATCTCCAGCAAGGAATAGGCATCGTCACATGGAAAATATATCTATTTATCCAAGACTTTCTCGATTCAATCCAATATTTTGGTCGAGTTCATACATCTGCTAGTTATTCTGATGTATTAGTTCTTTCTAAGGCTAGATTGCCCCAATCTCTTATAAATATCTGATATGTCCATCACGTGTGTGCCAGATCTATTAGTGCGATAGACGTTTCTGATTACTTTCGACCTAGTACTGTCTTGGTTCAGTCCAATCTGTTAGGTTGTTATTAGTAATATAGATTTTATTGAGTTGGTAGGTTCGGTCCATTATTCTATTGGAGTTCTAGCCGATGAGGTATCATGGTTTCGAGGGTCATTCTATTGGGAATTAGAGGATTGTAGAACCGCTTCATGGTCGATAGTTATGTGCGCAAGTGCGTGTTGTTGTGAATATCAATAAGGTTGAGAACTGTTGCATTGGCAGCGGGAGAATAGCTAGAGATTTGTTACTGTCTCACAAGTTATCATCTATATATCTACAACGAGCTTAGCAGGAAGATCAGGCCGCCCCGTATCATCTTGGTATCTATTGGGGGAATAAGTTTTCCTTTAAATAGGGGTCAAATGACGTCAGCCTCCGTAGGCCTCGGGCCCGGAGCCTAACACCGCTGAAGCATGAAGTCGAAGCAGATCCCTCATGCCGAAGTTATTTCCCAGCAGCAGCTAGATCAAGTCTATGGGCTCCATTCGAAGCCTGCCTAAGTTAGCCTCCGGGCTCCCTTCGGAGTTCTCCAGAGCCAGCCTCCGGACCCCCTCTGGTCCATTTCGAAGCTAAGCCTAAGTAAGTCCATTCGGAGTTCAGTTCAGAGCGTACTTCGAAGTCCACCTTGAAGTGCCCTTCGAAGCCTTTGACGTAGTCTCCACCCGAAGAGCTCCGGCCACTACGTCGAATCAGGAAAATATCTCGACTCCGTTGCAGTGCAAAGCCATATTGGGGTCCCGACTACCCCTGGTATGTCTTTTAACTGTTCAGAGGTGGCGTCTGTCTGACACGTCTATAAAGATGTAAAGCTGTTTGTGCAGTAGTCTAGTCTTTTTTCCCTTCTTACCCCTATAAGGCCTATGACCTGTAGAGGGCATTTAGGTCTTTTCCTTTGACTTGTGTGCCTATAAAAGCAGGGCCATGCCCTTGTAATAGCCAGATCCATTAGATCCGACAGAGGCAAAACTATGCCAAATCCACTATAGACTTGACGTAGGGCTATTATCCCTTCGGGGAGGCCTGAACCAATATAAATCATTTCTCCCGCTGAGAGAACCCTTCGAGGTTCATTCTATACACCATATACACATAATAGCTGCTGTAGCTAACGCAATTGCGACAACAGTTGGCGCCATCCGCGGGGAACTTAGTACTAAAAGCTAAGTTATTTGTCGCTGCCTGTGTCTCGAAGTGCGCTTGAGGGGAGAGCTTCAGAGTTTTCTAGCTCCGCACACAATCCGGCAAGGGGCTTCGAGTGTAGCTCGAAGGCCTTTCTCGCCTTCCACCATCCCTCGCGCCTCGGAGTGCACCCTCCAGCAAGGGGCTCCGGTCACGCGCCAAAGGCCTCCGAAGGCCTAGGGGCTACGAGGCAGGTCTTTCACCCTCACCTCACGAGGTATGTGCACAGTCCAAAGCCCCACTTCGCTGTGCAAATTTGCAATTATTTCAGTAAATCATCGAACTCTTACTTCGCCTTAAAATCGAAATCTTACTTCGCCTTTAAAGCAAAACCTTGCTCCACTCTATTAAAAATCGAAGCCTTGCTTCACATTTAAAATCGAAGCCTTGCTTCACATTTAAAATCAAAGCCTTGCTTCACTTTATCAAAAACCCGAAGCCTTGCTTCGCTTTATTTGAAATTCGAAGCCTCGCTTCGCTTTACAAAATCCGGAGCACCCCTCCGAAGGCTACACAATGACTCCGAGCCCATAGCAGTGGGCTTTAGGACTCCCTCGAGCGATGACTCGAGGTGTCCAGGACTTCCAGGCGACGGCTCGATGAGTCCGGGATTCCAGGCTCCGGCCTGATGCATCCCAGGATCGAAGGTGGCCCAGTGTCGTAGGTGGCCCAGAGTCGTAGGTGGCTCAACCCATCACAGGTTCAGTGAATCCACACCAAATATTCTTTTCATTCATTACAGGATCAAGCTCAGGAAGCCTTTCTTTACTACATGAATGCGCACCGAAGCCTTGCTTCGCATGACGTAATCTATTCTACGATCTAAGCATACTAAAGTCATGCTTCGCCTAAAATCTAAGTGCGCTTCAGAGCCTTGCTCGCGCATATTATCAAAATAAAAGCATGTCGAAGCATGCTTCGCTTAATTTGAGTACGCTGAAGCCTTGCTTCGCTTCAAATTAATGCGTTCGAAGCCCGAAGAGGCCTTCAGTTGACGCGATATAAGCATCCAAAGCCGCCAAAAGGCACACCCCTTCGCATTTTTAATTGCTCGCACCAGCAATGACTAAGTCCCTAGCTTCCACGCGCAAGGGGGGACCGAGGTATGTATGCAAAGTGTGCGAATGAAATGCGCAGCACAAGCGTGACGAGCTAAACGTTCGAAACAATCAACTCATGCGAAGCATGCAGACGAAGTATGCAAATATAATAAATCTCATTCATTGAATGATAATTGAGAAGTACACTTCGAAACAAATTACGAGTAGTCTGTATCTAAGCCTAAGAAAAAGTGAGCTCGAGGCCCCTACATGTTCAACCTTCGCTTGCTCTTCTTCTAGGCAGGGCCCCCTCGGCTGGACAAAGCCCCGTCAGAGCCTGATCTCCCGTGGCCAGATAGTCCACGCTCCAAAGCCCGCATACCTCGCCTTTCACCTTGCAGGTTTGTCCAAGTCTAATATGCATGCGGTGCCGTATTGAAGGCAGAAAAGTCTAGGGCTTCGTCACTTTGTAAAGCCGTACCCGAAGACTGTACCCCCTCGCCGCTTAAGCCCACTTCAAAACAACTTAAGTCTGGAGAGGATGAAGAACTCCAAAGAGGCTCCATCTTCACGGCAACCAGCACCTCCTGGGCCCCTCGAAAGCTTGAACCGAGGGGGGCCTTCGGACATAACTACTTCGAGCACCACCCAAAGCTGGCGAAGCTCTTCAGAGTCCTCAAGTACTTCGAATTCAACATCCAAAGGCTGAGCCTGGGTAGGTATAATGTACCCCCGCATTTATATTAATAAGAAGATGAGTTGTTTACAAGCCTATAGCTAAGAATTACAAAGATCCTAAGGAGGTCTACAACTTCGGAGGCGGAGGCTTCGACGTCGAAGGCTGAGCTAGCAAGGCTTGTGCCCTGGCTTGGCCAAGGCAGGAGAGTCGTTGGAGGTCGAGGACTACCTCGCAGCCTTGGGCCTTCCAAGGTTCCTGAAGACAGCGCCACGCTACGCGGACATCCGAAGGCGGCGAAACCAAGTGCTGGCCTCCGAAGGCCACCGAAGTCGCCGAGGTTGCCGCCTCGAGGTGGTTGCACCCCATGGCATGAAGCATCTGCAACACTCCTTGGCCCTCCACTCGGCCAACCATCAGAGTGAAGCCCTTCATTGACGTCTTCGCTGTCGCATCAGTAGTCCGCAGGAACTCGAGGAGTTCCCCGATTGGGTCTTGAGGGTTGAAGTCCGGGGCCTGGCACTCAGTCCCTAATTGTTCAAGGACTGTAGTCAAGCTCGAGGTGGCCTCGTCGACCCCTCGGACCATGAAGTTCTCCAGGCAGTGGCCGGCTGCGTGAAGTTCAGAGCACTCCCCCGCCAGCTTCGCCCTGGCCTCCTCCGAAGCCCAAAGTGCCTATCGAAGGTTTTTAGTCTCTGAGGCCAAGGCTTCCCTCGCCTTGACTGCCTCGGATCTCACCACCTCTGCCGTTTATTTGGCCTGCCTTTTCCGCTCGGCCTCCTCCGAGGCCTCACGCCGGAGGGTGTCCCTCTCCTCCGCTAGGTCAGCCATCCAATGGTCCGCGGAGATTGCTGCGGTAGCATTCAACGCGAAGGCCTGAAAATGTTTAAGAAAATCCTAAGTATTGAGTAAAAAAGCAAGTATGACTTGAAGATCATGTGAGGCTTCACTCACTTGAACGATGGCTTCGTAGGCATTTACGAAGAGGTCCAAGGGGCTCGAGCGGCTAAGCTGTGCCACCAAGCCCCCTTCCCCTATAGCAGTGAAGCCTTCGTTGAATGCGTGGATGGCTATCTCTGTCATGGGTCCCCTTGGTTGCAGAGGCCGGACCATCTCCATCACGGACTCCTCTGGTGCAAGCTCCCACAGAGTTGGGCTCCGGTCCACTACCTCGACAGTTTCTTCGGTCTCCTCCCGAAGGACCCCTTCACCGCGGCCGTTCCCCCCGTCCTCTTAGGACGAAGTGCTCTCAGACTCCGAGCTACTGCTACTATCACTGCTGCTGCTTCCGCTACTACCGGAGGTCCCTACGGGCCTCGGCACGGTAGGCCTCATGCTGTCATCGGCATCTGCAGAAAAGTACAAGTCAATATTCATGAATGTAAAAAGAAGAGTGATCAAGTGGTTACCTTCGTTAGAGGAGATGTCTTCGAAGGAGGTGGGAGCGATGTGTGCTCCCCAATCCCTTCGCTGTGCGGGCTGGGTCCCAGCCCCCGTGCCCGAAGGAGTTGTCGTTACAACCTCTGCCAGCACCACTTCGATCGTCACCGCTGGAGCATCTGTTGGCTCTACTTCAACACCAAGGCTCGCGGCCATTAGTTCCTCCGTAGCAGGGGCTTCGTCACCGAGGGTGTTGGGCTGGCGAAGTCTGGAAGTGCTTGGACCACCTCGACACCGAGCCAGGTCCACACTCTGTTCCAGCGCTCCCAAGTCCCCACCAAAGCGAGCCTCTGAGTTTGCTCCTCAGGCGTCGAAGCCCCAACGACGTGCTCCGTAGCTATGATTGCCTCCTCCGGAGGCCTTACTTCACGAGCAGTTTCATCAAAGTTTCAAGTTAGCACAAGTTATTTCTACGAAGTACGAAGATGAAGAAATCGAAGTCTTACCAAGGCGCTCTGCCAACACCTTGCTTGGTCCCTCCGAGTCCGAATGTTCGAAAAGACCCTCCAGCCAAGAGAGCGTGAGGGGGCTGAGCCGAAGGGTGATGAACTCTTCCACGAGGTCCCTCATGCTCATCCTTGAAGCCACCCTCCGTAGGAGCAGGATTCTTGACCGGAGGACGTCGGGGCTCGTCTTCACCATGCCTTCGCGTCGGTAAGAGATGAGTGCGTTGGTACTCCGAAGGGGCGAGTTCGCGCCCACTGAAGCATAGAACCACTCCTGGTCCCACTTCGAGTACCATTTGTTGTTGACGGCCCTCGCTGGGAAGTCATCTTGGTACTCCTTCCGGAGCTGGAAGTTGGCGCTCTTGAAGGTCAAGGCTCTCTTAACGCGGTCTGCCCTCTCCCTTTGCTTCCGCTGGCAGTTAGCATCATGGAGGGAAACGAAGACGTCCGCGCGCCCCTCATAGCCTTCGGCCCTCATGGCCCACTCGAAAATAGCCAACCTCGCCATGGCATTTGGAGAAAGATGAGGAAGCTCGAAGTTGTACGCCTTCAGCACTTCGCTCAACATGTCCACTGCTGGTAGCCTGAGGCCTGCCTCGAAGATTTCTTCAAAAAGTAAGCCCGAGGCCACGGTATGGCCTCTGACTTCGCAGGCACCTGGAGCTAGATCTCCTCCAAAATCTTCCCCTCGCAAACCGTTCGAGCAGACTCCTCCGTTGAGGCCAAAGCCCTCATCTCCAAAGTATACTCAAACTTGTCTGACGGCGACCGAAGGTCCCTCGGCCCCAAGCGCCTTGCTGCAGGCTTCGCCACCACTGCCTGCGCCTGGGTGGAGCTCGAACTCACGCCCAGGGCCAAGGACATCTTCGACGCAACCTTCTTTGGCATCTTGCGAGGCTTCGGCGTGAAGGACACTGAGAAGCTGTGAAGCCAGCTTCGCACGAAGATAAAGGTGGAGAGAGGAAGGCGAAGGATGCTAGGAGTTGGAGCAGGAAGCAAATGAGAGTGTGTGGCGGAGCCGTGGTGCGGTAAACCCTTTTTATAGGCGGTAAAAATCCCTATGGTTCCTGTGTCGAAGTCTTTTTTCACCAGCCGCCCCAGCCCCCATAGTCTATGATAGGTGGGCTCGAGGCGAAGTTGAAGCGAACCATCGTGCCCCCCATGATGCAACAGTCAATTTTTTAACCGTTGCGGGGTCACTTGGTCTCCCCAAGGTCACCCCATCAGTCGGAGCAGGCATTTATTACCTGTGAAAGTCGAAGCCCCCTTCGGTCCAAGCTTTGAAGGCTTGTCTTCTTTGAAGTTACCTTTTTACTCTGAGTCATTTGTATAGAGGCGCACACACCCCTTTGCTCCGAAGGGCTGCGGGCGAGGGGCTACAGTTGGGGGAATAATTTTCCCTTAAACAGGGGCCAAATTACGTCAGCCTCCGTAGGCCTCGGGCCCGGAGCCTGACACCGCCGAAGCATGAAGTCAAAGCAGATCCCTGCTGTCGAAGTTATTTCCAAGCAGCAGCTAGACCAAGTCTCCGGGCTCCATTCGAAGACTGCCTGAGTTAGCCTCCGGGCTCCCTTCGGAGTTCTCTAGAGCCAGCCTCCGTACCCCCTTCGGTCCCTTTTGAATCTAAGCCTCCGGGAGTCCATTCGGAGTTCAGTTCGGAGCGTACTTCGAAGTCACCTCGAAGTGCCCTTCGAAGCCCTTGACGCAGTCTTCGCCTGAAGAGCTCCGACCACTACTTTGAACCAGGAAAATATCTCGACTCCACTGTCGTGCAAAGCCATATCGGGGTCCCCACTGCCCCTAGTATGTCGTTTAGATGTTCAGAGGTGGCGTCTATCTGACACACGCCCTGATTTAATAAATCAGGACCTTTATTGAAATTCCATAGAAAATCAATAAACCAAGACGTTCATCATGCGACCACGTACAAATACGAGCAATCATTCACGGTTCGTAGACCGCATTAATACAAAAGTGAATAAATGTGAAGAGAAACTAATAAATCAAAGGGTGCTAGATGAACGCCTCCTTCCAGTCTCGCCTTGACTGGGTCGCTACTCCAGACCTTCATCCTCCTCGTAGTATATGGGCTTTGGTGGTGTAAGTCAACGGGGGTGAGTACAAACGTACTCAGCAAGCCACCGAATGCAAATATAATTCAAAGTAATAACAAGGGGGATATTGGCTAATTTTGCGAAAAAGCATAATTGTAAAGCAATTAAAGGTGAGCAAGTTATTAGTACTGAAATGTAAACATGTGTATGCATCATCATCTTCTAACTCGAGGGGTACAGTCAGCCCCACCTCGCTCAACAGTCCTTACATGACATGAATAACTCAACCATTCAAGCAATAGTAAACTAACTGCGGGTAGTCATACAACCCGCCCTTGACCGTGGGCTCAACTTTTCGAAAAGATTAAATTACTCTGATCAGAGATGTACCACTGTACCCACAAGGCACACACTCATCACCTACACCAAAGTGTAACGAGATGACCCATACCACGGGAACTCGTGCCAAAACCTTCCATATGGTCCTCCTCGACTCAACAGCACCCTCTTATAGGTTTCATATGGTGTCCCGACGCGTCGGAGCCCCAGCATACCCCCCCTTGAGCCTCGTCGGTATAAGTCACCCGCAGGTTGCCCCTTGCCCCCTCCACTATGGTGCATCGAGTTGGATTGTTCCATACTTCCAGTTAGGACTTACCCATTAGACTTGTGGTTGGTACGGAAATGCTTTGCAACAGATCCCGCAGACCGGTCCTTATAGTGCCCCGGGTGTGACCAACCAGTTCCCGAGCTTGCACCCAGAACCCACCATACTTATAACATAGCCAACTCCAACAGAGTCCAGAGACAAGAATAACGGGGAAATTCATATAATAGAATCCATCTATCTACGACTCATTCTTTTTATCCTATAGCAGTTGTGCCGGTACATTGGGCACTAGCTAATATTTTTATAGTAGAGTGACAAGGAGTTAAGGCTCAATAAGCATGGCTTGGGTTTGCACACAAGGACGGGGATCTAATAAATATAAGTGTAGGGCTTGATATTTGACTAATGCAATAATAACCTATGAGTTATAGCGGTAGTTATGAAAACTGGGCTCAATGATGATCAACTATTTCCACAGGAGGGTTCGATGACTTGCCTTGCTCAGCAAATGGTGATGGGGGAACCTCGGGATAAAACTCCGGCTCCTCAACGAACTCGTAGTCTTCGGCGGTACGGAAAAATAAACAATACATTCAATAAACAGATAAAACTCCACAAATAATAAACATACCAGTTATTATGTGAAGTAAAGTTTTAATATTCTGAAGTTTGGTGAAAAACAGTAAAACTTATATTTTAAGGTTTTTCCTGATTTATTTTCTGAATTTAATATTTTATCCCTAAGGGGTTTTTATTCATTTAATTAATAAGTTTATTTTGGGCAATAGTAACATACTTTTTTATGACTTTATTGTGTAGAGAATAAAATGATGAATTTAACAAAATTTGAATGGTGAAATTTGGAGTTAAAATGAGCAAGTTATGAATTTTCAAAGTTTAAACAATTTTCTGGAATTTTATTTAAACTGGAAAATAAGATTTAGTCCACGGTGAGCCAGGTTCACGGTGGACCACTGTACTGTGCGCGTGGACCGGATCAACCAGAGCCGTTGGATCTGAATCCGGCGATCAGGCGCGAGGCGGGAGGGTTTAATGAAAATGAACGGCGGAGATTAAAACCTGCGCATCGGTATGACGTGGACGCCTGAGATCGAGCCAGGGTTTTAAGTTCTGATCAACGGCTGAGATCGTCGGGTACCAGTTTGACTGAATCCGAGGGCTAGGATTAAATCCCTAAAGGATTTAATCTTAGCCCTCTGATCGTGATCGGACGGCCAGGGCGCCGTCCGGCACGGCACGGACGTAAGGGGTACTCAGCCCCCTTCGTCTCCAGCTCCGGCGGGTTCGGGCGCAGTGGCGATGGCGGCGGCGAGCGCCTATAGTCCTAGCTCTCGGTGAAAATTGATAGAGGAGGTCATGGCGGTCTCTGTTATACCTTCGGCGGTGACTAAGGGTGACGGACGGCGACCGGCGGCGAGGGTAGACGAAAGGGGGTCTTTGGGAGATCGACGGCGACGGCGATCCGACGGCACCCACGGCCAATGAAGGTGAGGCCGGTGACGAGTGGGAGGTGGCGATCACAGTGGTGTCGTTGGCGAGGGCAGCAGAGGCTCGATTCGCCGGCGAGGGCTCGCTGGAGTCGAAACATAGAGGGAGCCAGAAAATGGGAACGGGGTGCTCTGTTCTCGCTCGGGCTAGGGCTACGACGGTGTGGGCAGAGGGTGGCGACCACACGGGTTTAAATAGGGGGCTTGCTGGCGTTAAATGGGAAGGGGACCGAGGGTTTCCCATGATCTTCGGCGAGGGATTCCTAACCCATGGCCAAGCTTTCCTAAACGGTAAAACGCGTCGGCTATAGATGGAAAGAGGGCGGTGGTGCTCGGGGAAGGTGATCCAGGGGAAATCCGAGCGAACGCGGCGGCCGGCGGCGAGAAATTGGAAAGGTGGTCGCCGGAAAGAAAGGGGAGGGATCCCCTTCCATCGAAGACGAAGCTTCTGACAGGTGGCCCCCACCTGTCAGCGGTCGAAATGAGAAAGGAAGAGGCCGACAGGCGGGCCATGGCTTTCAGGGAGTGAAAACGGGACGGGAGAGGCTGACGGGTGGGCTGAGCGGAGTGCGGGCGCGGGGAGGAGAGAGGGGGAGTGTGCTGACAGGCGGGCCCACACGTCAGAGGCTGGCGGTCGGACTGGGCCGGGTTCGCGGCACTTTAGAGCTTGGCGGCCCGTTAAGATTTTTAATTGTTTTCTGATTTAAAATAAATCCAGTAATTCGTTTATTTGATTAAGGGTTGAATCACTGTTGATAAAAATTTGTAAAAATTCCTGAAATTATGTTTTGGCCTCTAGTTTATCCCATAAATTTTCTAAGTTCAGATTTTGAATATTTCTCCCTGTTTGGCTTTAATAGGGCTCTTTAAGGGTTTTTCTTTAATAATAATATTCAGAAATTCCTTTGATAATATATTTCTTTTATTTATTTCTTTTTAAATATTGGGGTGTTACACGTCTGTAAAGCTGTAAAGTTGTTTGTGCAGTAGTCTAGTGTTTTTCCCTTCTTGCCCCTATAAGGCCTGTTGGGGGAAAATACTTCATCCTCAGAGCTGTTGCTGCATCGAGACAAAGGCAGGCGATTTAATCAAAGGCTTCCAATATCTAACTCCGGGAGAGCATTGGTTTGAGCTAGAAGAATGAAGGCGAGCTCTAGTTCGAAGTATATCTTCGAAGCTAGACTCTTCAGAGAACCTCCTTGCCAGCTAAGATGGAAGACCTATCTTCTTTCTCAGCAAATTAGTCTTTTACCGTTTTATCCCTATCCAGGGTACCGAATAGTTTCCACTATGTCGGTTGTAATATAGGGTTAAAAAGGTCTTTTCCTTAATGTTTGGGCCTATAAATACCCCTCGTTTTACCTTGTAAAGAGGACCGAAGATTGAGTTATCTAATACAAAACTCGAACTGTTTTAAGCTATTATCCAATTCGAAGGCTCAAACAGTTTTCTTACAAACACTTCGTTTGCTAGTTTCTAATCTTTCTAAACCTGTTAGCGTAGTCTTTTATGCCAACAAGGCCTATGACCTGTAGAGGGCATTTAGGTCTTTTCCTTTGGCTTGTGTGCCTATAAAAGCAGGGCCATGCCCTTGTAATAGCTAGATCTATTAGATCCGACAGAGGCAATACTATGCCAAATCCACTGTAGACTGGACGTAGGGCTATTATCCCTTTGGGGAGGCCTGAACCAGTATAAATCGTTTCTCCCTCTGTTAGAACCCTTCGAGGTTCACTCTATACACCATATACACACAAAACCTGCTGTAGCTAACACAACTGCTACAACAGTATCAGTGCACCAGGTTTACTCGGTGAGCACCATTGATCTATTGTTAGGTTTTATTCTGCTCCTATCCATATAAAACCACGAAAATTATTAGGATTATATCTATTTTCTATAGCCTAAATTACATCGGTTCATCTATTTTTTGTGTTGAACGTAGTCTTTTTTTGGCGTAACTTTTCTTCATTGTTTTCTACTGATCTGAGTCATAGGAGTCTAAGTTTTTCATCTTGTACTTCTATTTTCATCGGAGTAAAAAAACTAAATTGAAGACTGTTGACGGCAAAATTTAGCAAAGCCTAGGCACACAAAGGATGCCGCACGGTCAAAGAAAGTCAAAAAGGTCCGGTCAAAGGATAGTCAAAGAAGCCCGTCCGTTCTATTACAAATGGCCGGATAAGAGGAAGTCTATGGAGATAAAAGAAGATAAAGATAAGATAGAAACAGTTACGATGGAAGTTACCTGGACGACAATTCTCTAGACTATAAATATGTATCCAATTAGCTAGGTTTAGGGGATGCACAATCAATAACATCAAAACTACCTCTCGGCGCATCGCCACCCTTGGATTCCCAAGGTCAATCCTAGCGGGGCTTGGCACTCGGAACTGGGCTACATCGTTCCAATCTCCAACGAAGAGGTGTGTTCCACCACCCCGACGATCGTATCGGCTGGGTTAGTGTTCATCAAGGCTGCATGATGTCGAGTTCTTGAGGCATCGGCCTGGTAAGTGTGATCGCTGGTTTATCTTGTTGGATCTACTAGGTCTATGGCTGCATCACTTTGATCTCTTAGATTGATTTGGATTGGGTGTCATAGTTTGAGACTTCATCGGTTAGGTCCGACATCTCATTCTATTGTACCTGATTCCTATTGTATACCATTCATCTAAATAAAGTATGCCCGATGTGTTGAATTATTATTGATTTTTCGTGATTAGCATCTATCTTGGTGAGGTCCGGTCTTGCTGTTATGACATTTAATAATATGAATATATTATCTGGTATGCTAGATTTTGTTTCTATCAAAGTACAAGCCAATAGGTTATCTTTAATTCCATGCTACTGTTGACACCCAAATTTGGCACTATGTTGGAATAGGATAAGTGTTAGCCAAGTTTGGAAGAGATTGGAAATTCTTCGCATACGCCAGTCTAACCTTTTCTACATGGCCGGTCCGACCTTAGTTATGTGACCGGTCCGACCGACAATACATGGCCGGTCCGACCATAGTTATGTGACCGATCCGACCGGCAATACATGGCTAGTCCGACCTCCCATGTACCACCGGTCCGGCCGGCCATATATGACCGGTCCGACCTTTAGGGTTCCAGCAATCTGAGTCTGAGTTAGTTACAACTAAATCTCATGTTTCTTCATTTAAACCTGGGATATTTTGTATCTAAATCAACCTATAACCACCCTTGGATGTGGATAACCTCCAACTCTCCCAAGACCACCGCCTATATAAAGGGACAAGGCCGATTCAAGCCAACCCCCCTGGCGGCACTACATTGAATCATTCTTTTTTACTTTCAATCTACTATGACTCTTTATCTCTTGCCCTAGCATTATTTTACTTACTCTAGAATTAGCACTAGCAGTAACTCTTTGTCAATTTAATCCATAAATTGTTCGTACTTCGCCACATTATCGTAAGTTATTTGTGGGTTCGATCTGAAAACCCCTCGTTTCACCCTCGTTATGGGTTTTTATCGATCTAATCTGGTAATTCGGTCCTCGGAGCGTGTTGCTACTGTTTCTACATGTCTTGCAGGGGCCAATACGCCCATCTTCATCGCTAAGAAGCCCATGCATTGACCCCATCATCGGCAAGGTGATCGCCGACCACCCGAGGTGTTCCTACCCTAGCCGTCGGTCTGACCGCTGGCAAGGGTCGGTCTGACCGGGCTATGCCACGGGTCCGACTGGCCCTGTGTCGTCAGTCTGACCGGCTTCTTCTCGCCGGCCCATGCAGCTTCCCTTCCGCACTTCACTGGTGCGACTGCTCGTCCCACCGGTCCGACTGGCTCGCCTTGGACAGTATAACCAAACTTATTCCATCAGTCTAACTGGCCCGCCTTGGTTGATCTAACCACACTTGTTTCATCAGTCTGTCCGGCCCACCTTGGCCAGTCCGATCGTCTACCTTCTTGGCCAATTGTACTGCTCCATCGCGGTATGGTCCAATTTCCTAGTGACTCCACCCACTTCAACCTCCTCTCCATGGCTAAGGATCGTCGGAACACAACATCGACGCCATGTGATGTTTGGAGGGCTACTTCGAGTGTCTATGCAATTTTCGATCACTGAATCGACATCAGTGTTGATTGGCGCTTTGTTGGCCGATTGTTGGTGTAAAATATTACACTAACAGGTTCTTAAAGATTAAGAACTAACAAACGAAGAGTTTGTGATGCGGACTATTTCAAGCCTCCGAGAAGGATAATAGCTCAAAGTAGTTCGAAGTTGTGTATTGAATAGTGTAGGACCGAAAGTAGCGACCAGAGGGGGGTGAATGGGCGCCTTAAAAATTCTTTCGAATCAATGGCCTGTTCCCAATACCCAACGCACCTCAGAAAAGACTACGCAACAGAAAATAAACAAAAGGCCTAAGTCTAAAGGTTTCTAACCTAGGAGCAACTGATGATAACTGAGATCTATTAAAATAGTGCAACTAGGCAGATGAACAAGGTATAACAGGCCTATACTTCTCAATGAAATGATCTAAGTATGTGTAAGATGAAAAGAGAAGTTACTGTCCAAATTTGTCTCCTGTTCGGAACTTGGCGAAGCCCCCTTCGCACGTCGAGGTCTGCTTCGGAGGTTGGTGACGGAGCCTGCTTCGGAGGTCAGTTGCGAAGCTTGTCCGAGATGCCGAAGGTGTTTGGTTCTAGTCTAGTTCGAAGTGGCAAGAAGCGAAGTATGCTTCAGAGCGAAGTATGACAAATGTCGGAGCCTGCTTCGAAGTGTGTACTTCGAAGACAAAGCTTCGAACACAGCTTCGAACCAACAGCTTCGAAGTCAAAACTTCACACACAGAACTTCGAACACAACAAACAGATGAACGACCTTCGAACAGAGAGGCGAAGCCTGCCACACGACAGAAAACCAAGTCCGAAGTCAATGCTCTACCTTCGTAAAGAGCAAGCTCCGAAAAGAGAGGCGAAGGGTGATACGCCACACAGAAGTCAGTGCGAGGCCTAGCGGAGCTACAAGCTTCGAACCCAACTTCGAGACTTGTCGAAGTATGGACTTCGAACAGATAGAGCCGAAGCACCTTCGCACTATCGTTCGAAGTATGCGATGCTGTCGTTCAGAAAATGCATCGAAGCTTAGCAACCCACAACGCAAACCAAAAATCGAACTAAGCCTTCGAAGGTGTTAGATCGAAGCCTGCCTCACGAAGCTGAGGGGCTTCGAACAGAGAACGACTTCGCCAGAAACACAGCCAGAAAAGGTAATAGACCCTGTCAGCTTCGATCAAAAAGCTGTGCAGTAGAAAGTGAAAAGCTGCACAGAACACTGTAGCTGCAGGGAAGTAGTACTACTTGCAACAGCAAGAACTAGTACTACTAGAGTGAAGAACACACCCAACCGAAGCCTCCAAAGCCTCAAAAAAACACGGGAAAACTTGCTATGCTAATGAAATGTAGCCATTAAAACTTTGCAGATACTGCACACAAGAAAATGGGGCATTTACTGCAATATTAAAAGAAAGGCATTAAACACAGGAGTAAAACTTCCTGGCGGCGCAAGCAGGGAACAAGAGAAGAGAGAGGCAAGGCAAGAGACAAAAAGTGACCCAATAGAGTGGATTTGATTTCAGCCAAAAGGGTAGTCCAAACCCTAGGGATTGGGGTCCTATTTATAGGCTCCCAACACTAGGAATATTCTACCAGCCCCTTAGGGTTTTTACAGACTCAAGAGTAAAGGAAAAGACTCTACTGCCCTTAGGTATTCTTACAGATACGACTGACTGACTGTGGGCCTAGAGTTACAGATGACTTATCCGGAAGCTAAGTTTTCGTAGCGACTACGGCTTCTCTTTTGGATAGTCGGATACAGAATCAACGGTTGTCAGTTTTACGCTGAAACTGATAAAGCCTCCACCGACTTTGCACCAGGTACCAGGATTGGGCCGGCCCGACTCCGCAGCTCTCTCAGCCCGGCAATCGCTCACCGCCCGTGTACCTGAGTCAACCTTGGTCAACAGCTCAGTGGGTCTTCTACTTCTTTTGGCCCATGTACCCGGATTGGGCCAGTCCGAATTCGTAGCCTCCTCTGCCCGACAGTCGCTCGCTGCCCGTGTACCTGAGTCACACGCGGCCCATGAAACATCAGATCTCTTCTCATCTTCAGTCCTCTTTGACTATCGTTGACAGTGACTCATCACTTTTGGAGCCATGAGGCCCACGCTATTCAGCATGGCTCCTCAATCTCCCACTTGATGAGTGCATTGTCAACACTCCTCTTTTCACAGCTCTTCAGCACCTGCGAACAAATGTGGAAACACGAAAACAAAACACAAGAAAACAAAGAAGAAGAAAAATAAGGTAAAAGTTTAACCCTAATGACCAAAAGCCAAACAAAAGCAAGAACCGGTCATTATGGTTAACCAAAACGTAAAGACTCAAAATGAGTGCGATTTCAGAACAACAAGTATATCAACAGAGTAAGAACTCCCCCTTAAATTCTGATCCCAAATTTTCTCCCCCTTGTTGACAAGTGAACTCATCAAGCACTCAAAAGAGACAAAGACTCCCCCTGAAATGCAACTCCCCCTCAAAGTATGCAGTGAATTCAACTGGGGTGTAAGTGGAGTGTAGAAAGCATGCTTCTCAGATATGATTGACTGCAGTTACAACATCTAACAGATATAGCAAAAGAGATACTGTCTAAGACACATGGCATGATCAGTGCAACAGATGATATCTAAAGAAAGTCAATTGCACGCATTTTTCAATTTTGGCAAAAAAAAAGGCATCACCACATTTTCCAGTAAAACAAGCAAGGTAAAGCATGAGATGCAGAGGCTAACTGATATCTACCAAGATAAGCATTGTCCAAACCAAAGTGCTTCAGCAAACTTGTAATCTTTTAAATGTTCAGGCTTTTTCAATTTCCCCCCTTTTTTTATTTTTGCCAAGGGTTATTTGCATGTCAAACCTTATGCTATCCGACCAAGTCAAGCCTAGGTCAGAACTGGACCATCAGAAGCTTAAGACATTGGTCTTGGCATACACTACACTGTCCTAGTTCATACCAAAGTGCTATGGTAAGCAGTCCAGAACAATGCAATGCGACAAAGCAAACCCACTTGGATCTTTTCAACTCAAGTATAAAAAAAAGGCATGGAATTTTCATTGATTTTTGATTGTTATAGCTCATTTTCCATGTTAAAGCATAAAGATGTCCAAGTTGCATATCTGCATCTATGTGATGAACTAGCTACAAGGCATGTAACAGATAACAAAAGCACTCAGCCTACATATGCTAGTTACCGGAAGCAATGGTGATCATTTTCCAAGTTTAAAGCATAAAAGCCATGCATATGACAGATATCAGACATATCAAGTGAACTGAACCAAAGCATGATCATTGACAAGTAATCAAAAGCATGTACCAGCTAGACTAAGTAAAGCAATTCAATCATATAACAGAAGCATCTCTAAAGTGTGATATGTGAATATGCAAGGTATGAATACACAAAAAGACTCAAGAAAAGAGTAAAGAAGAAAGAAAACTGACTCAAAATATCCTAAAAAGGATACACAACACCCAAATCCCCTCGTAAACGCTCAAAAGTAGACTGATCTAGGGGTTTGGTGAAAATGTCTGCCAACTGATGATGGGTATCGACATGAACAAGGTCAATGATACCTTTCTCATATTGATCCCGCAAGAAGTGAAAGCGCACATCAATGTGTTTGGTTTTTGAATGGTGACATGGGTTTTTCCCTACACTAATTGCACTAGTGCTGTCGCAAAACAAAGGAACTCTGGTAGGAAAGAACAACCCAAAATCTCTCAAAGTGGAAATCATCCAAACCAACTGTGAGCAGCAGCTAGCAGCAGCTACATACTCAGCCTCTGTGGTCGAAAGAGAAACTCCAGATTGCTTTCGAGAAGACCAAGAGACAAGAGAAGAACCAAGAAATTGGCAAGTACCAGAAGTCGACTTGCGATCCAACCAGCACCCACCAAAGTCGGCATCCGAAAAGCCAGATAGATCAAGAGATGATGATGCTGAATAGTAAAGACCGAGATTGGGCACATAAGTGAGATACCTAAAAATGCGCTTGACAGCCTGCCGGTGAGACGCGCGTGGTGAAGACTGAAAACGCGCGCAAAGTCCCACGGCGAACTGAATGTCCGGTCTTGTTGCCGTCAAGTACAACAGCGAACCAATCATCCCTCGAAACTCCCTTTCATTAACCTTGACACCGCTCTCATCCTTGTCCAGACCCCCAGAAGTGCCCATCGGGGTCATCTGCGGCTTCAATTCACCACCAAAGTCAAATTTCTTAAGCATATCACGAGTGTACTTACCTTGGTGGATGAAGGTGCCGTCCTTGGTCTGCTTGATCTGGAGCCCTAAGAAGTACTTGAGCTCACCCATGAGGCTCATCTCAAACTCACTGTGCATCTGCTCAGAAAACTTGGACACAAGAGAATCAGTAGTACCGCCAAAGATAATATCGTCCACATAAATCTGAGCGACTAAGAAATCTGAAGCAACTCTGAGCAAAAAGAGAGTTTTGTCCAGAGAACCCATCACAAAGCCCTTCCCCAACAAAAATTGCTTTAACCGGTCATACCAAGCCCTGGGGGCTTGCTTCAACCCGTATAAAGTTTTGTGCAACTTAAAAACATGTCGAGGAAACTTAGGGTTCTCAAAGCCGGGGGGTTGCCTAACATAAACCTCCTCTTCTATGTACCCGTTCAAAAAAGCACTCTTAACATCCATTTGAAAAAGCTTAAAACCCTTTGAAACGGCAAAAGCTAGAAGAATACGAATGGACTCAAGACGGGCAACAGGAGCGAAGGTTTCTTCAAAGTCAATACCTTCCTTCTGGCAATAACCCTGGGCAACTAGTCGAGCCTTGTTGCGCACCACAACCCCATCTTCACCTTGTTTGTTCTTGAACACCCACTTGGTTCCTATGGGGTTGCATCCTGGTGGTGGCTCAACTAGTGTCCAAACCCGATTACGGACAAAATTCTCAAGCTCTTCTTGCATAGCATTAATCCAATTAGAATCAGAAAGAGCATGAGAAACATCTCTGGGCTCAAAAGATGCAACAAACGCAGATTCAGCAAACACAGCAAGAGAGGCAGAAGAACGCAAAGTTCTCTCAGTCAGATCACCTATGATGAGCTCTGAGGGGTGGTCACGCTGAACTGTTCGGGTTCTCTGGTGATCTGAAGTCACCTCACCGGAGTCAGCAGCTGGCACCTCTGGACTCGACTGAGGGGGCTCGATCGAAGTGGAAGAAGTGATGAGAGGTCCGCCCTCATCATCAGTCGAAGTCTCAGAAGGTGTGGGCTCTGCGGGGGATGCAGAATGCCCACCCTCATCAGCAGCTGGAGTATCCTCATCTTCCTCAAAGATGGACTCTCCGAGCTCATCATCACCAGAAAGCTCAAAAGAAGGAGTCAAAGAAGGCAAGGACTCATCAAATGAAACTTCACAAGTCTCGACAAGCAGCTGGGATTCGAGGTTCCAAACACGAAAACCTCAAGAATGCAAAGCATAACCAAGAAAAACACCATCCCAGCAACGAGACTCAAATTTGTCCAAATGCCCTCCCTTCTTGAGCACAAAGCACTTGCAGCCAAACGCTCGCAAGTGGCTCACCTTGGGTTGTCTGCCAAACCGCAATTCATATGATGTTTTACCAAGGTAAGCTCTAAGAAAGATGCGGTTAGCCAGATAGCAAGCCGTGTTCATGGCTTCAGCCCAAAAACGCCTAGGAGTCCTGTGCTCATCGAGCATCGTCCTGGCCATCTCGACTAGCGTGCGGTTCTTTCGTTCCACAACGCCGTTCTGTGGGGGAGTGTAAGGAGACGAAAACTGATGGTCCAGACCCTGATCACTACAGAAGCTGACGAACTGAGAGTTCTTGAACTCAGAGCCGTTGTCGGAGCGAATTGCTCGCATCTGACCATTGTTCTCATTCTTCAGCTTCAAAATCAGGTCATGAACAAATTGAAAAGTTTCATCCTTAGACTCCAAAAAGAAAACCCACGAAAATCGAGAAAAATCGTCAACAATTACAAGTGCATACCACTTCCCACTGACTGAGCGTACCCGAGCTGGACCTACAGTGTCCAAATGTAAAAGCTCGCCCGGATATGAAGTCATCACCTGAGACACAGGTGCATGAGAGGCGGCAACCATTTTCCCATGACGACAGGGATGACAAACTAGATCCTTCTCCATCTTAAGCTTGGGCAATCCTCGGATGAGGTCCATAGAGCTTAACCTGACTAGCAGATCAAAACTCAAGTGACCTAACCTCCTATGCCACTTCCAGAGCTCGGAAGAAGATCCAGCAATCAAATAGCGAGAAGGGCCAAAAGAACTAGAGAAGTCAATTCGAAAAACTTTACCGAAAGGTAAAATCTGACAAACCAAAGACCCTCTAGAATCAAACACAGAAGAATTTCCCTTCTTAAAACGCACTTCCAAACCATCCTCAAGAAGTTGCGAAACAGAAATCAAGTTGAAGTTCAAATTTTTAACCAAGGCAACATTCTTCAAAGAGAAATGATCTGAAATGCGAATTGAGCCTATGCCACTTACTTTCCCCTGACCGCTGTTCCCGAATGTGATGTACTCTTTGGAACTCGGGGGAGTGAGACTGGAGAACCATCTGCGATGTCCCGTCATATGGCGAGAGCATCCTGAGTCCATGATCCAAATATCCTCTAGTCCCTGGTCCTGCACAATCAGTGTCTGTAAGTGGGAGCAAATGGTCCGGCACCAGGTTTAGCAAAAGAGCTAAACCAGTGTCGAGCCATCTGCTCAAAAGATGGAAAGCGAAAACCATCAAAAGAATTTGGACCAAAACGCGGCTCAAAGCGCGGTCCTCGGTTCTGCCTAACCCTGCGGCCACGAGGTCCAGAACAGTAGCCAACACGGTCTGGAACTCTGCCGGAACGAACACCACCAACTGGAGCACGGGCAAGAAAGTCGTCTCCTCTACCACCACCTACACGACGCGGCCTGGCCTCCAGCCTCTCCCCGCGCCGAGGAACACGCAGTCTACCACCCTGCTGGTAGAACTGCTCCTGATCACTACGAGCCCTCTCTGCTCTCTCAACCCGCTTCCTCCTGAAGCAGAACTCCGCAAGATGCCCGTCTCTCTGACAGTACTCACAATGATAGGTGGGCTTCTTGGGATGTGGTTGAGACTTGGGATGTTTGGGCTTGGTAGTGTTTGGTGTGGTCTTCTTGGGTTGAGAGGGTCCAGGAAGAGAGTCTAGAGAAGAGTGGAGGTGTTTGGTCTTAGGAACCCAGATAGGCTTCTTAGGTGGAGCTTTGGGTGGTTCATGAATCACTCCATCCTTGGGCTGACAAGCCTGGGAGGTCTCAGTGGAGTGAGTCTTGGGATACCTCTGCTCTGGAGTCATTTTACTCCACTCCACTGCCCGGCTAATGGCACTCTCAAAGTCAGCCTTGGTGTAGGTGTAACCTACCCCAAACCCATCCTGCCTCTTGAACTGCTGGATCATCATGCCAAGCTGTGGCTCTCTGGCACTGATCCAACTCAGGATAGAACGGAGGTAAAAGTTCTCATTTTGAGAATCTGCTAGCTCCTCTCTCAACGAAGCTAGAACCTCCACCTGAGACAAGCAAGTCTCACACTCACTCTCTACTTGGACAGACTTTCCGGCTTTCAGCTTGATCAATTCCATTCTAAGAGACAGACAGTTCTCACAAACAGTGGGTGGAACTGACAGTGTCTCAAGCTCTAGCCTAGTTTGGGCAAGCTCAGCTCTCAACTTCTCCAAATCACCCAAATGTTCATTACCCTTTGATTTCAGCTCAGCTAAGACAGCTAGATGAGATGGGCAATCAACACAGGGTGTGACGATAGTGGCTTGAGCATCTTTCAGCTCCAGCTGAGCGCTTTCAAGCTCAGTGGCCAAAGCATCCCTCTCATCAACCCTTTTTGTGTACCTGGACTTCAGAGTCGACAGGTCACACAGAAGCACCTCACACTTCGGGCACTCACTGCTATCACCCAAGCAAGGGGAAGAAGATAGACTCTCAATTCTGCCGTTGGCCACGGCAAGCTCTCTCTCTAACTCATCTATCCTCTTCTTAGCCCCCCTAAGCAGTTTTTCTCGATATTTCAACTCCTGACGATTACTCTCAAGTAAATCAATGATTTCGCGCTCGTAAGATGATACCTTGTTGTCGTCGTCGTCGGAATCGTCGAAGGAGCTCTTTTCTTCCCTATCCCCAAGAGCCATTGAGCAGAAGCTCTTGCGGGATCTTCGGCACTGGTGTGAGCGGCTCTTCGGCTTGTCTCCGAAGGCCATGAAGCAGAGGCCCGCCGGATCGTCCTTGTCCTTCCCCTTCCTGATGACGATCTCCTCATCGCTTGAGCTTGATGAAGAGGAAGAAGACGTGGACTGCTTGGAGTAGCTCTTCTCCATCTCGGCGAAGAAGGCCTTGTCGCGCTTCTTGTTCTCTCGCCGGTAGTCCTTCAGGGCCTACTTGAAGAATCGGGTCTTCGGCTTGCCCTTGATGAAGGATGAGCTCTCATGCTTGCCGGAGTCGTGGAAGCTGCCACTGGTGCCCTTCTTGTATCCATTGCGCTTGGGGCAGTCGGCGATGAAGTGTCCTGGATCACCACACTCAAAGCATCCGGATTTTGTGCCGTGTCTTTTGAACATTCTCTTATCATAGTCACGACGCACCCGGTTGTTAAAAAGACACAAATCATCATCTCCCAACAACTCAAGCTGGTCCTCAGTGATAGACATCAAGGAGAACCCAGCACAACTCACAGAAGAGGGATCAACAGAAGGTGTAGCAAGGGCCATGGATTTTGATCCAGAACCAGTGAGATTTGATCTCAACTGGATATCTACCTCAGTGGCCTTCAGCTTGCTAAATAACTCAGAAATGGTCAAGGTATCGTAAGAAGTGCTCTCAACGATAGAGGATACCTTGATCTCCCAGATCTTTGGGTCCAAGGTATGGAGAACCTTGAGTGCTGCTCGTGATCTGAGACCAACTGAGCACCCTCAGCCTTGTTGTCCCGAAGCTTGTTAATGATCGACTGAAAACGACCAAACAAAGCCTCAACAGATTCACCTGGCTTCTGTGTGAAATTCTCATATTCACGCCGGTAGGTCTGATAGAGCCGAGCCTTGACCTGTGCTGTTCCCTCATGGTGTGCCTTGAGGGTAGCCCAGATCTCTCTCGCAGTGGAGAGATGACTCACACGCTCAAACTCAGAGGGACCTAAGCCAGAAAACAGAATGTTCACAGCCTTACTGTTGCTCAGATGCTGAGCAATGATACCAGCAGTACCTTGCTCAGTAACTGGCAATATGACAAACGTGGTGTGAACGCAAATGTCCCATATGTCCGAACCCTGGCTCATGAGATAGGCTCGCATGCGAGTCTTCCAATAATTATAGCCATAGGCTTCCAAGGACGGGACCTTGCCAGGAGACGTCATAGTCACTACTGGGGTTTAGAACCGGTTAAGGTATGGAAAAACCCTAACCTCGCTCTGATACCGCTTGTAGGACCGAAAGTAGCGACCAGAGGGGGGGTGAATGGGCGCCTTAAAAATTCTTTCGAATCAATGGCCTGTTCCCAATACCCAACACACCTCAGAAAAGACTACGCAACAGAAAATAAACAAAAGGCCTAAGTCTAAATGTTTCTAACCTAGGAGCAACTGATGATAACTGAGATCTATTAAAATAGTGCAACTAGGCAGATGAACAAGGTGTAACAGGCCTATACTTCTCAATGAAATGATCTAAGTATGTGTAAGATGAAAAGAGAAGTTACTGTCCAAATTTGTCTCCTGTTCTGAACTTGGCGAAGCCCACTTCGCACGTCGAGGTCTGCTTCGGAGGTTGGTGACGGAGCCTGCTTCGGAGGTCAGTTGCGAAGCTTGTCCGAGATGCCGAAGGTGTTTGGTTCTAGTCTAGTTCGAAGTGGCAAGAAGCGAAGTATGCTTCGGAGCGAAGTATGACAAATGTCGGAGCCTGCTTCGAAGTGTGTACTTCGAAGACAAAGCTTCGAACACAGCTTCGAACCAACAGCTTCGAAGTCAAAACTTCACACACAGAACTTCGAACACAACAAACAGATGAACGACCTTCGAACAGAGAGGCGAAGCCTGCCACACGACAGAAAACCAAGTCCGAAGTCAATGCTCTACCTTCGTAAAGAGCAAGCTCCGAAAAGAGAGGCGAAGGGTGATACGCCACACAGAAGTCAGTGCGAGGCCTAGCGGAGCTACAAGCTTCGAACCCAACTTCGAGACTTGTCGAAGTATGGACTTCGAACAGATAGAGCCGAAGCACCTTCGCACTATCGTTCGAAGTATGCGATGCTGTCGTTCAGAAAATGCATCGAAGCTTAGCAACCCAGAACGCAAACCAAAAATCGAACTAAGCCTTCGAAGGTGTTAGATCGAAGCCTGCCTCACGAAGCTGAGGGGCTTCGAACAGAGAACGACTTCGCCAGAAACATAGCCAGAAAAGGTAATAGACCCTGTCAGCTTCGATCAAAAAGCTGTACAGTAGAAAGTGAAAAGCTGCACAGAACACTGTAGCTGCAGGGAAGTAGTACTACTTGCAACAGCAAGAACTAGTACTACTAGAGTGAAGAACACACCCAGCCGAAGCCTCCAAAGCCTCAAAAAAACACGGGAAAACTTGCTATGCTAATGAAATGTAGCCATTAAAACTTTGCAGATACTGCACACAAGAAAATGGGGCATTTACTGCAATATTAAAGCAAGGCATTAAACACAGGAGTAAAACTTCCTGGCGGCGCAAGCAGGGAACAAGAGAAGAGAGAGGCAAGGCAAGAGACAAAAAGTGACCCAATAGAGTGGATTTGATTTCAGCCAAAAGGGTAGTCCAAACCCTAGGGGTTGGGGTCCTATTTATAGGCTCCCAACACTAGGAATATTCTACCAGCCCCTTAGGGTTTTTTACATACTCAAGAGTAAAGGAAAAGACTCTACTGCCCTTAGGTATTCTTACAGATACGACTGACTGACTGTGGGCCTAGAGTTACAGATGACTTATCCGGAAGCTAAGTTTTCGTAGCGACTACGGCTTCTCTTCTGGATAGTCGGATACAAAATCAACGGTTGTCAGTTTTACGCCGAAACTGACAAAGCCTCCACCGACTTTGCACCAGGTACCCGGATTGGGCCGGCCCGACTACGCAGCTCTCTCAGACCGGCAATCGCTCACCGCCCGTGTACCTGAGTCAACCTTGGTCAACAGCTCAGTGGGTCTTCTACTGCTTCTGGCCCATGTACCCGGATTGGGCCAGCCCGACTTCGTAGCCTCCTCTGCCCGACAGTCGCTCGCTGCCCGTGTACCTGAGTCACACGCGGACCATGAAACAGCAGATCTCTTCTCATCTTCAGTCCTCTTTGACTATCGTTGACAATGACTCATCACTTTTGGAGCCATGAGGCCCACGCTATTCAGCATGGCTCCTCAAATAGCTAAGTATTCGATGCCTATTATAGGGTAAGAAGGGGGGTATTTATAGGTAAAAACTCTACCCCTCAATTACAACTGACATAGTGGAAACTATGCTGTATCCCAAATAGGGTTAAAATAGTAAAATCTATCCAAAGAAGGTAGATAAGCCAGACGTCTTATTAGCCTTGCTGTTTTCCACTGTATCATCAGAGCCTTTGGAGGATATCTTCGAACCATGAAGCCGAAGTATCCCTCGACTTATAAACTTCATCATCTTCGGAGATGAGCGCAAGCTTTGATGCTGATGAATTATCTTTGACTGTTGATCTCTATAGTCCCGAGGATGAAGTATTTTCCCCCAACAGTAGCCCCTCAAATACGCTTCTCCGATTTAACCTGTATGGTAGGAAAGCAGTATACGCAATGAATATTTTCATATTCAGGGACTTAGAGAAATTTGAATGTGTTGCAGTTATTCGAAGGGTATTTGACATCGAAGTATTTCCGATGAAAGCTTTGAACTAGGACTATTGTGTGAACGCTTCGCAGGGAGGTGAACCATTACAGAGGCAGAACGTCATGAAGAGCCATTAATTTTGAGTCGTTACCCTTCAAGTAGCAGTTAGGCTCCCAAAAAAGGTAACGGTCAAAACTTTACCATGGGTTCACACCTTTCTACTTCTTGGTCCCACCTGTCAGTGACAGAAGTCGAACCTGCAATGCGAACATGATAGAGGTGCAGTAACTAGCGAAAGGGCTATAAAAAGGGGGGTCGAAGCCCACCGAAAATTTTTATAGAGCTTGATTTCCGAAGCTCTCTTTCTTCAACCTCCAAGTCTCCCCTCAACCTTTTGAGCGATCAACTCATGGCGAGAACCAGCACGACCGTGCCAGCGGCAACAGGTACCTTGGTGCAAAGGCAGGCTTGGGTGGCTTCAACAACAGCGGCCATGGTGGGAGCTCCAAGAGGTTCTTGGCCTAAAAATCCTTGGGAGCTCCGCCCTCCATCCAAGAAGCCGATCTCGCAAAGCTTTATCATCGGCCAATTGACGAGCACTGCAGAATCCATTGAAGAGGTAGTGAACAGGAAGTTGGGCCCCAGAATGAGTACTCGGGTCTAGGGAACGGAGTCGACCCTGAAGCCGTGGAGCGGAGAAGTGGTAGTCTTCGAGGCGTTCTTCGAAGCTGGACTAGGACTTCCTGCCATCAATTTCTTGTCATAGGTACTGGAAATGTTTCATATTACCTTGCCACAGTTGTCCACCAATGCTATTGCAAGACTGGCAATCTTTGAATGGGCTCTTCGGGCCGATGGATGCGAATGAAGATCAGAGATCTTTGTCGCCACCCACGAAGCCACCTGCCAACCGAAGCCATAGGATGGACCCAAAGATACCAAGCTACTGACGGCATTCGGAAGTGTCAACTTCCAGGTTCAGAAGGAGCATGCACCACATTTTCCAGCAAAGGCCATCAACGACCAATGGTATACCAACTGGATCCTCCAGTGGTTTTACGCCGAGGTTGGAGAAGACTCCAACTTCGTAGGGCCTCTTCAAGAGATTTTGTTCCGGAAGGAGGCTGAAGTTAATCCAAACCCAAGCCTGCTCTCAACGCGGCTTGGGTTGCCTTCTTCAATAGCTAGCCGCATGAGCAGGCGGGATCTAGCGGAGGAATTCATCGCCCTCCTAATCCTGCCTCTCGGAGCCGATTGGCCGATTGCGTTTCAAAACGCTTCGGAGGGAGAGCTTCGAAGCCTAGGTAAATCTTCGATCTTCCTGCATTAATATATTAGGAAAGAGATAACATACTTATGAAATGCTACCTCTTTTCAGCGGCTCCTTTGGCGCGAGCTCTAGAGCAGATAGCAAAGTCCACTGAACGGGTGCTCGGAGCCCCTACGGTGGCAGAGAAACAGCGAAGGGTGGAGCTAGTGGGAAGCTGGGAGCGCTTCAACAGAATGTGGAGGGCTCTCGGAATGGAGCCTCCACCTCTGCCAGACTTCGACTCGACTGGAGTGGCCCCTCGAAAGAGGAAAGCCACTACCGAGCCTTCCAAGAAGGCCATCAAGACCCCCGTCAAGAAGGGGAAGAAAACGTCGAAACCTCCTCCTCAACCAACTCCAGTGTCTTCGAGTTCTTCCCTGGGAATTTGGAGCTCTCCTTCGGAGGACTCAGGAGAGAAAAATTCCGATGTCTAGATGGGGAAGGCTCTCGAGGACTACCTTGCGGAGGATAGTGAGGACGAGGCCTTGGGCGCAGCTAGAGCATCTTTTCAGGATACTGTGGAAGCAGATACAGCGCACTCCCCCGAGCCCATCGCAGCTGGCTCAGGACTTGAGTCAGCCCTTCCTAACTGACCCGTGGCTGGGGTGATAGTGCTGGAGATCGGGGCGCCTGCAACGACTACACCGGAGCAGACTTCGGGATATAGAATGCTGCTTCGATCTTACGGATCTCTTCTAGATATTTTGCAAGTTGCGGATGCCAGACTTGAAAACTTTTATCAACGTGCCCTGCTACAATTTGAGAATCTGTCTTTATAACAACTCTTGTAGCACCAAGAGCATGCACCTTTCGAAGTCCTAGCAAAATTCCCTCATACTCCGCAATATTATTGATGGACTTAAAATTGAGCCTTGCGGAGTACATTGCTCTTTGTCCCGAAGGCGAAATTATCACTGCTCCAACACATGCTCCAAATTCTTGAAAAGCTCCATCGGAGTATATGGTCCATATTCCTTCGCTTGATTTTTCTAGAGCCCAGACTGTAGACGGAGTCCATTCTGCTACAAAATCTACCACCACTTGTGACTTGATTGTTGTCCTTGCTACAAAGGAGATGCCGAAGGGTGCTAGCTCGACGGCCCATTTTCCGATCCTCCCTGTAGAATCTTTGCTTCGAAGCATATCTCCCAAAGGGTAAGAAGTTGGTACAATTATATTATGTGCGAAGAAATAATGTCGTAGTTTCCTTAAAGCCATTACTAGAGTATAAGTGAATTTTTCGAGTTCGGAATATCATGTTTTTGCTCTGGATAAAGCTTTAGATACAAAATATACTGGATTTTGTACCAACTTCCCATTGAAATCCACTTCTCGAACAAGGACTGCATTGACAGCGGAGCCCGTAGCTTCAAGATAAAGAAGAAGGGTTTCATCTGTCATAGGCATGGTGAGTGTTGCGAGGTTGCTGAGATAATCTTTAATATCGTCAAAACTCTTTTGGCACTCCGGTGTCCATGCAAAATCTTAGGATCCTTTCAATGCTTTGAATATGGGAGGCTTCGCTCTACGGACCTTGCTAGAAATCTGCTGAGTGCTACAAGGAGCCCATTCTTTGTAGTGCAGTTATTTGAGTTGGGCTAGCTTCGATTCCCCTGCTCGAAACTAAATACCCTAACAGTTTTCCAGCTTGAGCCCTGAAGATACATTTTTCGGAGTTGAGGCGGACTCCACATGCTCGGAGGGTCTCAAAAGTTTCGGCTGAGTCTAGACTATGCTGGTGGTTTAAAGCACTCTTTATTACAATGTCATCCATATAGGCTTCAACATTATGACCTATATGGTGACCTAGAGCCTTAGCAAATAATCTTCAAAAAGTTGCTCCGACATTTCTCAAGCCGAAGGACATTCTTACATAGCAGAAGACTCCCAAAGGAGTTACGAAGCTTTTTTTGATTTCATCTTCGCGTTTTAACCATATTTGATGATATCCAGAATACGCGTCGAGGAAACTCAATAGCTCCTAACCTGCAGTGGAGTCAACTAATTGATCTATACAGGGCATGGGGTAGGGGTCACATGGGCATGCTTTATTCAAGGATGTAAAATCAATACACATGCGTCATTTTCTGGAGGCCTTCTTTTTGACGAAGACTGGGTTGGCTAACTACTCCGTATGAGCTACTTCTCTGATAATCCCAGCCTTTAACAATTTTTCAACTTCTGTCTTAGCAAGGCTTGCCCTCTCTGCTGATAATTTTCGAAGCCCCTGCCGAACAGGTTGAACCCTTGGGTTCACAAGCAAACTGTGCTCAATAATATTTCGGTTAACTCCTGGAATGTCTTCATCGGACCAAGCAAAGACATACAAATTCTCTCTAACTACTTCTTCCAGTGAAGTAGCGATTTCCGTAGGCAATTCTTTGCCAAACTAAAAGGGATAGTCTTTACCGTCCTTTACAATAATCTTTGTTATAATTTCTCCTTCGGGACTTGGCCTTGGAAAAGATATCTTCGAAGACTCACTTGATGCAGGGATATCCTCCGAATGGTCTTGCACATTATTCACTTGTCTTGGATCAAGAGGTGGGCCATGGTCGTATTCTGCCCTTCATGCAGTGGCTTGATCACTGAAGATAGTAAGCATTATTTTCCAAATTCAAGCAGGTCATCGACAAACAACCCTTCTGATTTGAAAAAAACAACTAGAGTTAATAGTTTACGTGCCACCGTTATTTTCTGAAATGCCAACAATGTCATTACTATTTCGCTATTTGCCATCGTGCCATTACTATTCTCAAACTCACTCCTACATGACATTTTGCGCGCTACCGGACCACCTGCATCCATCATACTTTTCATATTGCCTAGATTGCCCCCTTCCCATCCACCGTGTACAGCAGCACCACCGGTAGAGAGGCGGCTAGCACGTCCCCCGCAGACGCGTAGTTGGCCTCTGCTCTCCAGCTTGTCCACCTCCCGACGGAGAGGCAGGGAGGAGAACACATCGTCCTGCTCCCTGCCACCCTCGTGGGAAGGCACTGGCCATGGCTGGAGGTCCAAGCAATGGTGGTCATCCAAGCAATGGAGCAGGCAATGCTTGAGAAGGCTCCCGTGGGGAGCAGCACAGAATGTGCGGCGGTGGGGGCCATGGCCAATGCCACTAGCTGCATCGAGCTACTCCCACCATGGTCGCCACCTCCAGCCTTGCGCTACTGTTACTGTGGATGGAGGTTTCCTGTGTGGATGGCACTATCTCGGTTGGAAAGAGGAAGAAGAAGAGGGCAATATGGGTAATACGAAAAAAATTAACTTTAGTGCACATGCAAAATGGTATGTAGGAGTGAGTTTGAGAATAGTAATGGTACGATGGCAAATCGTAAAATAGTAATGATATTTTTGGCGTTTCGAAAAATAACAGTGGCACAGAAACTATTAACCATTTCTATTTCGGTCTTTTTCTTCACTGTAAAATAACTTCTTTTTTCTACAAAATTTCTAATCATAGCATGTCCCATCCTTCCTCATATGGTGTTTGTGGTTTGAAGTGGAATGGGGTGGTGTGTGAAGTCCAGGAAAATGTGACGCATGTGACGCTGAACAGAGCTGCGTAGTGGGATCTTGATGACTTTCGCATCCCAACCAAACACCTCTAAAAATAGAATCATTTCATCCCATCCTGAGATATCCATCAAACCAAATAGACCTAGGCGCCGAATCCGATCACTTTTGCGAATTTTTTTAATAATATTTTTTTTAAAAAAAAAATAATTCTGCTATCCCATTTTTGAAATTTATAAATCTAGACCCCCGTCGATGGTTACACCACCGAACGTGGCCACGTGGCACCACGTTTAGCAGTGGTTCGGCCGAACCTTCCATGTCGGCCACGTTCGGCCGTTGCAGCGCCGAACGTGGCCAATGGCTAGCGCCACGTCGGTGCGCAACAGCTAGCCGCACCGAACGTGGCCACGTCACCCATGTTCGGTGGTACAAGAGCCGAACGTGCGTGACGTGGGCACGTT
This sequence comes from Zizania palustris, assembly GCA_019279435.1. Classification (NCBI taxonomy): domain Eukaryota; kingdom Viridiplantae; phylum Streptophyta; class Magnoliopsida; order Poales; family Poaceae; genus Zizania; species Zizania palustris. The sequence goes on along the minus strand of JAAALK010000082.1, from coordinate 88,891,803 downwards.
CGGCCCGGCTAGCCGTTGTGCGCCAACGTGGTGCTAACCGTTGGCCACGTTCGGTGTTGCAATGGCTGATCGTGGCTGACGTGGCAGGTTCAGCCGAACCACTGCCGAACATGGGGGCAATGGGACTATAAAAGGGGGGCCGAAGGCCCCCTCTCCACCACACCACCACACACCCCTCCCTCCCTTCGATGTTGCGGGTGTTGTCTCCCTAATGGTATGTTTTTTTGTTCAGTTTTAATTTTTATTTTAGTAGTAGTTTAATAGTAGTTTATGAGTAATTTAGGAGTAGTTTATGAATAATTTAGGGGTAATTTAGGAATAGTTTAGGTGTAATTTAGAGGTAATTTAGGATTATTTTAGGAGTAGTTTAAGAGTAGTTTAGGAGTAGTTTATTTATACTTTTATTTGACATATGCTTCAAATTAATTTTTATGGTTGTTATATAAAAACTTTAGGATTATTTTAGAGATAATATAGGATTATTTTAAAGTTAATTTAGGGCTTAATTTAGAGAAAATTTAGGGTTGTTGTGCATATAATGTAGGTTTACATTTATTTGACATATGCGCTCGTACTAATTTAGTTGACATGTTAAATAAATAATTTTTTTATGGTTCATAGCATTGTTTTGCTTGCTTAGTAAGCGTGCTTAGCCAAGATTTGATTGCATCCACTTAAGTCTCCGTTCAGTTCCAAGTATTTTCTTGTACATATACTTAGTTTAGTACTATTTTAGAAATAATTATGTAGTATTTTAGATGTACATTAGTAGTACTATTTGTAATAGTTTAGCTGCAATTTGATTATACTTTCCAGATAGTGTATGATATTTTTTAGATAATTTAGTACAATTTAGAGTTAAAATATTACTGTAAAGGATCACATGTTTTAAAGAATATTGTGTCATAATTAGTATCGTAATAAGGAAAGTTTGATAATGTGTATAATTGGGTGAATAGTGTGGTGTGAATTTAATATTTTTAGGCATTATGGATAGAACATCTTTTATGATTTACTATGGAGATGGTCAAGTAGTTATGGGTCCAGACGGTGCTGATCTCAGTAGTTTTCAATTTAATGAGAATAGTTTAAGTCGGGTGGAGGAGCTTGGAATTTCCAACATTAAGAAGTGGATGTATGGGATTTTTCGGTTAGATATGGAATAGTGGGATTTGCAACTGTATGCCTGGTGCAACCATGTGCCCCAATGGATATTTTGGGAGATGGCTCCTATTACCTCGAGTAACATGTGGATGAGCTATATTAAAAGAGCGTTAGAAAGAAGTTTGGAATGGGTTTTGCTAGTCTACTTCACTCCTCGTGTCATTCCAAATGTAGAGCCAAAATTGGATCAAGTTGTTCTGTCAGGCATACAATTAGAGATCGGTGGCAGGAGCAGCTAAGTCCATGAGGATATCCCCGAGACGGATGTAGTAGTCGTAAGCAATGCTGACGAAGGGAGTTAATACAAGACATAGCTGAGGCCGTTGAGAGAGAGGATGAAGCTTTGGAGGAAGCTATTGAGCAAGGTGCAGATGTGAACTTTGATGAAGAAGGCGATGAAGAGAACAATGATGATGAAGAGTCAAAAATTTTGATTCCCAACGAGTGGCAAATAGAAGATTTTGATGGTCTTTTTATTGGTGATGAGCGTTAGAATCGTTGGGAGTATGCACAAAATGAGGTGTACATGGGTGTTGTGTACCCTACTAAGGATGTAGTGCAAGATGCCGTGAAAGCATGGTCGTTGTAATGGCGACAATCATTTCACATTACGAAGTCAAACACTACTACCTATGACGTAGTGTGTCAGAATTAGGATTGTCCATGGAGAGTTCATGCACACAAACCCAAGTGGGGAATTCATTGGGTCTGCTCAATTATGGTCCAACATAAATACTTAGTTGATACAACTGTGACTAGGCATAAGAATTTAAGTGCAAGTTACATTGTCGGGGTTATGTACTTAGAGATCATTGAGAATCTCAACTATGAGCCTCGGGCCTTAATACTTACAACAGAGAGAAGATTTCAGTATACCATCAACTATGCAAAGGCATGGAGGACTAAACAGAAAGCATTGGAGATGAGGTTTGGTACATTTGAGGACTCGTACCATAACTTACCTTTCTGTTTGGATATGGTGTAGATGGGCAACCCTGGCACGTACTACACCTATCAGGAGAAGGATGCAACATTCCTAGAAGGTGCGAAGATTCTTCACCGAGTATTCTTTGCACTCAGTGCTTGCATCCGGGCATTCCAGTATTGTCGTCCTATTCTTTGTATTGATGGTACATTTCTTACTAGGAAGTACAGGGGTCAAATACTGACAGCAATTGGTGTCGACGGCAACAACTAGGTTGTCCTAGCTGCCTTTGCTTTCGTGGAAAAGTGAGAACTACGAAAGTTGGTTGTGGTTCTTACGACAGTTACACATTGTAGTAGTTCAAGACAGACCCAATGTTTATCTATTGCATGACCGACATGCCGGGCTTATAAAGGTAGTCGAACATATCAAGAATGATCCAGATGAGCCTTATCCTTGGACGGGCATACAATCTCGATGGTGTATGCGCCATTTAGGTGCAAATTTCTGTCATCACTTCGGCAAAAACAAAGAATTGACTAATCTGTTCAAGAGACTTTGTGCCCAAAACCAAGAGAGAAATATTGTGGACTAAATTTGAAGAGTTGACTAGCAAATACAAACTTGAGAAGGCCTCAGAACCAGAGCCAAACCCACTATGTGCACTACCCACGAATGATCAGCAGATGATACACCGACGGAGGAGGGCAAAAGTTTGCTGCTTCTCAGATTGGATTAAATTTGAGGATAAAGAGAAGTGGTCCTTACTACATGGCACTCACGGTGCGAGGTTTGGCATAATGATAACCAACCTTGTAGAGGTTTACAATTAGGTGATGAGGGGACTACGATGCTTGTGTTTGGTTGGTATTGTGGAGGGCATAATCCGTGGAACCACCTGGTATTTCGTCGACCATCATACTGTTGCGTCGGTGGTTCATAGGGATGAGCGCCTTCTATATTGCAAAAAGATTGAAGAATATTTAATCGAGAAAAGTAAGAAGGCAACACAACATCGTGCCATTAAAACAAGTTCCCGATAGCTCCGATTCGAGATAACATATCGGGACAAAGGGAGGCGAGGGACAAACAAGGATATTATTATTCATGAGTACACAATTACAGACACTTGTTGGTGCAGCTGCAACAAACCATCGTTGTACTACAGGCCATGCAGTCATGTAATGGCGGCATGCGCTACATTTGATATGCATGCTGGAGCGTACTTGTCTGCCTATTTCAGCAAAGAGAATGTCCTTCAGACTTGGAGCGGCGAAGTACGCAGTTATAGAGTTGTCATCTCATTCACGCCACCTCCACTAGTCGAGGAACGTCGTTGGGTTCCTGATTTTGAGCATGTGAACTCTAAAACGATATGGATGAATCAGAAGCGATTCATTCAAGAAAAATATAAAAAAGAAAGGAAAAAATTATAGTACCGGTTTGTTTGCACGTGGTCCACGCTTTGGCCTTGGCTTCAGTTTTTCCGGAGTCCACGAGTAGTTCGCACACTTCGAATATCTCATCTCGATGATGAGGTCATCCTGGCTTCGCATGAATTTACATGTGTCTCCACAGAAGTACATGGGGGGTTCGAAACCTTCCGGCGGACGGTGACGAGGATCGTAACCAGGAGTTGCTATATCCTTCTTCACCATCTACAAATGTATGTCAACATAAATATGTCTATTAAATCTTGAAGTGATTATACTACCTAATTACGAAATTAAATAAAGAACAAAAAACGCATGACCGACTTACCTTGAGGAAGCCCGAAACACTCCACCGAGAAGAAGAGGGGTGTGTGGTGGTGTGGTGGAGAGGGGGCCTTCGGCCCCCTTTTTATAGCCCCACTGCCCTCCACGTTTGGCAGTACGTGGTGCCCCGTGGCCATGTTCTGTAGTGTAACCACCGATGGAGTTTAGATTATTTGTAAATTTTGAAAATGGGATAACGGAATTGATTTTTTTTAAAAAAATATTATTAAAAAAATTCTCACTTTCGATTGCTGCTCGCGACCGAGGAGTATGACCGATCGATCGCGACGTATATGCCGTCGCGCCGTCGCTTGAATTGACCGTCGTCGTTTCATTCGATTCGACCGTACGTGCATGCAGGAGTGGGGGTCGGCCAGGTCGTGCTCTCCCTAACTTTTATCACATTTACATCGGTACGAGTCGATCGATCGTTTACTTGGTTCATCCATCCGAATACAAACCAAATATTCTGTGTCCACACGTGGCTCGATCTCACGCTTGCTCGCGTCTTCACGACGTACGCAGGTGCGTAATACTTGAAATAGCAGTTGCATGCAAATCAATAAGACAATCAGCCCGTTTGGCTCAATTCGCTTCTAAGGGAAATTACTCACATGCCATTATAATTTTCAGAAATTGCTAATATGCCACTGTCACTGACTGTGGCGGCCCTCATCTGTCAGTGACACACCGATGACATATTAGCAAACCGTGAAAATTGTAATGGCACAGAAAAAATTAACCCAATAATAAAACGGGTATCCGTATGGGCGCTACTCTCCAATTGATATGACGGACTCTCCGTTTGAACTTTGAAGCATGCAACAGTTCATAGGAATTTCACGGAAATAGTTCGACATTCGCTGGAAAATGAGGGAAATTCCTGCATCACGCAGCTCGGCAGCTTAATCAAGTAACAAGGAGACACTGGAACAATAAAAAAGTACAAAACACACGGTGTCAAACAGGTCTGTACAACATGGCACGCAACAACAAAACTCGAGAGCGACGAATAAAGCTAAGCTAACCCGAGCATAGCTATAGTTTCTTCAATTACTGTAGCTTAATTCTTCCAATAGCACGTAAGCGCTCTTGCTGCTTACATCAAGGACTTGAGCGACCGGGCCTTCACAGGCTTCCTCCACCTCTTCCGCACCTGGCACTTCTTCTTGGTGTCACTGTTGATAGCGGCCCGGAGTGCACCATTGCCATTGCAGATGAGCGCATCATCGCTGCTCTCCTCGTCGCCTCCCGCGATTCCGGCAATGTCTTCAGAGTCGGATCTGGACAACTCGTCCCGAGCTCCCACTACAATCGCCAGTGGCTGATGATCATCCTCACTACTCCAACGTTTGGTTGTAGGAGCCGCGTCTTTCTCCTGCCGCCGCTCCTCTTTCTCTTCTTGTTCCACAGGTGTAGGTTCCTGCATGTTGCTGCTTCTGCACTGCCTCTTGGTGTGGAACGGGCCAAACCCGGCGTAGTAGTAGAACCCCTCGCCTGCGTCTGCCACTTTCTTCTTTCGTGCCTTGGAGCTGGTTGATGCCTTCGAGCAGGGCTTGGAGGGAGCCGGAGCCGGCAGGCAATCTGCCGGTGGAGCTAGCGCGGTCTCGGAGGGGCTCTCGAAGAGAGGGTTGTTGTAGTACGAGCGCTTCTGCTCAAAGTGGTAGTCGCAGAGGGAGTTGGGCCGGCTCACTCGCCGCTGGCAGTGCCACCTCTTCCCGTCGTTCTTCTTGCACGTCCAGACTTGTGCTTCGCCGGAGGGAACAACGACGGCAGCAGGCTTGGCCTCAACCTCATCTTTCTTAACCTTTACCCTCTTATTAAGCTCGCTCTCCTCCCCTTCCTTCTCCACCTCTTTCTTCTTGGTCGGCGGCTTCTTCACCATCTTCTTCGTAACCTTCTGGTGCTGTGGCTTGGCGCTGACCTCGTCGCCAGCCGCTAACCCCTCTTCCGCCTTGGGCCCCTTGGCGGTAGTCGGCCGGCTGCTGCTCGTCGGGAAGAGCCAGCTAGCCCGGCAGGCAACATGGACGAAGTACTTGTCGACGATGTCCTCCTCCTAATCAATCTGAACAGATTAATCAAAGCAGCTACACGTGCAGATGGTTCCCCAGCAACCAACTATGCGGAAATGGGGGCATCAATCTAGGGTTCAACCCAGCCGCAATTCCCATGATTCCAACCCTAGCCGCGACGCCGCCCTCGAATTACCACGGCCCAGGGGTAGCTAACGCGCCATCGACCTTGATCAGGCCGGCTACGGTCACCGGAAACACCCCCTGCCCTCGCATTCGAACCCTCCGACGAACCCTAGTAGCATGCACGAACCAGAAACGCGAGCCGCAAGAACCCAACGAAACTTACCCCAAAACCGACGAGCTAGGAGGGTGCAGGCGTTGCAGATCAAGGCGGATCGGAATAGCGGGAGCGGCGCACGGAGGAGAGGAGGGGAATGAGGGGGAGGCTGACCTGGGGATCGGAGTGGTCGAGCTCGCCGATGAGGTCCCACGGCGAGCGGTTGAGCTCGCAGGGCTCCGCGGAGGCAGTCCCAGACGCGAAGCAGACGACCCCTCCGCGTGATTCGGTGGCCCCCGGGTACGGCGTCGGCGTCGGCGTAGTCGTCGTCGAGAGCGGGAGCTCGAATCCGGGGGTTGCGGGCCCGGCGGGCGCGGAGGAGAAGTAGGAGGAGCCGAGGAGGCGGGAGGCGCACTTGCGGATCCGCATGAGCGCGAGCGATTGGGGCGCCGCGATTGTAGGGATCTGCGGCAGCGGGGGCGTTGCCTCAAGCTAGGGTTTGGGATTTGGGGTAGAGTAGAGGCAGGGAGGCACGAATGCCTGGAGTGGAGGAGAAGAGATGGGTGGGGTTTGGCTTTGGCTGCCCGCTGCTAGCCTGCTACTAGTATTTCGCCCTCCTCGCCTTTTGTCTATTGTTTTCTCGCATCGCTTGGCGAGATTTTCTCTGTCGCCGCTGCCGCCAGCCACCGCGCGCTGGCTGGCCGGCTGAATTTATAGTGTGGCGGAGAGTGGGCCTGTTCTGTTAGTGAGACGGAAGAGCGCCCTTGCTGTTAATGGGGCTAATGTGATTTGCTCAGATTAACCGCCATCCAAATCCACGTGAGAGATTTAGGGCAGTAGGGCATGCGTCAGACTATCAGGGAGCTGTGATGTTCAGACTTTTGAGACTGGACCTGTGCTCTTTGGATCTAAATTTTAGGCTCAGTCACATCGAATATTCAGATGCTAATTAAAAATATTAAATATGATTTAATTATAAAACTAATTGTAAATATATTGGCTAATTTGCAAGACGAATTTATTAAGTCTAGATCATAGTTTGACAATATAGTGCTACATTAAAAATATGCTAATGATATTAATTAAGCTTAATAAATTCATCTTGCGAATTAACATCGGAGTTCTACAATTAGTTTATAATTAGCTCATATTTAGTCTTTCTAATTAACATTCGAATATCTGATGTGACGAGGGATAAACTTTAGTCTATCCAAACACCCCCTAAAGATTGTTACTAGCTACTCTAGCTTACATGAATATCTAGCTGATTAGTTTAAGTATTTAGCTGATAATTTTTTTAAAAAAAATTGGTGTTCTAGTCTATATCATTTGTTTCGGTTTTAGATTTTAAAAGTAACTACAATTATTTAATTTTTTATTATACATCAAAGGTGATGTTAACTGAACCTTCACATGATTTTTTTCTAACTATCGGCAACCACTCCAAAGAGAAGCTGTTTGATTCCTTATACATTATCACCCATTACATCAAAAGGCAATGTTAGCACAATTTTTCCAGGAAGTAAATCATGGTATTTGCAATTCTTTGAAACATTCTAGTATTAATATTTTGCATACTGGTAACTTAAATCAAGACACATAAACAAGCACCAAAAAATATAAACATTAGATGTCTAAATATTACATATGTGAAATATGGTACCATTTAAAGCAATTCTTCATAGCAACTAAGAACAACACCCCAAAAAGGTATCCATTCAAATTCCATTCGAGGGGAATCTACTAATAAACATCTCAAATATTTAGGTGCCACTACAATAAGAGAATAGGTATATTCGTCTATCGCCTATGTTAACGAGGAGGTGTATCTATACCACCTCAATTGCACAAAAGAATAGGTGTCCATCTATTATATATGTCAAAAACTAGAGGGGTTCATACACCACCTCTTATAACTTAAACACATCCATAAAGGGTAAAAGGAGAAAAGAAATGAGTATTTGATTTGCCATCACCAAAATATACTGCTACAAGATGTAGATAATGAATTCAGTTATAGTAGTGTTTGCCTAGCAGGAAGGTACTAAGCCACAACACATGATGCACCTTATACATTCCCACAAAATCCTTGCTCTCAGTTTTGTTATCAAGAAAGTAAGAGAAGGCTACAATGAGAGCCTATTCGGTGAACCCAGTTGTGATCATCACAACATGGTAGAGCTCAGGATGCATTCTTTAGGAACAATCTCACGGATAACTCCTGCAACATTATTGACAACATCAATCATGTTATAAAAAGAAGGAGCTCCTTCTCACAAAAGGCAACCCTCTTCATCTTGCCACTAGTACTATTATTTCCAACATTCTTAGAGGCATGGAGATCTTACTTGTCCACATCTACTGTCTCAACTTCTATAGTTTCTCTCTTAACAAACTAGCTATCAGCATGAGGTTTATTAGAATCCATAGCAAACCTGCTTGTAGATTTCCCGACACAAAAGATGGTCATCATGTAGAGTTGTTAATTGGCTTGTTAAGAAAGTCATCATCCCTAGGATGTGCCTAAATAAAATATCAGATTGAAGATAGTAAGATTGTGAATATAAATATGTGTGTTTAATAAACATATTTAAGGGTTGATATTATACTTTGACATGTCCATTGTAGCGCTCCTGTTCAAGATTGATTATAAATAGTTCATCATCCCACAATGCACCACTTATATATCTCCCTAAGTTTCCATATCCTCATCCACCTTTGATGTCATTTATGCAAGTGATTGTATACCCATGTGCTAGTGAACTAATACAAAGATTTTATGACATGGTTCAAGTGAACTTCCTTGAATCCATTGTCTATCTTAATACCCGATATAATAAGTTCACACATGTGCCTAAGTATAGAAGAAGACATGGCTGAGATCAACCACATGGCGCCCGTGCCAACATGACCACCAAACCCAACCATATCCCAAATTATATTAGCACTATAAAAGTTAGCTAGCAAAATAGAATGCATCAATTCAGAATGAATTTAAGACTGACAAAATAGTTTTAATAACATAATAACATCATTGCATACTTCCAAATGGTCTCAATATAGGTTACACCATGCACATCATCATAGTTTGCAAATTTAGTATCATACACCAAACCTTGATAATTAATTGAATAACTCAGATTGGTATATCTAACTAACACAAGACATACTAAACATGAGAAGTTTCCCTATTCTCCCACATTTCATGTACCCACACATCCCTCTTCTCACTCCAAGTAGCGCTATCCTCGATAAGAATACCATGGCCACCTTTCATAGGGTGATTGTTATTAGCTACCCACTGATCTTTACAATGGACAACCTCATCATGGTCATAATACAATATCCAATTATGCAATATGCGACACACAAGAACTAAGTTCACTTGTGTATTGTATGTGTGGAAAGGTTTCTTGTAAGTATACAGAAACAATTTTTCAATGAACAAAAAGCCATTTCCACTGTAACACATTTAGAATAGTGTCTTAGGTTGAAAATCTCTCTAGCATTATAAGGATAGATCCTTCCACCATACTCCTATAGGTGGTATCAACCACCACACAAAATGGAAGAAAGAACCCTCAAGAACATGCATAACCAATATCAACTAGATAGAACTTGTCTACATAGAAAAGGATAAGTTTGATACTAAGTATGGCGCTCCAAAGATTTATGCATAGTTAACCATTATATGAATATTTTTGTTACCAAATATACATAGAAGTACCCTTAACATAATCTCGGACCTTTCTATGCATATGCAAGAATAAGTGCATCATGGGTACACTCTTACCAACCAGTTACGATATATTTGAATTTTAAGTCAAAATCAACAATTATCAAAACATTATGGTGTAGTTCTTCCTACCCCTAAAGATTGAAACATTTTTTTGGGACCATAGTATGAACATGTGTACCATCAATCATGCAAATGCAATTCTATGGAATAACGACACATAACATTAAAATTCACTTGCAAATTAATTTAATAAATGTAATTGCATTTACTACTAACTACCTTGGAGAATGGGTACCATCTATATATGTCTATTTTCAATTGTATGGTGGGTATCAAGTGAAGGAGGCCTAATCATCTCCCCTTGAAGCTCACCAATGTAACCCAGGCATCCCTAACATAACGACGTATTGTTTCCATGAATCATTGGTTTTTGTTTGATCACTCTAAATCTTTGGTTATACCCAACCACATGGAGAAACATTAAGACTTGTTCTCTATAATAGAATTGATGTTATCACTAAGCAAGTTCCTTTCTCTCAGTCCGTCACAGGAGAGGAAAAGGGCCACCCTTCTTATTCACAACATATTTATGGATTCCAGCTCACTACAATCATATATTTTGTTAAAGTTATTGTGTTGTTTTTGGTATCTCTCAAACATTGGGCCATAAGTGATTGGGGGTCTAGACATTTGAGACCTTCTAATTCTATCAAGCATATATGCAAGCATAGACAACAATTACTAGAGTAGAAGCCTTAGCAAGAAGAAAATAACATTGATCTTGCATATCCATCGAACAATTACACAAAAGAGTAAATTAGACAAAATTAAAAATTAATGACATGGTGTACATTACAGTTTATGCACACTACTAAAAAATAGCTAAAGACTGGGAACTAGAGACACATCAAGGAAAATAAGAACAAGGAAGGATATCAAAGCAATAGCATGAGTTTAAATTTATCTAGCATCATAACAACATATAAAACCTCATATAGTAGTTAAAAAACTCATGACTGGAATCTAAACACACAACAAAGAAAAAAGAACAAGTTATGATAACATAGTAGTACATGAGTTCAGATTTATCATATATCACAACAACATATACAACACAATAGTTCACTAGAAGTGAAACTGACGATAATATTATATTGCATTACAGGTAGGAAATTGATTTATGGGATTGTAGGTAAGATTAATGAAATTAATAGTAACTATAATACATAACTATGTGATAGATCGAGCACCAAGCATCTTGATTACAAAAGATTTGGGTGGAAAAAAACAGTGTCATTGGGAAAAACCACATCTAAAACTGACAAAGGTAAAATTATACATGAAGTTTTACATCTACTATACCAAGAGAACCCCAATTGAAATCCTAAAATAGACTGAAACCATCATACACATGCTTATGTTTACAAGATTGAACCACTAATCTATCATTTTATCACCCAACATACAGATCTATGAAAAGAAAACAAGTTACAAACAAGGGAATATAGAAAAGCTAGCATCACAATGGTCAAGGTGAGCCCATACATTGCAGTCCACATGGGTAAAATTTTCTCTCCACCTACCAAGACTAGGGATAAACAAAAACAAACTTCATTTCTGTGTAACCAGGAACCTGTGTATCTAGTTTGGATCGTTGGAGCCTAGATTGCTTTCCTAATCTGATAACCAAACATTAGTTTTTTTACATGTACAAAGTCAGGCTAATGCATGATGTAGCGTACCAAACACATGACATCTAGTAGAATCAGAAATGGCCATGGTTTTGAGAGAGTCGGTCCCTTCTCCCAAGATTCCTTTGACAACATAGTACATAGCGATGTCAACACAAAAAATACCCATGAGTGCGTACGTATACGCTCCATCCATATCTGTACCCAACATAGAAAACATATACCCATACCCACCCACATGTATCAATTCATTACCATACCCATACCCCCATGGGTATTTGGTACCTTGCAGGTACCTATACCCATGGTTGTGCCCAAAAAAAGAGTAACACCGAAGATCAAAACTAGGGATGGTGAGGTAGGAGCGGAGAGCAGGGTGGGGCACGGTGTCGTGGCACCAAAGGGTGACGAGGTGGGGTGGCCCCATACCACAATGAAGATCAACGAGATGGGAAGGTGTGGCACTGGATGACGATGCAAAAGGGTGGTATGGTGCAACAACGAAGAGCTATGTGCGGGGCACCAGTGCAATAACGAAGAGTGGTGGAGCGGGGTATGACAGGATGAGGCGGGTTGTCATCGAAGGGAGCGGGGTAGGGCGGCATGGCCCTAAAGAATGGTGGGATGGCTGTATGGGGGTGATGGCATTGAGATGGAAAGACTTGGGTGGCGGCGTGAATTAGGCAAAGGCGGCGATGTGAATCAAGTAGCTAGGGGCCAGAGTGGCGGCATGATGGGGGATTGTGGGATCGTGGGAGAAACTTAGGGTTTACATTGTTATAGCCTTATGGGCTTCTCGAGTTGTTTATAAATTTGGTCCATTATGTTATATATCCCGGGTATACAAATAAACAAGTATGTGTAGTGCTTTCCTGTACCTATACCCACTACCTGACATGTATAACTTTTTCCATTTATATACTCATCAGTATTAATTTGTTCCCATATCTATCATTTAATAAGGTAAATACCTATGGTTAAATGAGTAGCAGATACCTATTTCCATCATCAGTAGTATATATGGATCCAAGCAACTTTTGTTTTTTTTCTTTTGGGAGGAAGAAATTCTAGCAACACCCCACAAAAGAAAAACATGGGAATTTTCATGACGTTAAATGTGGAATTTTTATTTTTCAATTTAGAGACAATTTTCTTTTTGAAAATATAAAAGTATATTATAATCAATTTTGGGCTGGACATTTATAAAAAGCACTAATCCATAGGTTTTTAGAAGCCCTCTAAAAATGGTTTTTGTAATGTGTAGCATTAGATAAATTTAAACCTCCTCCCCTTTGCTGCCCTCTTAGCGTGTTGAATGGCGTGGCCACCTTCGCACGCCGCCACATCGCCCCCTACCTGAGCTGGCAATTTTGCAGAAAATCCCTCTTATTTTTGCTAATCGCATCACTAATCGCTAATATCCGCTGACTTGTGTTTTTTACGTCCATGTCATCGCTTCATGAGATTTTATATGCGAAGAAGGGAAATTTTGGAAATTTGGAGCACACTCTAAAAACAGAAAACCTAGTTGTTGTTTTTTTGCAAAAATGACGACCATTGGGCATCCAGCCCACGCGTGCCCTATTCCTCATTTCTCCACCCCGTCCCCCATCCCCATCCCCATCCCTAACCCTAGCCACCGCATGCCACCACCAGACCGCTGGTGTTAGGGTTTCACTCCGGCCGCGTGGTTGCTGTTGTGACGTGGCCTGAGGAGGACGCATCCCAAGCTCATGGCTACTACGTCCACATTGCTTCACCTCACGCAACTGCCTCGCACTCTACCTCCTCTTCTTAACTCCATCCCCTTCTTCCCAGTCCACCACCTTTAGCTCCCTCGTCATAGTGAGTGGGCAAGTGCCCTCCCTCTATGGTTCTTCCACCGAACTAGGTGCATGTTGTGACATCCATCATCGCCGCCGCTGTCGTGGGGCACCCCACCCCGGTTGGTCTCACGATCCCTTATGTTGACTGTAGGACCGAGAATAGCGACCAGAGGGGGGATGAATGGGTGCCTCAACAAATTCTATCAAATAGATGGCCTCCCTGAACACCCATCGCTCCTCAAAAGACATCTAGCAAAAACCAAACAGATTTTCAAAGAATTATCTGGGATAAATTCAGTGTTATCTCTCTCCTATCAGATATAGTGTGATGCGACAGATTGAGTGATCATAACCAATAAAAATAATAGCCTCCAAAAAGCAACTAATGTCCTAATTGATAAGACACCAAAATAGTATACACAGGCAGATTAAATTTACTCAAAGCTTAAACCACAAATCAAACAAATGTTTCATCAAAAACACATGCATTACGTCAGGCACTTGGTAAACTACCACAGTTCACAAAAGTTTTATCGAATAAATTTAGAACATATATTACTTCACAAATTAACATCAACCTTTTACTGAATATCTGGAAAATAAAAAGGGTATAGAAATTATACCTTCTTTTACTTGTGAAGAGAGTGCTCCTGCTTGATGAAGATCAAATGCAGAAGATGTGCAGAACGAAGAAACTGAGTCACCTGACCCAATTCCATGATGTGATAGCCCTTAGGATGAGCACCAAAGAAACACGGAGCACAGTGGGTGATGCGGAGGAAAAACTGTGAACAGTGCTGCTGCCCCTCGAAGTAGAGTCAGACGATGAACCCGACGGTGCTAGGAAAATAAAAATCGATTGCAGCGGTTCACTCCCAATTCCGCGCGCACTAGCCAGTGGTGGTCAATCCCTATGTGATGGCTTCTACACGCGCGTCAATCGAACGAAGTAAATGAAAAAGCACGAAACTCGAGAAAAGAATAGAGGTGGAAATTTTTGGCGGCTGATGGCTGGGGAGGAAGAAAAAGGGAATTTTCTGAAATTTGGTAAAGTGAACTCTGATTTTTAGATTGACTGAGTTAGTAGAAACCCTAGGGTATGATGGGCTATTTATAGGCTACCCAAAAATCAGAAAAATCCCAATATACCTTATTTTACATACACAAAAATAAAAATATCTGAACTGCCCTTAGGATTTTTAAGGACTCAATTAAGACAAAGACAGGCTATGGGCCAAAAAGACAAAATAGTAAATGTTGGACCGAATAGTAGAAGGGGGGTTGAATGTGAGCTTAAAAATTCTTCTTCTAAAAAATAGACTTCGAACACACCCTTCAGAGTGTCTAGTTCGGAGGTATTGATTACACTCCAAGCACTGACTTCACACAGGGCAATAGTTTGAAGCTCAAAAGACTTCGCTCACTCCCTGACACCCCAAAAGCATGAATTAGGGCTTTGTTAGAGTAGGCTCCACACATGGAGGTGCTTGGAGTCAGACTCCGCACAAAACCACTTCGCTTCAGATAGAATCCCCGGACTTCATTCTGATGCTCCACACTAGCAACTAGTTCTAGGCTTCATACTGAACAGAACTCCGAACAAGACTTAGCACATATGCACCTCAAAAGGGACTTCGATAAACGCTTAGGAAAAGCAGCTTCACATGCACTCAACAGGGTAGTACTTTACTAGTATCATACGAGGATATACCTCCGATATACTCAGATATGCGAAATGATTATAGTACCCCTAGGGTTTACAAGTTTTCTGCCACAGGCAGTCACGGGGGTACAACAGGTAGTCCTATTTTATTGGAAGCTCTTTTTGTGTCAGCTTTCCAGATTGGAATCTTCGGAGATTGTTCGCATAGTGAAGTGTTGGAGTAACTTCGGTTGTAGGCTTCAAACTCGTAGGTCTTCGCTACAACAAAGTCAGTTATCGATACAGTGACAGTTTTAAGCCGAAGCCATTAAAGCCCTTGAGTCTTCGCAGCATCATCTCCGGAGTGGACCACCACGACTTCCCAGCTACTCCAAGCTCAAACTCCGCCCGTCCGTGTACCGAAGCCATGCATGGATGAGGCATGTAAAGACATCCTAATTTCGAAACCCCACCTTTGATGTACCTCCCTTTGGAGGGTTTCATTCACCACCTTTCGAAGTCCCTCCTTCGTCCAAGGCCTCCATATAAAGCTTCTCCATAAGAACACCTTCGTAATGTCTCCACCTGAAGTACATTCCTGAAGTGCCTTTCCTAGACCATGCCTTCAATGCACCTTGACTTCTGAGACCTTCGTCAAGTGACCTTCCACATGCCTCCGTCCGGAGCTCACTTGTTAGCATTGCCTCACTCCTGAGGACTTGACTGCCATCCTTCGAAGTATATCCTTCCGGAGCACCCCTTTGAAGTGCCTTGCCTCTGAGGACTTTCACACAACCTTTGTGACCCTTCGGCACCAAGCTCCCTTCTTGCCCGGCATCAAGCTCCTTGCTTTACTTAAGGCACCTGTTGTGCTGACCATCCCATCGCCTCCTAAGTCACCTTCACACCAATGACAAGCAACTGAGTGTTTCCGATATCTGAAAGGCCTCTTCGGGTAAAACACCCTCTGGTGCACACTCTAGTGCACCACCAAAGAACCGAACCCTACAGTACAGGTTCCTAAATGTATTCTACTAATCCCCTTCGATAGAGATACTTCACTGCATACTTGTGTAGCCAGCAACTATCGACCCCTTCGGTAGAACACCTCTGAACCCATTTGGAGAGGATCCCTTCTTCCCGAAGAGCACTTGTCAATCACTCATCATAGACTGAAACCAAGGCACATCTCAACTTAGTTTCTCAGTCTCACCCTTATTGAGTGCATTAACAACCCAAATCCAAATTCAAGAAAAATTTAAAGTTTTAGCACACAAGTGATCACAAAAACTCAGAAAAGTGCAAAAACATGTAACTTGACACAAGTTAATTTCTCCCCCTTTCTCATAAAAATCCCCTTCGGCAAATTTAAGCATCATAAAAGTTGTTTACCTCTCCCCATTTGGCAATGCAAGAATCAAGGAGCAATAAATGATGCAAAGCTTCTGAGATACTTGATTGTAAATACATATAGTGCAAAAGATCCCTATGATAATATTTTAAAAATGCACTCAGCTCAAGGTAATACAGTTCAGTTTTCATTTCGAGCACATCCCTTTTGTTTTTCTTGAAAAGCATCATCACTTAGACTAGAAAACTAGTCATGATAAGACATGAACTGCAAAAGCTAGCAAATATCGACATTGGAAAGCATGTCCAGAAAAAAGGAGCTTCAGCAAACTTGAAATGCATTATTTTCATGCTTTTGGTTTCCTTTTTCTTTTATTGCCAGGGGTTATTTGCTTGTCAACCTTATGCTAAACAATCAAGCTAAGCCTAGGTCATAAAAAGACCGTGAGAAGCTTAAAGCAGTGATTTTGGCAAACACTACAATATCCCAGTTAAAGTGCTATGGTATGTAGTCTAGAATAGAGATAGTACGACAAGACAAACCCTCCTGGTTCTTTTTAATTTTAGCACAAAAGGCATGTATATCTATTTTATATTTTTTATCATTTTAGTCAACAGGATTTCCATGAAAAACATTTAAATGATCAAGTTGCATGTTTGCATCCAAGATAAAAGGATTTCAGCTACCAGGTTTGTGAATGATAGCTAAAGCAATCAGCTTACACATACTAGATGCTAGACTAAGCAGTGATCATGTATTTGATTTTTTCAAATAAAATCATGCTAAAGTTGAAAACAAATATATTAACAAGAGTTGAGCTAACATGATCATGACAATTATCGAAGGCATACATAAGCATAAATATGTAGATGCATTCACTCATATGACAGAAGCTTATGTAGACAATATAAAGCATGCCCCCCTCACAAAATGCCATATGGATAACAAATACCAAGTTTCCCACACAAATAAGCAAATCGAGAAGTATCAAGGGGTTTAGTAAAAAATATTGGCAAGCTAGTTTTGGGTATCAACATATTGAAGTTCAATATCACCCTTCTCATTGTGATCTCTAAGAAAATGATATCTCACATCAATGTGTTTAGTTCTAGAGTGCTGAACTAGGTTTTTTGCTATACTAATGGCACTAGTGTTATCACAAAAAAGTGGAACACTCTTATAGTCTAACCCAAAATCCCGCAAAGTGGAAACCATCCAAAAAATCTGAGCACAACAACTAGCTGCAACAACATATTCAGCCTCGGCTGTGGATTGCACAATGCTAGATTGTTTGCGGGAAGACCAACAAACAAGAGATGACCCTAGAAAATGACAAGTACCAGATGTACTTTTCCTACCAATTCTACAACTAGCAAAATTTGCATCCGAAAATCCTCGAAGACATAATGATGAAGATGCAGAATACCAAATGCCGAATTCAAGAGTATGTTTGAGATACCTAAGTATGCACTTTACCGCCTATCGGTGCAAAGCCCTTGGAGAAGCTTGAAAATGAGCGCACATACATACTGCGAAGTGTATGTCCGGCCTCATAGAAGTTAAGTAGAGGAAGGAGCCGATCATGCTTCAGAACTCCTTCTGATCTATTTCTTCTCTGTCCTCATCCGGATCCAATGCTACCAAAGTATCCATCGGGGTGGCGAGGGGCTTCACATCGGCCATGTCAAACCTCTTGAGTAGGTCCTTGGTGTACTTCGTCTGTTGAACGAAGGTACCTTATTTTCTTTGCTTGATTTGCAAACCAAGGAAAAACGTGAGTTCGCCCATCATGGACATCTCAAATTCCATGCTCATGGCATGTGCAAACTTTGCAACTAAAGCATGAGAAGAGCCACTAAAGATGATATCATTAACATAAATCTAAACTAGAAGGAAATCTTTGCTATGCTTGAGAGTAAATAGGGTTTTATCAACTGACCCCATCAAATACCCGTGCTCAAGCAAAAAAGACTTAAGTCTATCATACCATGCACCTAGGAGTTCAGTGAAATGCCTCAAAGCTAAGCTATGAAAGTGTGAAAACATTTCATCCTTGCTAGTGAAAAAGAAGACCCAAGAATAACGGGAGAAGTCATCCACCACGACAAGGACATACCATTTGCCACCTAAAGAACTAACCCGAGAAGACCTACAATGTGCATACGGAGAAGTTATCCGGGTTGTTCAGTCATCACCATGTTGACTTGTGAATGCGAGGCTACAACCATCTTTCCATGTCGACATGGAGCACAAACTAAATTTTTCTCAAATTTGAGCTTGGGCAATTCTCGGATCAGACCCAGGGTGCTCAATCGAGCGAGTAAATCAAAGCTCAAGTGCCCTAGTCTCCTATGCCACATCAAAATCTCAGAAGACAGCTGTGCAACTAAGCAATGAGAAGAACTAGTTGACTCAGAAAAGTCAACTCCAAAAACCCTCCCGATTCTCAAAATATTGCAAATCAAAGCGCTAGAAGAATCAAGTACTTGCGAAGTATCATGTCTGAAACACACTTCCAAGACCTCATCAAGTACCTTGGATACAAAAATCAAATTGTATCCCAAATACTCAACTAAAGCAACATTTTTGAGAGTGAAGTTGTCATTGATTCTTACCACACCTTTACCTTTTGATCTACTCCTTCGGTTATTGCTGAAGGTGATTGTTGGGGGAAAATGCTTCACTTTCAGGACTTAGAGATTAACAGTTCAAAGAGACTCACTAAGCTTCGGAGCTAATGCGTTCATACTTGAAGGTGGAGGCGTTAAGCCGAAGGGTGCTTTGATCTGAAGTCCGAGGGAGCCCTCCGTAGGATATGAGGCTCCGAAGCAGAGCGACAAGATTGATAAGACGTTTGGCTTATCCGTTTGCCTCAGATAGATTTTACCATTTTAACCCTATTCA
Source organism: Zizania palustris (assembly GCA_019279435.1). Classification (NCBI taxonomy): domain Eukaryota; kingdom Viridiplantae; phylum Streptophyta; class Magnoliopsida; order Poales; family Poaceae; genus Zizania; species Zizania palustris. The sequence continues at coordinate 88,872,512 of JAAALK010000082.1, read as the reverse complement.
GCGTACCGAATAGTTTCCACTATGTCGGTTGTAATCTAGGGGTAAATAGGTCTTTTCCTTAGGCATTTTGGCCTATAAATACCCCCCTCTTCACCCTGTAACGGGGATCGAATACTCAGTTATTCTAAGACACATATTCAGACTACTTAAGCTATTATCCATTCGGAGGCTTGAGATAGTTCTTAAACACGAACTTGTTGTTTGTCTATTCTTAACTCCTGAGAACCTGTTAGCGTAATCTTTTACGCCAACAGTTGGCGCCGTCCGTGGGGAACCGAGTTCTAGAAACTTGTTCTCTACTGCTGACTGCACTTCGAAGAGCACTTACAGAGGGAGCCTCGGAGTCCCAAGATTCCGCGCACCCTTCGGTAGGGGCTTCTTAGTGCGGTTCGAAGGCCTTCCCTCGCCTTCCCAAACCATTCGAAGTCTTCAGTTTTCGGACCTCTACGTTGCTAGCCATGGCTTCAAAGCGAAGCCAAGCCTCGGGTCCTCTCCGAAGGTCCCCTCGGACCAATGGGGCCGGACCCTCAACTGTTCCAATGATTCCCGAGGGTGCCGCTGAGCGTCGAGTGCCCAGGGGCGCTCGAGCTCCTCCTACGGTGCTCCAAACTGATTACGTCAATTCCCAAGACCCGGAGCTACCTTCCGACGAAGACGAAGACCTTCCTGGGACCGAAGCTACTCAGTTAGCAAGGCTTCAGGAGGAAGTAGCCAGGTGGAGGCAAGAGGCCGCCGATCGCCTCCGCACCCAAGCCTCCACCGAGACTCCAGAAGGGCCCCAAGACGGTGGTACTCGCAATCTTCCCGAAGTTGTTCAAGTCTCGGAGGAGGCCAAGAACGCATCTTATGATGAAGAGTCTACGCTACATTCGGACTTGCAAAGAGTGCCCTTTGATCCCAAGTTCAAGGCCTCGAAGTTGCACAAGTACTCTGACAGATCAGACCCCGGAGAGTTTGCTCGTTCATACGCCCTGGCAATAGAAGCAAGTGGAGGGGTGCGCAACACTATGGCAAAGTGTTTCCCCCTCACTCTCGAAGGTGTGGCGCTCCGATGGTTCTGGTCCTTGAGGCCAGGATCGATCAGATCTTGGGAGCAGTTGAAGAGGAAGTTTGTAAGCAACTTCCAGGGTACCTTTGTGGCTCCGATGTTGACAGGGAGTTTGTTCCAGGTGAAGCAGCGAGCGGGAGAAAACACTTCGAGAGTACTTAACGCGCTTCGCCCACACCAAGTCGCAGATTAAGGGCCTGTCTACCTCTTCGGTAGTCGACGCCGCCCGCGAAGGAGTGCTAAACCCCGACCTCCTCAGCAAACTCCATCAGAAGCCTGTGAAGTCTATGGCACAGCTGATGGCATACTTCGAACAGTATGCCAAGGCGGAGGAAGGCTACCTTCGTCGAGCTGCAGCGCACACACCTACCCTCCGAGAAGTAAAGACGGAGCCCGAAGCCTCAGCTCCTCTGCAACCCACGCAAGGCAATCACTTCAGCGAGCACAGTCGAGGGAAGAAACATTTCCGTTCGGAGGTGCTAAGCATCGCACCCTCCATTCCGAAGGCACCTGCCAATTATCAGCAAGCGCAAGGCTTCAAGGCTGGAGCGCCGAAGCCTCAAGAAAGAGTGCCTCGCTGGCGCCAGAGTTTTTTCTGCTGCGTGCATGGCGACAATAAAAGCCATGACACGAAGGACTGCAAGGCAGTGTTGGCCCTTCGGGGCGACTACCTAGGGCGAAGTACCGGGTGGGGTACTTCGGATCGAGCTCCACCAGCGGCAAGGTCGGAGCCTGTGCAAATCGTGGCCCGAGCCGGTGTCCCCGAAGCCCCCATGCGACTTCCGGTGGCCAACATTATGCCACCACCGAAGCAGGAAGACCCACAAGACCGCGACAAGCGAGTGGTCCTTCCCATCTCCAGAGGGGGGACCCTCGGAAACATGTCCAAAAGGCAGCGGCGTGAATACGTCCGTGAAGTTGGGCACATTGGGACATCGAGCTCCGTGGAAGGAATGCCAGAGTGGTCTCATGTGCCCATATCTTTTACTGCCAGTGATGTCGTGGGGGTAAAGTTCCCCCATGCTGACCCCTTAGTCATTTTCGCAGGCATAGCAGGGGTGGAAGTCCGAAGGATCCTGGTGGATGGCGGGAGCTCCGCAGGCATTCTTTTTGTCTAGGCCTTCGATCAAATGTGCATACCTCGGAAACATCTACTTCTAGTGGCCCGACCACTTCAAGGTTTCTTAGGACCGCCTCTCGATGCCCTTGGCCAGATAGGCCTCGAGGTTGCTTTCGGAGAGGGGCCTTTGGCCAGGGTAGAAGAGGTGATCTTCGACGTTGTCGATGCCCCCTATGCTTACAACACAATCTTCGGGCGAGGGATGCTGAACCAGTTCGGGGCTATAGCACATCACAACTATCTCTGTCTCAAAATGCCCACGCAAGGTGGAGTTCTTACTGTTTCAGGAAACCAAGCTATAGCCCGGAGAATGGAGTATGGGCACGGCCAGCCGTTGGACCCCCGACAAGTGCACAGCATGACGGAGCGCACAGAAGAGGTTCCAGAGGCTTTGAACTCTTCGAAGGGGCTCTGCCTTAAGCCGAGCCCGGAAGGTGATGTCGAGACGAATATAATTTTAAAGGACGGCAAAGAATACCCAGTACAGTTCGGCAAGGGGCTATCCCCAGAGATAGCTAACTCGTTGGTAGAAGTCGTCAAGCAAAATCTAGACGTCTTTGCTTGGACTGACAGAGACATCACCGGGGTTGATCGGAGTATCATCGAGCACAGCCTGCTCGTCAACCCGAAGGCCAGGCCAGTGTTCCAGGGGCTCCGCAAGCTGTCTGCAGAAAGGGCAAGCCTCGCCAAGACCGAAGTAGAAAAATTGTTAAGGGCTGGCATCATGAGGGAGGTAGCCCATATCGAGTGGTTGGCAAACCCTGTTTTTGTAAGGAAGAAGGACTGAAACAAGTGGCGCATGTGTATTGACTTTACTTCATTAAATAAAGCATGCCCACGAGACCCCTACCCGATGCCCCGAGTAGACCAGCTAGTGAATTCCACAGCTGGCTCTGAATTGCTAAGTTTCCTCGATGCTTACTCCGGGTATCATCAAGTCTGGCTAAAGCGTGAAGACGAAGCCAAGACAAGTTTCATAACTCCTTCCGGGGTATTTTGTTATGTAAGAATGCCTTTTGGCTTGCAGAAGGCCGGAGCCACCTTTTCACGTTTAATAGCTAAGGCTCTAGGTCACCAAATAGGCCGAAATGTCGAAGCCTATATGGATGACATTGTAATAAAAAGTGCTCAAAAGCACCAACATAGCCTAAACCTAGCTGAAACATTTGAGAGCCTCCGAGCATGTGGAGTATGCCTCAACCTTGAAAAATGTATATTTGGAGCACAAGCAGGAAAACTGCTAGGGTACTTAGTTTCGAGCAGGGGAATCGAAGCTAGCCCAACGCAGATAAGTGCACTGCAAAGGATGGCTCCACTAGGGAATTTGAAGCAAGTTCAGAAACTAGCAGGAAGGCTCGCAACTCTTAGTAGATTAATGGCCAGGTCAGCAGAGCGAAGCCTCCCAATTTTCAAGGCCCTAAAGGGGTCCAAAAGCTTCAGTTGGACGCCGAAGTGCCAGAAGAGCTTCGATGATATAAAAGCATACCTCGGAAGCCTGTCAACACTTACTGTGCCCCTCCTAGAAGAAACAATCCTCCTTTATCTTGCAGCAACAGGCTCCGCAGTAAGTGCAGTACTAGTCAAGGAAGTTGAGCTTAAGGGAAAGCTGGTGCAGAACCCAGTTTATTTTGTTTTAGAAGCTTTGTCCGGAGCTAAGATAAGATACTCCAAGCTCGAGAAATTTTCTTATGCCCTGGTAATGGCCTCGCGGAAGCTAAGGCATTACTTTCTGGCGCATAACCTAATCATTCCTACCTCGTACCCTCTTGGTGATATGCTTCGATGCAAAGGAGTCCTGCTAGGCCTCCGAACGGCGAAGGCACTTGGAGCAGCAAGGATAATAATCAAAACAGATTCCCAAGTCGTCGCAGGGCATGTCGATAAAAGCTTTCAAGCGAAGAACCCGCATCTAGCAAAGTACCTAGAGGAAATCCACAAGGCTGAAGAAGCATTCAAAGGATTTTCTGTTCGAAGTATCCCTCGAGTAGATAATCAACTTGCGAACATTCTGGCAAAGGCCGCGACCGGAGCATTGGACCTACCGGAGGGCACTTTTTATGAAGAACTAGTCAAGCCTTCTGTCAATCAATTACCCTCCGCAGAAGTCCTTTGCATTCCAGCCACGGATTGGCGAGTTCCGATAATAGATATCTTGCAAGGTAGTACAGACTCTTCCGAAGGTTACAGGAAAGGGCTAGAAATTATAAGCTTGTCAGTGGAGTGTTGTACAAAGACGGAGTGTGTTCTCCTCTACTCAGGTGCATCCCCCAACTAGAAGGCCAAGACATACTTCGGGACATTCACGAAGGCTTATGTGGAAGCCACTTAGCCCCTCGTGCCCTAGCAGGCAAAACACTTCGGCAGGGGCTTTACTGGCCGACAATTGTGAGAGATGCGGAGGAGCTGGTCCGAACCTGCCAAGGATGCCAGTGGATGGGGAAACGAAGCCACCGTCCGCCAGTACCACTTCAAGTTATTGCACCGGTGTGGCCAATGGCTCGATGGGGCATGGACCTCATAGGCCCTTTTCCAATGGCCAAAGGAAGCTTGAAGTTTGCAGTGGTAGCAATCGAGTATTTTTCAAAGTGGATCGAAGCGGAACCATTGACTGCTATCACTTCAAGGAATGTGCAAAAGTTTTTCTAGCAAAATGTTATATGCAGGTTCGGAGTGCCAAGGGAGCTAACCGTCGATAATGGAACCCAGTTCGAAGCTGACACATTCAAAGAATTTTGTGAAGAACTAGGCATTAAGTTATGCTTCGCAACTATGCGCCATCCACAGTCCAACGGAGCTGTCGAGCGAGCCAATGGGAACATCCTATCTAGTCTAAATCAAAGAATTGTCGGCCTAGCCAAGGGGATGTGGGTCGAAGAGCTTCCCAAGATCTTGTGGTCCATTCGAACCACTCAAACCAGGTCCACAAGCTTTACCCCGTTCAGACTGTTATTCGGAGATGAGGCCATGACTCCTACGGAGCTCAGGGGTGGATCGCTTCGTGTGGTGCGGCCCGAAGATGAACGCGAGAGGAGCACTTCGCTGGACTTGTCAAAAGAAACAAGGCTTCGAGCTGTCGCTAATCTGACAAAGTACCAAGGACAAACAAAAACATGGTATGACCCGAAGATAAAGCTGAACGAGCTTAGACCAGGTCATCTAGTTTTGCGAAGTGTAATAGCCTCGGGGAATCTAGGAAATAAATGGGAATGACCATATATTATCCTACGCTCAGGACGCCCCAGATCGTTTAAATTAGCTAATTTAGAAGGGAAGAATTGAAACATGCATGGCATGCGGAGCACCTTAATCATTACTATGCTTAGGGGCTCCTTGTAATCACTTGAAAAATTCCTTTTCTAAATAAAGTAGAGGGTCTAATTTTGTTTGCTCTTCGAGTATCCCTTACTCCGGGTGGACGCATCGGTTGAACAGAGATGCTTGCAGAGTCAAGCATCTTTCCCAAGACCCGGGCGACAGCCTGCAAACCATGGGTTCAAGGGCTTCGCCGCCAGCCTACGGATTCAAGGCTCCGGCTTGTTAGGATCCATAGAAGAGTCTAAGGACTTTAAAAGAACAGATTTCCGGCCCCCGGGTTCGAAGTATCTGTAAAAGAGCCAAAGGTGGCCAGCCTACGGATTCCAGGCTCCGGCTTGTTAGGATCCGTAGAAGAGTCCAAGGATTGTAAAGATAAACAGATTACTGGCCTAAGGGTTCGAAGCATCTGTAAAAGAGTCGAAGGTGACCAAGTAATAAGGTTTCAAGGCTCCGGCCAACGAGACACTTTTAAAGTCCTAAGCGACCAGTATAAAACCCTGTAAAGGTAGATTGAACTCCGAAACTTAGGAAATCATAACATAAAACTATGTTCAAAGAACCCTACGGAAAGGTAGAATAGCGATATTAAGAGTAGTGCGAAGCATCGGTTTGTTCTGCGCGTCATTGTGTCCGGCGAACCTTTTTTCCAATACAGAAGGTCCCCCACCCACAAGGAGGGGTAGGAGGGTAAAGAACAAACAAGATGCTTAGGGTGCAATTCACATTAATTCATCATACTCTTACATCAAGAGAAATTTTGATCCAAGCCTAAGAAAAATCGGAGACCCTGTCAGCCTCTAGAGCTACCTCTCCGGCTACTCTGTCCCTCGGAGCTCGAAGCCACCGGGATTGTCCTTTTCGTTTGAGTGCTTCTCTTCTTCTTAAAGGCTCGCAGTTTCTTCTGCTCCTCTTGAAGCTCGGCCCAAGTCAGAAGTCTTTTGGAGTTAGCCTTCGCAGGGTCTTCGGCCTGGTACTCCGAATCAGACCAATCCATATGTTCGGAGGATGAAGATGCCTTCTCTTTTTCCTCTTCCTTGATATAAGATAATACTTCTTGAAAAACCTCGAGGGCTACCTCCCCTTTGTCTCCGCGAGGAACAGAGAAGCGAGAGCGACGGTAAGGCCTTAAGCTCTCGAGGTGTGCCCACTCTTTCGGAGCCCTTTGTTAAGGTCCAGTATTTCGAAGTCAGGTTCCGAAGGGCATGACAGAACCTAAAAGAACAAAATACCCAAACAAGCTCTTCGTTTACAAACTTTTCATTAAATGCAAGGGGCTTTACAAGATTTCTTATACATAATTGCCCTTTATATGCGGGTCGGTTGGTGGAGCAGGAGGTGTCGGAGCTGGCGAAGTAGGGAGCGGAGGCCTTGTCTATGCTTGCTTCTGCCGGCGGGCCTCGTCGATCCAAGCTTTAGCCGCAGCCTTGTGGTCCGTCTTCTAGTTGACCGGAAGACTTCCCAGGCCGAGGCTACATTCGGCGAAGGATGCAACAAGTCCTCGGAGGCAAAGCTTCCGGGTGTCGAATCCCCGACCGGAGCAATGGGAATTTGAAGGGCTTCGAAGTGGCGAAGAACTCCAATTCCGGCGCACTGTCCGGAGATCTCTCCATACCGGACACCAGAGTTCATCATTAGTGACGCCGCCACTTGGATCCTCTTCAGCTTCCGGTCGAGGGAATCGCTGGCCGCCGCAGAAGACGAAGGGCACATAGCACCAAAATATTCCAAGGTACCCTAAAGGGCATCCAAGGTACGTTCCGCTACACTGGCATTCTTCTTCTCTGCCGTCTCCAGCTCCGCAGCGGTAGCAGACACTTCAGCCACTTGGAGCATCAAGGAGTTCTTCTGGGCCATTGCTTGCATGAGAGAACCTTGGAGCTCTACCAGCTGGGTGCTCGAAGTGGCCGCCGCTTGCCGAAGCTTCTCAACTTCTGCCCGGAGCACTAATCGCTCGGCTTCAGCTTCTTGGGCTTAAGTCCTGGGTGCGTCGCTGTCTTGCCTTGCTAGTCGAAGGGCTTGGTCGGCCTCGGCCCTAGACCTCCGTTATTCAAGGACTTCTTCCTCCAACCGAAGTGCTCTTTCTTCGGAACCCTTGAGCACGGTTTGGAGGGTGGTAACCTTCCTTTTGAGTCGATTGGTTTCGACTTCATTGGAAGTCACTGCCGCTCTAGCAAGGACGAATTTCTGCAAAAAGAACAAGTAAGAGCTAGGTGTTTACATTTATTAGTTAAAAATATTGACAGTACTCTTTATACCTAAAGGGCAGCCCTTTCGAGGGCCATGTTGAGCCTCGTAGCCCTGGCTTCGCTCAGAACAGAGACCAAGTCAGAATTGGCAATGTCCTGGCTTTTCTCCGCCAAAGGCTCCAGGAGCGCCCGGAGGCCTGTCCGGTGTTCCAAAAACGGAGCCAGCAGAGGAAGCCAAGACAAAGCTTGGCGATCATCTGCCGTGGCCTCCTCCTCCGAGTTGCTAGCCGAAGTCGTCGTGGGGCCAGGAGGGAGTCCGAGGCTGGACATGCCTTTGCCCCTCCCCAACACGAAGGCGGGCGGCTCGACTACGGCAGAGGTAGCTCTTCCTTCGGCGGCTACCCCTTCGGCTGGAGACGCGTCAGCAGGGGGACCTCGGTCACCGGAGCCGCATCGGCGGGAACGGCCCCCGCCACCGGGGCCGGGGCATCTAAGGGAGTCGAGGTGTTCATTGGAACCACCACCCCAGAAGAAGATGGAGCCTCGAGTGTCGTCGGAGCTTCGTCGCCCCTCGACATGCCTACGGTATCAAGGTATTTTGGTGAGCATTTACAAGTGAAAATTGTTGCAGGAATCAACCAAGGCAAAAGATTCGAAGTATACCTTCGGAGGCGCCGTGAGGCAAAATCGTCGGGTCCTCCAGAACTTCGTACATCCGAAGGATCTCATCGATGTCGTCCCCCAAAGTCCTCTCCGGTGTGTTTTCCGCTGGAACCTCGACCTCCGCTGTGATCACCCCAGTTACGGGCGAGTTGGGGCGACAGTGTTCGGCTCCGAGTTCACGGCAGCGGCCACAGGTGGGCGTGCCGAGTCTACCTCCGCAACCTCCCGAGCAGAAGCTTTGGTCAGGACCCCCGCCGCACCTTCGTCTCCCTCCAAGAGATAGTTCTCGAAGGTCTTCGCCAGTTGAGTGCTGGAGTCCTCGTTCCCGGAACCCTCCGAAGTAGAGCTCCGAACGTCCAAGGACGAGGTAGACGAAGCGGGAGCCAGTTGTGGAGGGATCTTCGCCATCTTCTTCTTCTTAGGAGGGGTCTTTCTAGCCTTCTTCGAAGGCTCGGCGATGGCTTTCCTCTTCCGAGGGGCCGCTCTGGTCAAGTTAAAATCTGGCAGAGGAGGAGGCACCATCCTGAGAGCTCCCCACACTCTGTTGGAGCGCTCCCAGCTCCCCACCAGCTCCAACCTCTTCTGTCTTTCAGCCACCGTAGGGGCTCCGAGGACCCGTTCGGTGGCCCGAGCTATCTCCTCCGGAGCTAACGCTAGTGGAGCCGCTGAAAAAAGGGTAACATATTATGAGTATGTTATTTTCATCATCTAACATATTACTGCAGGAGTTGAAGTCTTACCTAAAGTTCGGAGATCACCCTCCGAAGCTTGTTTAAACACTATCGGCCAGTTGGCCCCGAGGGGTGGAATCCGAAGAGCGATGAACTCTTCGGTGAGGTCGCGCATGCTCATGCTGCTGGCCACTGAAGTCAGTAGCCCTAGCCACGTTGAGAGCAGGCTAGGGTTCGGAGCAACCTCCGCCTCCTTCTGAAACCAGATCTCCTAAAGGGGCCCAGCGAGGGGAGAGTCCTCTCCGACTTTGGCATAGAACCACCGAAGAATCCAGTTGGTGTACCATTGATCGTTGATGGCCTTCGTTGGAAAGTGTTGGGCGTTCTCCCTCCGCAACTGGAAGTTGATGCTGCCGAAGGCTGTTATCACCTTGGTGTCCCTAGGCCCATCTTGCGGCTTAGGCTGGCAAATGGCTTCGTGGGTGGCGGTGAAGACCTCTGATCGCCTCTCGCACCCTTCGGCCCGGAGCGCCCATTCGAAGACAGCGAGGCGGGCAATGGCATTGGGAGACAGCTGAGGTAAGGTGATGTGGAACATTTCCAGTACCTCCTCTAGGAAGTTGATGGCCGGAAGTCCCAAGCCTGCCTCGAAGAAGGCCTCGAAGACCACGACTTTTCCACTCCGTGGCCTCGGGGTTGATTCCGGCCTGGGGACTCGAGTCCTCAGTCCGGTCCCCAGCTTCCCTTCCACGACCTCTTCAATGGACTCGGCGGTGCTCATTGACTGGCCGATGAGGAAGCTCTGTGGGATCTTCTTCTTGGATGGCGGGCGGAGCTCCCGGGGGTTCTTGGGCCAGGCATCACTCGGAGCTCCCGCCATTGCTGCTGCGGCTGAGGCGGCCCACATGAGAGGCGCATGCAAACAAACTACCAAGATGATTTAGATGAGCGGGTCCGCGCACTGTTTAGGGAGTGTGCCGGCTTCGTGCCCAAGGGACGGGTTAGGGTTTACCGCAAACCATACCCCGATCATCTTGTTACAGTACCCTACCCCTGCGGCTATAGGATCCCTGAGTTCAGTAAATTCGATGGCGAGGGTAGCAGGACCACACTAGAGCATGTTAGTCAATTTTTGGCGCAGTGTGGAGAGGTTAGTGGGATAGATGCCCTAAAGGTTAGACTATTTTCTCTCTCGCTATCTGGCACAACTTTCACTTGGTTTTTGGCGCTCCCGCCGAACTCCATCCACACGTGGGACGATTTAGAGCAGAAATTCCATGATTATTTCTACACGGGTGAAACAGAACTTAGGCTTTTGCATTTGACATCGGTTAAGCAAAAATCTAGTGAGAGCGCCTCTGAGTATATCAAGCGTTTCAGGGATACTAGAAACCGGTGCTTTAGTCTTAATATTTCAGAAAGGGACTTGGCGGAATTACCTTTTAACGGGTTGCGTTCCGAACTTAAAGAAAGGTTAGATAACAAGAACTTTTTAGAAGTTAGCCAAGTCCTATAGCAGGCTCTGTCCAAGAAGGTCGAGCCAAAGATAAGAAATTCATTAAGACGTTTAGCAAGCCTAGGGCCGAAATCCACATCATGGAACGCTCTGATCAGGAGGAGTCAGACGAGGAGGATTCGGCCGACATGTACGTGGCCGAATGGTTTACCAACACTAAAAACAAACCTGTCACTTGCTCCGAACTACGACCATCCCCCACAAAGAATAGACTTAATGAGGTCAATTACTCGTTCGATGTGACTAAATGTGATAAAATTTTTGATTTCCTCTTAAAGAGTTAGCTTCTCAGGTTACCTAAAGGTCAAGTTATCCCACCGGCCGACGAGTTAAAGAAGCATCCATACTGTAAGTGGCATAATTCACATTCTCATAATACTAATGATTGCAATGTTTTTCGACGACATATACAATCGGCCATAGAAGAAGGATGGTTGAACATAGACCATGATCCAAAAATGAAGCTGGATAAAGATCCTTTTCTAGTCAACGCCGTCAACCTCGGCGAGAAGAAGGTGTTTATTCGGCCAGAACATGCCGAGTCTACTAAAGGAAAAGATGTGATTGTTGAAGAACCGCGTACTCGCACACTCGTGCCAAAGAACCCCGAGGTAGGAGTGTGGAAACAGAACATCAATAACCCTTTGGCTAAGGCTCGCAAGAGGCCGAAGGTAACATATAACATGTCGTTGAACAATCATCATAAGAGAGCCAAAGAAGCAGGCCCGCGCACGCAACTAAAGCAGCCGAAGGGACCAAGACCTTCGAAGGGTGCCTTCGGACCAAAGGTTGTTGTTGTAGCAATTGCGTTAGCTACAACACAGGTTTTGTATGTGTGTATACGATTTGTAGAATGAACCTCGAAGGGTTCTCTCGGAGGGAGAAAGGATTTATACTGGTTCGGGCCTCCCCTGGGGGACAATAGCCCTACGTCCAGTTTGTGGTGTATTTGGCATGGTATGCCTCTGTGTAGAGAAGTGAACTCCAAGGTCTCATGGCCCCTGGAGAAGGTGAACTCCAGGGTCTCATGGCCCCTGGAGAGTGTGTCCTGTTACAAAGGGCTTGGCCCTGCTTTTATAGGCATGCAGGCCAAAGGAAAAGACCGAGATGCCCTCTATGAGCCCTAGGCTCATAGGGGCAAAGAGGGGAAAATGAGCTAGCTACGGTACAAAAGTGCTTTACAACTTTATAGATGTGTCAGGTAACGTCACATCTTGACCAGCTAAACGACACACTATGGGCAGAGGGGCCCCTGGTACGACTTCTATACTGTAGCGGGGCGTAAATATCTTATGGGTTCGGAGTAGAGCCGGAGCTCCGAATACGGGCCTCTGAACCAGGGCTCTGAACTGGGCCTCCGTGCGAGGGCCTCCGAACTGGGGCCTCCGAACTGGGGCCTCCGAACTGGGCCTCCGAACCAAGGCTCCGAACTGGGCCTCCGAACTAGGCCTCCGAACTGGGGCCTCCGAACTAGGGCCTCTGAACTGGGGCCTCCGAACCAGCCCTCCGAACTGGGCCTCCGAACCAGGGCTCCGAACTGGGCCTTCGAGCTGGGGCCTCCGAACTGGGGCCTTGGCTTTGAATCGGCTGGAGAGGGTCCGGAGACTAGCGCTGAGGAGCTGTGAAGAGAGCTCGAAGGCTAACTCCGAACAGGGCTCGAAGGCTAACTCCGAAGAAGGCCCGGAAGCTGGCTTCGAATTTAGCCTAAGACTTAGCTTCTAGCGTTCTTCAAGAAATCTTGAGGGCTTCGCTCTAGAGGGCTCTGAGGGACCTCGCTCCAGGGGGCTTCGACGGGGCTTGGGGGCTTCGCCCCGGTAGGCTCCGAAGGGTACCTTGGGACCTGGAAACAGCTTCTTTGGGAAGATACAGGCCTCGATAGTGCTGGGCTCTAGGCCGAAGGCTGTCAGAGGCTGACGTCATTTGGCCCCTGTTCAAGGGAAACCTATTTCCCCAACAGTTGTGAACCGTCCACACGAAGGCTTCGGGCCGAGGTATCCTAGTGCTCCGCACAGTGGTTCTCAGCCACAATGGCTGAACCCCCCGTGCAACGACTTCGAACCCCAATGGTCAGGTTCTCCGCACGACAACTTCGAACCCCAGTGGTTGGGTCCCCCATGCGATAGCTTCGGCCCCCAATGGCCGAACCCCGCACCATGGTGGACTTCTTCAATGGGAGGCTTCGACCCGCACTGGCCGAACATACCTCCGGCCTGGCAGGATCCTTCGCTGGTGTGGTCGGAGACACCTTCGACTTGGCCGAACCCCCTCCGGGTGACGGGTTCGGCTCGCAATGGCCAAGGCCACTAGAGCCGCTGATGCCTCCACCGTATGACTGGGCGGGGACCCTGTGGGCCCCGTACGTACGTGGGTCAGGGTACCCTCCACAGACTAACCCTATGCCTTGTTTTCCTTCGGAGTATTATGGATGGCAGGGGCAAACACACGCAGTGGAGGGGGGCATCATCCACAGATTATCTATGGTACCTCCGAATCAGACCCTGCAGAGCGAAGCCGAAGGGTGGGAGCATGCGGAGGCCGAAGTCACGGAGTCCGAAGCCATAACTATCAGAGTTGGGTCTCAGGAAGTCCCAATCCTGAAGACTTTGTCGCCGAAGGTTAACGGAGGTAAGCCGCATGCTTCGGCCGGGCTCCGTGCCGAAGCTTGGTTCAATCGGCCGAACGAGGCCGATCCATTCGATGGGGTTCGCAGCGAAGCCCCCTTCGAACACACGGCGCTCGAGGCCGAAGGGCACACTTCGGCCAGAATTAACAAGGGTCAAACAGTAGCTCTAGGCACCAAGCCAAAGCCATCTTGGGCTCCTCCGAGCATGTCCAAATCACAGAAGAGACACCTACAAAGGCTGCGGGCACAGGAGATGTGCGAGAAGGTAGCTGAGGCCCAGCGCGATGCTATCTTCGAAGAGATCCGCCCTCGGCCAGCCACAAAGCAGGTATGGAGAGAGAAGCCGGTTGAGATAACCAACCCGGCTCCCAGTCCAAGCGACGACGAGGACAACATGCTTGACGATGATTACTCGCCCGTCTATGAAGGGCCAGCACCTCAGGCGATGGACATCAACATCGTCACATTACCCGCCGAGTTTGCACCACCACGGGATGCGGCCGAGGTCGCTCAATTAAACCTCGGTCCATGCAATGCCATCTTCGAGAAGCCCAAGGACTCGACCCGCCATCTAAAACCCCTCTATGTCAGGGGTCACATCGATAGGAAGCCGATTTCCCGGATGCTCAACGACGGCGGAGCCACTGTTAACCTAATGCCTTATTCATTGTTGAAGAAATTTGGCAGGGATGAAGATGACCTAAAGAAGACTAACTTGATGCTCAACGGCTTCAACAGCGAGAGCTCTGAGGCCAAGGGAGTACTCTCTATGGAGTTAACGGTGGGCAACAAGACATTGCCAACAGCGTTCTTCGTCGTCGACGTACAAGGTAACTATAGTGTGTTACTCGGACGCGACTGGATCCATGCGAACTATTGCATCCCCTCTACCCTACACTAGTACTTGGTACAGTGGGACGGCGATGAGGTGGAGGTCATCCCCGCGGACACTTCGGCTCAAGTAGCTTTTGCCGATGTGTCAGTTGACGCCGTCCATAACAAAGTAGAGTGTCTATCAGGTAGAGATCTTTCGGATTATGACTTTGTTAGTGTATCCGGAGGACGGTTTGTACCAGTGTCTGTAAAGCCGGCTGGGGTAGCACGGCTATTTTTGTATTAGTAGTCATGTCTAGCAAGAATAATCTAGATTGGCTAAAGTCTCGCGTAGAGAAGTATCGGTCTAATAAAGACGATATTGCCGAAGCCATCGAAGACTTTAGCGAAGTAGAAAAATTAGGGCAAGGTTTTGCGTCGGCCGATCCCTTAAAGGAAGTTGATATAGGTAATGGTAGCATCCCAAGGCCGACTTTTGTAAACCAACATTTGCAGCCCGATGAAAAGGCTGAAGTAATAAAGTTACTTCGGTCGTATGTCGATTGTTTCGCATGGGAGTATAGCGAAATGCCAAGGCTAAGCCGCAAGCTCATGGAGCATCGGCTGCCCATCAAGCCCGGGTTTAGGCCTTATAAACAGCCTCCCCGCCGCTTTAATTCGGCCGTCTATGACCGGGTTAAGGTGGAAGTGGAACGACTACTTAAGGCTGAATTTATTAGGCCATGCAGGTACGCGGAATGGGTTGCTAACATTGTGCCTGTAGAGAAGAAAGGGAGTGGCAAGATACGAGTATGCATTGATTTCAGGGATCTGAACAGGGCCACTCCAAAAGATGAGTATCCGATGCCAATAGCCGACATGCTGATCAACGACGCCTCAGGACATAAGGTACTAAGTTTTCTTGATGGCAATGCTGGTTATAATCAAATCTTTATGGCCGAAGAGGATGTCTATAAGACTGCCTTTCGATGCCCTGGTTTTGTTGGTTTGTTCGAGTGGGTCGTCATGACTTTTGGTTTGAAAAATACCGACGCCACGTATCAGCGCGCTATGAACTTGATCTTTCATGACTTGTTAGGGGTCATGTTAGAAGTTTACATCGATGATGTCGTGGTCAAATCGGATGCTATGGGAAACCATTTAACTGATTTGAAAGTTACTTTCGGTAGGATGCGACAGTATGGGTTGAAAATGAACCCACTCAAGTGTGCTTTTGGTGTGTCGGTGGGTAAGTTCTTAGGTTTCATGATTCATGAGAGTGGTATAGAAATGGATCCTAAGAGACTTGAGAAGATTAGAAACGTTACAGCGCCGGCATGCAAGAAGGATGTGCAGAAGTTGCTAGGCAAGTTGAACTATTTGCGTCGCTTTATATCCAACTTGTCCGGCAAAATTGATGCCTTTGTCCCCATACTCCGGCTAAAAAACGAAGCCGAGTTCACTTGGGGGGCAAGCCAGCAAAGTGCTTTTGAGAAGATCAAGGAATGCTTGTCATCACTGCCAGTGGTGAGAGCACCTAATGCCGGGATTCCGTTTCGGCTATACATCGCCGCTGAAGATAGCGTAATTGGAGCCGTGCTAACCCAGGAGGTAGAGGGAAAGGAGTACATCATCACATTCTTGAGCCGCCGCTTGCTGGACGCCGAGACCAGGTACGCGTTTGTGGAGCGATTATGTTTATCACTTTATTACGCGTGCACCAAGTTATGCCATTATCTTCTCCCCACCACATGTGTTGTCGTTTGCCAAACCGATGTTATAAAGCACATGTTACATAAGGTGATTCTAAGTGGAAGAATCGAAAAATGGGCTTACGCGTTGATTGAGTACGATTTGGCCTACGAGCCCCTAAGGGAGATGAAGGGCCAAGTCGTAGATAACTTTATAGTTGATCATCACATAGATGCCAGCTGGAGTGATGCTATTGCTCTAGTTGAGGTAGTGCCATGAAAAATCTATTTTGATGGTTCGGCTTGCAAGAATAGCCAGGGTATTGGAGTAGATCTCATATCACCTAATGGTATGTACTTTGAAACCTCGGCCCGACTAGAGTTTTCTTCCACTAATAACCAAGCCGAATACGAAGCTTTGTTGCTGGGTCTTGAACTACTAGAGTCTGTAGGCGCTAAGCATGTTCACGCGTACGGTGATTCATTATTAGTAGTACAACAAGTATCCAAGAATGCTCAATGTTTTAATGGCTTGCTGAATAGCTACTTGGACAAATGCCTATACATAGTTGCTACTTTTGATGATTTCAAAATATCTCACGTGTCAAGAGAAGCTAATTCAATCGCTAATGATTTGGCTCAGCAAGCATCTGGCTACCAAGTCAGGAGAGGGAAATTTTATGCGTTGAAAAAGCCGATGTTTGGTCTCATTGCCGAAGCCAGTGATGCTGGACAGGCACACCCTTCGGGTCGAAGCCCTCGGGTCGCCGAAGGCCACCGCATGCCGAAGCCCCTGGATCCGAGCGCTCCGCCCACCGAGGGGTCCAGCATGCCGAAGCCTATAGTCTGAAGTCTCCCGGATGGGAAAGGCTCTCCAGAGTCCGAACCCTCCGAAGGGCTTCGGCCCAACACACTCCGAACGGCCACGTCGGTTGGGCTTCGATAGGAGCTGGAAAGGCTCGGGGGGCACTTCGATGTCAGTGTTTTAGAGGTTTTTTCAGAAGGTGTACCAGCGAAGCCATCTGAAACCTGCGAGGGCGATTGGAGAATCCCAATCGTCCAATATTTGAGAGACCCTAGCCGAAGGGTTGATTGTAAGGTTCGGCGACAAGCGTTCAAATTCGTGTTGGTAGACGCCACATTGTATCGCTGAACCATTGACAGAGTGCTATTGAAGTGTTTAGACCATGAACAGTCCTACGTGGCTACAGGAGAAGTCCATGAGGTGCTTTGCGGCACTCATCAGTTAGCCCAAAAGATGAGTTGGATGCTCAAAAGAGCGGGTTTTTATTGGCTGACTATGACTGAAGATTGCTTCAAGTACTACAGAGGGTGTGAGGCATGTCAGAAGTTTGGCAACATCCAGTTAGCTCTTGCCCCATTACTCAATCCTATTGTCAAGCCATGACCGTTTCGAGGTTGGGGTTTAGACTTCATCGGCCAGATCTACCCTCCTTCCTCAAAAGGGCATCGGTTCGTGTTAATGGCGACATATTACTTCACAAAATGGATCGAGGCCGTACCTCTCAAGAACATGACCCATAATGACGTACACGATTTTATTTTAAAGCACATCATACATATATTCGGCATCCCTCAAACTCTTACTATGGATCAAGGTAGTTCATTTGTTTCTAAAGAAGTAAGGGACTTCGCCGAATACTATGGCATTAAGTTGATAAACTCTTCACCTTACTATGCTTAGGCCAATGGTTAGGCCGAATCTAGTAATAAAACCGTGATTAAGCTTATTAAGAAGAAAATTGAAGAGTTTCCTAAAAGGTGGCATGAAGTGCTTTCCGAGGCATTATGGGCTTGTAGGATTGCGAAGCACGGTGCCACCAAGGTCAGTCCATATGAGTTGTTATATGGACAAGAGGTCATTCTACCTGTAGAGGTAGATCTTGGCTCCTTAAGAGTGTTTAAGCAAGACGGCTTATCGGTCAATGAATATGAATCTCTTTTGAAGGATAATCTGGAGGAAGTGACCGATAAGACACTAAGAGCTTTAGAAGCCATAGAGGTAGACAAGAAGAGAGTAGCTAGAGCCTACAATAAGAAGGTTAAACCAAAATCATTTCAAATAGGAGACTTGGTATGGAAGACGATTTTACCTTTAGGCACGAAAAGTCCCAAGTTCGGCAAATGGTCACCTAGATGGGAAAGTCCTTTTAAGATAGCCGAAATCGCTCTCGGCAATGCATACGTGTTGGAATCCCTGCAGGGAGAGCGGTTTCGAAGGGCTTTGAATGGTAGGTACTTGAAAGGGTATTTCCCGAGTGTGTGGCAAACGTCATAAAAGTGTCGAAAAGCCAGTATGAACAGTATCGTCTCGAGCTCGTTGTGCTTTTAGTTCACTAGTTCACTAAAAGGCAGGGGGCATGTGTTGATAGCAAAAAATGGCATTAATGGCTAGATTATCAAAATATCAATTTTTGGTGATTTGGGCTGAAAATACAAATGTCCAGGGTCTGTCCAAAAGCCTCCAGCCAGCCCATGGGCTTCGGTCAGGAAGCCTTCAAAGGCCCACGCTGCCGAAGCTTCGGAAGCCTTCAGAGGCCCACGCTGCCAAAGCTTCAGAAGCCCACGTTGTCGAAGCTTCGGCCCGAGAACAAGCCTCGATGGGCCTAGCCGAAGCCCACATTGTCGAAGCTTCGGCCCGAGGAGCAAGCCTCAATGGGCCTGGCCG
The DNA here is from genome assembly GCA_019279435.1 of Zizania palustris. Taxonomy (NCBI): domain Eukaryota; kingdom Viridiplantae; phylum Streptophyta; class Magnoliopsida; order Poales; family Poaceae; genus Zizania; species Zizania palustris. The sequence continues at coordinate 88,854,177 of JAAALK010000082.1, read as the reverse complement.
AATCCCACGCTTTCGAAGCTTTGGCCTAAGGAGCAAGCCTCAACGGGCCTGGCCGAAGCCCATGCTACCGAAGCTTCGGCCCGAGGAGCAGGCCTCGACGGGCCTGGTCGAAGCCCACCTCGGTAGAGATAGAGCTGTTTGCATCGCTAGCTCAATCTATATCTCTATCCGACCGGATTAATAGCAGATTAGATTGGGGGTTAACCCCCTATAAATAGAGAGGCATGGCCGGCGTGGAGAGCTCCCCAACACAAACCAAACCAAAGCCATGCTTTGGTCGTACCTTTACTTTTACCTTTACTTTTCTATACCTCTTCGTGGGTTTGCCTGGAAGCCCTCCATCCGCTGCTACGGAACAGTGGTAAGCCTTGGCACTTCGCCCGTGAAGTCCCCGTTAATCTACGTAACAGATTGATATCGCCTTGTTGAAAAATGGTTTCATGAAGAACTATTATATATGGATGAAACACGGTGAGATGGGCCAAAACCCTCCTGAAGATTCTGATGTGCCGCAAGATGCTCATCAACATAGAAGATGTTGTGATCATACATCCGACATAACACATGATGTTGATTAACATGATGATGATGATGCCTTTGATGTGGAGGAACTGATGCGAAATGTTGCGCCTGAGGTGCTGTTGCAGACAACTACAATGAAAGGCTATGATAAGTTTGAAGCACTTGACAAAGCATCGAAAAACCTTCTTTACAAGGAACGTCACAGTTGCGATAAGCAGTATATTGTGTTGTACAGAACTCTTGAGCTTTTGAAACTAAAGGCCAGCAATGCATGGTTCGACACTAGTTTTTCAGATCTTTTGCATCTCCTAAAAAGGTTTTGCCGAAACCCAATGGTCTGCCATCTTATACGTACTAAGCAAAGAAGATGATTTGTCCGTTGACTTTGGGCGTTTAGAAGATTCATGCATGCCCGAACCACTGTATCCTATATCGAAAAAAATTATGAATTGTTAGAGAGCTGTCCGCGGTGCAACGCAAGTTGATACAAACGTGCAAATGACTGTGTGGAGGACTGCAATGACCACCGGAAGATTAATAAGAGGTTACAGAAGAGGAAGAGGAATGTTATTCCAGACCAGCACGGATATAAGACGGAGAGGAAAGTTCTAGCCTTAGTAATGTGGTACCTACCGGTGATTGATCGCTTGAAACATATGTTCTCTAATCCTAGATATGCTGACCTATTAATTTGGCATTTCGCTGGGTTAAAGAAGGATGGAAAACTTCGGCACCCTGTGGATGCTAGGCAGTGGAAATCATTTGACCTGGCCCATCCAGTCGGAGGATCCTAAAAATATCAGGATGGGACTTAGCACAGATGGAATGAATCCCTTCGGTGAGATGAGGAACCCACACAGTACGTGGCCGGTCTTTCTATGCTTGTTCAACATTCTATCATGGTTGTGCCATAAAATAAATTACCTTATGCTTACTATTCTAATTTTCGGTCCAAAAGAACTTGGCAATGACATTGATGTCTTTCTAGAACCTTTGATGGAGGATATGAAACATCTATGGGAACATGGTGTCCGTGTGTGGGATGAGCACAAGAAAGAGCACTTTAATCTAAGAGTCATGATATTGTGCACCATAGTTGACAATTCGGGGAGTATGTCCCTAACAGGATAGGTTAAAGGAAAGACAACATGTGTAGTGTGTGTGGACCAGACATAATCTATGTATCTTCCATCATTCGTTAAGACAATATATATGCGACACCACAAATTTTTACAAAGAAACCACAAATATTGAAGAAATATGAACCATTTCTACGGTACAATTGAGCTTGGGCAGCCGCCACGACATCAAGACGACAAATTTCTATTTGAAATGGTGAAAAATATCAAAGTTGTTTTCGGAAAGAAGAGGAAGACATCTGAAAAAATTTCAAAGGACGCTCCATTTAAAAAGCAGTCAATTTTCTTTAATTACTTGCCCTATTAGAAGGAGTTGGAGATTGGTCATGCTATCGATACAATGCACATTGAGTAGAATGTCTTCGAAAACACCATCAGTATTTTGTTAGACACACTGGGCAAGTCAAAAGTTATACTCAAAGTACGAAGGGACCTTCAAACTCTTGGAATTAGACCTAACCTTCACTAACAGGAAAGGGCCAATGGAAATTTTTTCCTTCCGGCTGCTAGCTATAACCTCACAATTGACGAGAAAAGATCAATCTGCAGGTGTCTACATGGAATCAAAGTTCCAACATGATTCTCAACAAACATAAAGAATATTGTCTCCGTAGAAGATTTGAGGATAAGCGGGTACAACACTCATGATTGTTATGTTATGCTTGTGCTATTCCTCGCCATCGCAGTAAGAGGAATCAAACATTATTTTCTGAAGATGGTGATCACACACATGTGTCACTTCAACGTCATATCAAAGAAGGTGATCGACCCTGGAGAGTTAAATGAATTACATAAACAAATGAGGGAGACTATGTGTCAGCTTGAGATGAGCTTTCCTCCTTCATACTTTGATATTATGGAGCACTATATGAGACATATAGCAGACTAGATATTTTTTCTCAGTCCAACATACCGGCACAATATGTATGCGTACGAGCGTCTCATGGTTATCTCCAAGGGTTACATACGAAATTGTGCTTATCCAGAGGGTTCCATGATAGAGGGCTACACGACTGAGGAAGTCATTAAGTGCTACGCAAATTACATAAGAGATATAAAACCAATAGGTGTTCCCATGTCTTTGCACCATGGAAGACTCACCGGTAAAGGGACTAAAGGCAGGAAAATCATACGAGACAATAACTACCAAACAGTAAGAGAATCACATTACAGTGTCATGCATCAGTTGGCGATTATGAGACCATATGTTGAATAACACGTGCAAGAGATTTGTGAAAAGAATGAAGATCGTGATGAACAATGGATTATGAATGAGCACAAAATTCATTTCACATCATGGCTGAGGGATCTAAACCTTTTGATTGGAGAAACCGATGAAGAAATGATGATAAATAAATTGTCTTACGGTCCATTAAGCATAGTTAAAACATGGAAAGCATATGACATAAATGGTTTCGCATTCTATACCAAAGCGAAGGTTCAAAAGAGTTAGCGCCAAAATAGTGGTGTCAAAGCAGATGCAGAAGACAACACTAGACAAAAGAATGCTTACTACGGATACATCGAAGAAATATGGGAACTTAACTATGAGAACTCTATAGAAATCCCCATATCTAAGTGCCAGTGGGTCAGACATCCAGAAGGTGTGGAGGTGGATGATTACAGGTTTACCATAGTTGACCTTAATAAGGTGGGTTATAAATATGACCCTTGGATACTCGCTCAATCCATGGCACAAGTATTTTACATACTTGATCCTAAAGATGAGAATAAATACATCGTTGCTACAGGAAAACAAAGAATTGTTGGAGTTGATGGAGTAGAGAATGAAGAAGAATACTGTTGGCGTAAAAGATTACGCTAACAGGTTTCTGTAGAAAAGAAACTAACAAACGAAGTGTTTGCGAAGCAAACTGTTTTAAGCCTCCGAAAGGATAATAGCTTAGAACAATTCGAAAGTGTGTATTGAATCACTTGTAATCGGTCCCCATTACAGGATGAAATGGGGGGTATTTATAGGCCTAAACATTAAGGAAAAGACCTATTTACCCTTCTATTACAACCGACATTAAGGAAACTATTCGGTTTCCTTAATAGGGCTAAAATAGTAAAAGACTAATCTAATAGGATAGAAGATAAGTCTTCCATCTTAGCTGGCAGAAAAGATCCTGAAGGGCTTTGGTTCGAAGACATACTTCGAACCAGTGCCTGTCTTCGGGCTTCGAACCAGGTTCCGAGCATCTTCGAAGAAGGTCTTCGGACAATCTTCGAACTAGTTGGCTGTCTTCGTACTGCTTTGGCAATAACCCCGAAGATGAGATATTTTCCCCCAACAGTAGCCCCTCGAATACGCTTCTCCGTTCGACCTGTAACGTTAGGAGAGCAGTATACGGAAAGAAAAGATAACCAATCATAGGGGTTATTGATTTTCGTTTTATCTCCGAAATGCATGAAGATACGAGCTTCGAATCAGTCATAAGGTAATTACTGTTCGAACTACCTTAGAATTGACTCAGGAAGTTCGAAAGTCTTTTTAGACTTAGAAAAAATAGCCGTTAGTTTCTGTTTCTAACGGAAGTTATATGAGGCGTTATTTTCGGAGGAGAATAACAGGCGGGAATACGAAAGGGCAGAACCCAAACGGTAACAAACGGAAAGATTAGGCTATAAATAAAGAGCCCCAAAACTTACCCGATTACCTTTTCACCGCTTCTTCTCAGTCAAAAGCTTTTTTGAGCCCTTTGAGTTCTTGAGCCCTAGCCTTCGAGTTCTTGAGCCCTAGCCTTCGAGTTCTTGAGCCCTAGTCTCCATTCCCTCAGATCAATCCGGCAATCGCGATGGTGAAGACCAAGGGATCTGCGCCTCCTTCGGCCATGGCTCGGCAGCAGGCAGCCGCAGCAACAGCGGCGGCAACATTGGCGGTGACATCCTCGATGCAGGCGACAATATCCATGGCGGCAGGGGGGAGAAATCCCCAAATCCCCGACGACCAAGGTCTGTGCCCACCCTCAACTAAGTACTTGGATCAATCTTTTGAGTTGGGGCCGTCTACCTGCAAGAAAGAGTCTTTGGCAATCACAGCGGGGGGGAAAGATTAGTGATGGAGTTATGATTCGGAAGCCGGGCAAAGAATCGATTCCATCACCGAGACCCGGAGAAGCTGTAGTGTTCGAAGCTTTTTTCGAAGCGGGCTTGGGCCTCCCGGCTGTGGATTTCTTGGCCGAAGTACTTGACTTGTTTCATGTAACCCTCCCCCAGCTGTCTCCGAATGCTGTAGCCAGATTAGCTATATTTGAGTGGGCACTGAGAGCCGAAGGTTGTGAGGGGAGGGCTGAAATCTTCGCTGCGCTTCATAGAGCAACTTGTCAACCAAAGACCTTCGTAGGCTCCGGAGGTGAGAAAGTGGTGGTTTCCTTCGGAAGCATCAATTTTAGGCTTCGCGATGAATATGCCCTGCAATTCCCTGCTAAGGCTATCAATGCTAGATGGTACACCGATTGGGTTCTGAGGTGGTTTTATGCCGAAGTTGGAGTGAGGAGTCCTCTGGACGGTCCCCTCAAAGAAATCCAGTTCCGGAAGGAAGCCTTAGTGCAACCTGACGAAGGCCAACTCGAAGCTCGCCTCAACTTGCTTCAGAAAATCAGCAGAAGGTTGAGCATGCGGGACTTAGCCGAAGAGTTCCTCGGACTGCAAATTCCTCCGTTGATGGCCAACTGGCCTATCGTCTTCGAAGATGACTCGAAAGGCGGTCTTCGCAAGATTAACTATACTTCGAGCCCTGCAGGTAACTTCGAAACCAACATGCATAGTACAAATTTACTTCGAAGAAAGATTAACTCGAATTATTTTTTAGCTTCTTCAGCCCCTATTACTTCAGAGCAAATTGTAAGGGCTTCGGAGAAGATTCTGGGTGCTCCAACTCCGTCGGAAAAAGAATGGCGAATCAAATTAGTCGGAAGTTGGGAGCGATTTAACAGAGTATGGGGAATGCTGGAGTTAACTCCACCCCCTCTGATGGATTGGGTGCCTCAGGAGAAAGGCCCCAAGAAAAGAGTAGCTGAAGCCGGAGCTTCAGGTTCAGCAAAGACTCCGGTGAAGAAGGTGGCTCGGAAGCCAAAGAATCTCGCACCTTCGAATCCTGCTCCTTCAAGCTCAAGAACCTCACTTTCTGGTTCTAAAGAGGATGAAGGTATTTTATTAGTAAAATTAATTGATGAAGATGCAACTCAACGAAGTATTCACATTGAAGATACTGCAGGTATTCCGGAGCCCCAAGCCAACATCGAAGAAGTAAGAGCTCCGGATACCCAGGAAGAACAAATTGAAGCCCCTATGGGTGTAGATGAGGCCGAAGTGCCTGCGAACGTACCCGAGTCTGGAGATAATGCTGATCAACCAATGACTTCGGTAATTCAAGAAGATACAACTCAGGCCGGAGTTCCTGTGGATGAAGGTGGAGTCGAAGTCACTATGGCTTCGATTCTCGAAGAAGTAACGAGGACTCTTCAGGACGATGCTCCTACAGTCCAAGATTTAGCGGCTGATTCGGATGAGGACTACACTTTGATCCTCCGATCAGTCCGGTGCTCGATATTCCAGAGAATGTCGAAGGTAAATTTTGCATAATTCTTATCAATTTTGCAAAATTATACAATGTGTATATTTTTGTTTT
>JAAALK010000082.1:88829261-88846883 GCA_019279435.1 Zizania palustris | reverse complement strand
GTAAACCTTATGACTGATTCGAAGTTCATATCTTCATGTATTTCGGAGATAAAACAAAAATCAATAACCCCTATGATTGGTTATCTTTTCTTTCCGTATACTGCTCTCCTAACGTTACAGGTCGAACGGAGAAGCGTATTCGAGGGGCTACTGTTGGGGGAAAATATCCCATCTTCGGGGTTATTGCCAAAGCAACATGAAGACAGCCAACCAGTTCGAAGATAGTCCGAAGGTCATCTTCGAAGGTGGCTTGGAACCTCGTTCGGAGTCCGAAGACTGGCATTGGTTCGAAGTATATCTTCGAACCAAAGCCTTCCAGGATCTTTTCTGCCAGCTAAGATGGAAGACTTATCTTCTATCCTATTAGATTAGTCTTTTACCATTTTAGCCCTATTAAGGAAACCGAATAGTTTCCTTAATGTCGGTTGTAATAGAGGGGTAAATAGGTCTTTTCCTTAATGTTTGGGCCTATAAATACCCCCCATTTCACCCTGTAATAGGGACCGATGACAAGTGAATCAACACACTTTCGAACTATTCTAAGTTATTATCCTTTTGGAGGCTTAGAACAGTTTGCTTCGCAAACACTTCGTTTGTTAGTTTCTTTTCTACAGAAACCTGTTAGCGTAATCTTTTACGCCAACAGCCATTTATTTGGCTATGTAGAATTGTCTTTACTTGAATCATTGTGTTTGACATCATGACATGTGTCGTCTATGAAGAATTATAGCTGTTTACTTGAATAATTGTTTCATTCATATGATTTTGTTTATATACTTCTTTTGTATGCTCACATTCATAAGAAAGTCAACACTTATATTTTGCTAATAATTAAGCTAGAAACAAACAAGTTTAGTGTTATGCATGTTATATAGTTGTTTCATATTTGAAAGTAACAAAGTACTTTTACTGCCATTCATTTCATCTGTTGTTTATTATGCCGTCTTGTACCAAGACTTGCTCTTATTTGTCTTGCATGATGACTAGCTTGTTATGAAAGTACTACGTTTGAGTAGTTGTAATGCTTTATACATGCTTCTACCTAAATGGATATCTAGATCCATAGTGGATGCTTTATACTTTTTTGTGAAAGCACTATATTTGAGGATCAGTATAGTAGCTTCAGAAGTAATAGCTGACTACTAATGCATGAGGCCACTGCATGAGAGCTATAGGCAAGAAGAGTTTTCATCCATTTCCCACCTTGGACACTGTTGATCAGTTTACTTCTTCTACTACTTCTGAAGCTACTATACTAATCCTCAAGTGCATCTGACATGTGGAGTCATAGATGACATGCATGTGATTGTAGTAGGAAAAGCCACCCTTTCCCGTATCCGGAGAGGCCTTTTTTCTCTATTGCAATTCTATGCCTTTTTTCCTGTTTTGCTATTCCTTTTAGAGGCCTATGATGCAAATTGTTATTGAGTTATCTCATGTATGTCATCAAAGCCATGGGACACATCCATACCCTTGCAAAACCTTCTTATTTCTTGTGCTGCTGGTAGGGTATGGATGTGCCCATGGGTTCCATGGCAACCATGAACATATTTGAAAAACAACACAAAATATGCTGAGGCCTCAACAACTTTGTTAGTTTCCCAAGCCTTTCCTTGACATGGCCCTCCCTAGGAGGTCATTGCTGAAGTGCCTGTGCTCAATGAGCATGGACATGATGATCTTCTCGGCGATGTCGTCGACGAGGTAGACAGACTCCTCATCCTGCAACCACCACATGACAAGTTGCAGTTTCGCAAAGGGGGGGTGTATGGGATGAGGCTTTCATATGCGATGGTGGCGCGAATCCGGATGGATGAGGCGGACACCCTACTACCATATGGCGAGTAATTGCCAACTATTGTGTGGTAGCATACATTCACAGGACTCATTTAATCTAAGAACTCAAACCTAACTTAATTGGAATAATCTTAACCTAATTGGACTCTTAACGTAATCGAGCTCTATAGACCGACCAGGGCGAGGTTCGACTAGCATCTTGGCAACGATTAGCAAAGATATATTAGCTCTTTATTCAATTCCTTGCCTACTTATTTACTAGTCAAATGATTCATTTGTTCATGAATAGTTCATCTATGGCGGAAGAAGGACATCCCGTCGAGGATCTCATCTACGAGTCTCCTGCAAAAACAAATAAAGAGGGTTCATCTGAAGGATCCTCCGATAGCGAATCTTTGTACCACTCTCCGGAGGATCCACATTGAGTGGAGCCCAGGAAGAAGTGAATGAGAGATGACGCCGGTGAGGATTACATTCTCGAAGCTCAAGCGGAGGTAATTATTGCGTTAGTAACAAGTCAGAGCAGCTTCTAACCAAGGATTACATTCCTAAAGTTCACATTGTCTATCGTCATAGGATCGTCCAAAGCAAGGAATGAAGCGTCGATTATTCCATGAGGAAAGAACAACTATTGTCCCAACTATTGAGTCCTCTGAGCCAATAGCTGTTGAGCCCGCTGCCACTACATCCTCTGCAAATGCGAAGAGGAGAGGAAAACGGGAGAAGAACAAGATGCATACAACTATCTACGAGGTTGAAGATGTGTATGTTGATGGGGATCCAAAGAAGCCGAAAGAAATTACAGCTAAGTGACGCAATGACTATGGAGGTATCGCTAGGGAGCGATGTAAGATAGTTTGGAAAAACTGGAAGATTATCCCTGAAGCTACAAAGAACGAATTGTGGCAGCATATAAAAGCACATTATAAATTCCTGGAAGATCGCTTACAAGACTCCAAAGCTACCAAATTGAAGACTATCGGGAAATCTCTTCATACATTCAGGATTAAATTGAACACACAATACCTTCATAAAGGAGAGTCACCGCTCAATGACTACGTGTTTATCATGCTAAATGAATGGAACGAATTCAAATTGCAGCATTACTCGAAAGAAGCCAAACAAGAGAGCATCATGTGCAAAAATCTTAATAAGAATAATAAGTTCCCACATAAACTTGGCCTAGGTGGATATAAGGCCAAGGAGGATGAGTGGAGTAGAAAGGAAGAGGATGAGGAACCATGTTGAAGAGCATGGGTCTTATGGCTCCAGATGTGATGAGTGATTGTCAACGGAAGTCAAAGAGAAGACATGAAGACCTGTCATGTCTAGGGCATGTGTGACTCAGGTACACGGCAGCGAGCGACAATCGGGCAAAGGAGCCACGTAGTCGGGCAAGCCCAATCCGAGTACATGGGCTAGGAGCAGCAGAGGATCCACTGGTCTGTTGACCAGATTTTGACTCAGGTACACGGGCGGTGAGCGATTGCCGGGCTGAGGGAGCTGCGGAATCGGGTCGGCCTAATCCGGGTACCCGGTGCGAAGACGGTGGGCGCTTTGTCAGTTTCGGCGCAAAACTGACAACCGATGATTATCTTTATTTAGGATATTAATATTCAGTATTTAAGTCCACAATATTTGTTATTCGAGTCAGTTGAGTATTCTAAGGGCGTTTTAGTAATTTCGAATTTTATTTTAGAGTTAGTGTAATTTACCCTAGGAGTAAATTAGTCTTTTCCATTTATTAGTGGGCTCACTATAAATAGGCCCCAACCCCCTAGGGTTAGGGTTGACTGTTATTTTTTCCTGAGATTAATCTACAGTCCACTGCCAGTTTTGATCTCCTATTTTTTCGCTAGCCGTCGTTCTCCTTCCACCCGTCGTGGCTCCACGGGTGAAGCCACAACAGTGCCTTTGCAACGCATGCGCAGGCATAAACAGCACGCCAGCTATGCCGTTCTAATGTAACAGCACTGGCAGCCATAGCGTGCATGCGAAAAGCTTTGCTGCAGCGGCTCGGCAGCGCGTGGCTCGAGGAACAACATCATGCCTGCTGGCAGCGTCAGCTTTCGGTCAGCGTTTTGCGTCCCGCGGTAGCTAAAGAGAAGCAGCAGCAGGCTAAGGTAGGAGGTTTGTTTTTCAACAGAAGCAAAAGCAGCGCGGGGCCCGTCTACTCTAGCACCTACAGTAGCTACAACTTCCATCGGCTACGCGCTTGACGCCTTGTTTTCTTCATCATCACAGCAAAACGCAGTGCAGTCCCCAAGGGGCACAACTACTAGGCGACTAGGCGCGTAGTGCGCAGCGTGCGGACGTCAACAGTGCAGGAACGTTCCTCGGTGCACGAAAGCAACACAACTGTGCTGCAGGTGGAAATTTCTCGGTGCGCACGGCAGGGTCACACGGCGCGGTCCATGGTGATTTCCCAGGCGCAGTCCATGGCACGCGGTAGGGCATATGCAGGTAAGTTTAATCTAATCTACTATTTTTCAGTAGTATTAATTAAATCAATAATTATCTATTCTTAATTAGCATGCAAATCTAGCCAGTAATTTTGTGGTTAATTTTTATCTGCTAAAATCTTATTAGTGCTCGCATATTATTATTTTTAAGTATTTTTAGTTTGTTCGAATAAAAAAATTTATTAGTCATGGTAATATTTTTACTCTAGATTTACGTGTAATATATTAGTTTTATTTCTGAAAGATCTAGGATTTATTTATTTGATTAGTATTTTATTTTTAGACTGCAATCTGAATATTTATTGATATATTTAGGCATTTTTCCCTATGCCATTAAATATTTTTAGAACACATTTTTATTTACTACAATTATTTTTATTTAGTTTAGTTTTAAATATCATTTTATTTAGGACACCGGTCTTTTTTAGGCTAGAGAACTTTAGTTTATGTGATTTGCTTTGCTACTTTTATTTGTCCATCGAGGTGCATTGGGTGTTGGGATGAGGTCATTGATTCGTAAGAATTTTTTAGGCGCCCATTCACCCCCTCTGGTTGCTACTTTTGGTCCTACGAGTGGTATCAGAGCGATGTTAGGGTTTTTCCGTACCTTAACCGGTTCTAAACCCAGGTAGTGATTGTGACTTCCTCTAGTAAGATCTGATCCCTTGAAGCTTTTGGCTACACTTATTGGAAGACTCGCATGCGAGCCTATCTCATGAGCCGGAGCTCGGACATTTCAGATATTTGTGCTCACGCTACTTTTACTATACTTCCTGTTGCTAAGAGCAAATTCTCCTGATATAATCGCCCAGCATCAGAACAATAGCAAAGCGGTGAACATTTTGTTCTCTGGTCTAGGTCCTAGTGAGTTTGAGCGTGTTAGCCATCTCGACACTGCTTGAGAGATCTGGGCTACCCTCTAGGCACACCATGAGGGGACAGCTCAGGTCAAGGCTAGGCTCTATCAGACCTACCAGCGTGAGTATGAAAATTTCACATAGAAGCCAGGTGAGACTGTTGAGGATTTGTTTGGTCGTTTTCAAATGATCATTAACAAGCTTCGGGCCAACAAGGCCGCGCGTGATCAGCTGGTCTCAGATCATGAACAGGCGCTCAAGGTTCTTCATACCTTGGACCCTAAGATCTGGGAGATCAAGGTTTCTTCTATTGTTGAGAGCGCTTCCTATGATACCTTGACTGTCACAGAGCTTTTTAGCAAGCTCAAGGCCTCGGAGGTTGATATCCAGTTGAGATCAAATCTCACTGGTTCTGGCTCAAAAACCCTGGCCCTTGCGACACCTTCTCCTGATCCTACTCCTTTGAGTTGTACTACATTTTCTTTGATGTCTATCTCCGAGGGTTAGCTTGATTCGCTAGGAGATGAGGATATGTGTTTGTTTAACAACCGGGTGCACCGTGTCTATGATAAACGAATGCTTAAAAGACATAGCACAAAATCCGGATGCTTTGAGTGTGGTGATCCAGGTCATTTCATCGCCGACTGCCCCAAGCGGAAGAGTTACAAGAAGGGAACCGGCGGTAGCTCCTACGACTCCGGCAAGCACGACAACTCCACTTTCACAAAGGGCAATCCCAAGACCAGATTCTTTCGAATGGCTCTGAAGTACTACAGGCGTGAGAACAAGAAGCGATACAAGGCCTTCTTCACCGAGATGGAGAAAAGCTACTCCAAGAGATCTTTGTCTTCCTCCTCGTCTTCGAGTTCAAGTGATGAAGAGTTCGTGATTAAGAAGGGGAAGGACAGGGACGATCCGGTGGGCCTCTGCTTCATGGCCTTCGGGGACAAGCCGAAGAGTCACTCGCGTCATAGCCGAAGACCCAACAAGAGCTTCTGTTCAATGGCTCTTGGGGATAAGAAAGAAAAGGGCTCCTCCGACAACTCCGACGACGACGACGATGAAAAGGTATCTTCCTATGAACAAGAAGTTGTTAATTTACTAGAACAGAACCGTCAGGAGTTGAAGTATCAGGAGAAACTGCTTACATGGGCTAAAAAGAGGATAGATGAGCTTGACAGTGAGCTTGCCATGGCAAATGGCAAGATTGAGAGTCTGTCTTCTTCCCCTTGCTTGGGTGGTAGTAGTGAGTGCCCTAACTGTGAGGTGTTGTTGTGTGACCTAACGACTCTGAAGTCTAGGTACATAGAGAGAGTAGATGAGAGAGACGCTATGGCCACTGAGCTTTAAAGCGGTCAGCTGGAGCTGAAAGATGCTCATGCCATTGTCGTCGTGCCCAATGTAGACTGCCCATTGAATTTAGCTAGTATAGATGAGCTGAGAGCCAAGAGTGATGAGCAGGTGGGCGAGTTAGCTGGAGTGAGAGCTGAGCTAGAGAAGACTAAGCTAGAGCTTGAGACCTTGTCAGTTCCACCCACTGTTTGTGAGAACTGCTTGTCCCTCAGATTGGAGTTGATCAAGCTAAAAGCGGAGAAGTCTGTCGAAGTTGATAGAGAGTGCGAGATCTGCTTGTCTCAGGTGGACGTGTTAGCTTCCTTAAGAGAGGAGCTAGCTGATGTTCAGAATGAGAACTTTTACCTCCGTCAGATCTTGAGTTGGATTAGTGCCAGAGAACCACAGCTTGGCATGATGATCCAGTAGTTCAAGAGGCAGGATGGGTTTGGGGTAGGTTACACCTATACTAAGGCTGATTTTGAGAGTGCCATTAGCCGAGCAGTTGAGTGGAGTAAGATGACTCCTAAACAGAGATATCCCAAGACTCACTCCACTGAGTCTTTTCAGGTTAGTCAGCCCAAGGATGGAGTATTCCAAGAACAACCTAAAGCTCCACCCAAGAAGCAAATCTGGGTTCCAAAGCCTAAACCTCTCCACACTTCTCTTGACTCTTTACCTAGACCCTCTCACACCAAAGATTCTACACCCAACACCACCAAGCCTAAGAATCCCAAGCCTCAACCACATCCCAAGAAGCCAACCTATCACTGTGAGTTTTGTTAGAGAGACGGGCATCTTGAGGAGTTTTGCTTCAGGAGGAAGCGGGTTGAGAGAGCGGAGAGAGCTCGAGGTGGGCCGGAGCAGTTCTACCAGTAGGGTGGTAGACAGAGAGTCCCTCGATGTGGAGAGAGGCTAGAGGCTAGGCCACATCATGTAGGTGGTGGTAGAGGAGACGGTTTTCATGACCATGCTCAGGAGGGTGGATTTCGTTCCGGCAGAGCTCTAGGTCAGTTTGGATACGGCTTTGGACCTCGTGGCCATGATTTTAGGCAGAACAGAGGACCGCACTTTGAGCCGCGTTTTGGTCTAGACTCATATGATTCCTTCTGCTTTCCTACTTACGAGCAGATGGCTCGACACTGGTTTAGCTCTTTTGCTAAACCTGGCGTCGGTACGTTTGGCCCCACTCATGACCATTGATCTTGCAGGATCGAGGACTAGAGGACAAGTGGATCATGGATTCAGGATGTTCTCACCATATGATGGGACACCGCAGATGGTTCTCCAGCCTCTCTCCCCCAAGTTCCAAGGAATACATCACTTTCAGGAACAGTGGTCAAGGGAAGGTACAAGGTATTGGGTCGATTAACATTTCTGATTATTTCTCTTTGAAGAATGATGCTTTGGTTGGAAACTTAAATTTTAATTTAATTTCTGTTTTGCAACTTCTTGAGGATGGTTTAGAGGTTCACTTTAAGAAGGGCTGTCTTCTGTCGTTGATTCTAGAGGATCTTTGGTTTGACGGATCTTACCCTTTGGTAAGGTTTTTCGTATTGATTTCTCTAGTTCTTCTGGCCCTTCTCGCTGTCTGGTTGTTGGATCCTCCTTTGAGCTCTGGAAGTGGCATAGGAGGTTAGGCCATTTAAGCTTTGATCTGCTTGTCAGATTGAGTTATATGGACCTTATCCGAGGATTGCCCAAGCTTAAGATGGAGAAGGATCTAGTTTGCCATCCCTGTCGTCATGGGAAAATGGTTGCCGCGTATCACGCACCTGTGACTCAGGTGATGACTTCGTACCCAGGAGAGCTATTACACATGGATACAGTTGGTCCAGCTCGAGTACGCTCAGTCGGTGGGAAGTGGTATGTACTTGTGATAGTTGACGATTTTTCTCGATTCTCGTGGGTTTACTTTCTAGAGTCTAAGGATGAGGTTTTTTAGTTTGTTCATGACCTGATTTTGAAGCTGAAGAATGAGAACAATGGTCGCTACTTTCGGTCCTACACCCCCAACGAGTACTTAAGAGTATGAATTGGGAGATGCAAACATTTCATGACTGGTACATTGAAGCGTCTTTGTTAGGACTTATGCAAATAGAAATTAAGGTTCCAAAAGAAGTATTCAATTGCCTAGAGTTTACTCTTGCACTATTTTTCGACGACTTCCACCGGATGTTCCGTCTGAAGTGAACCGACATCACAAGCATGATGCTCTAGTTCCAGTAAGTAGTTTTTACTTTGTCAATACAAAGAAAAAATCAATCACGTCTTATATTGACTAGTGTTTCATAACATATGCAGTTTGAATTCATTTAGTGATAAGTCGAAACAATATGGGTACTTGAACCCATAATTGATAAGTCAAAGTACACTGAACCCAGTACTAAACCAGAATGATGCAAAGTACTGGAGTGCTGGTCAGAAAAAGTTTCAAATGAAGATATTCAATAAAAACCAAGACACACTTAAGAAGAACAAAATGAATTGTGCCGCATTGTATATTGCGTGGTGCATGTTTCAATGGAAAGACAGAGAAATGATAACTGGGGCATATAACTTTAAGTAAATATACCCACTATATGCACTTAATTACATTTTATCGATTATGAAACTAACATAATCACATATTACTTCTTTCGATAGTGATCATTGGATTGCACTTCTGATATACTCTAAGAACTCAAGTGTTTGGGTGCTCAACTCTCTCGACAAACCTAGAAAAGAATATCAAGATATAATAAATGTTCTTCAGAGTGTATATAAATATTACGTGGAAAAGTTACATGGACCTCATGATCCACAAAGGCCGATAGAAATGCATATCAGAACTATCTATCTAGTAAGATTATATTTTGAAATTTATCAATTCTAATAATAAAGCTAAACTATATTTTGTTCTAACTTTGTCTATTTTGAAGTGTCACAAACAAGTTCTCGGTTTGGTGCATTGCGGTTATTACACTTGTGATTTCATAAGCAATGACTTAGGAAAGTTTGTGCGGACAGTCTCTGAGGATACTAATGAAGTAAGTTGATTTATTGTGTGTTAATCTAATATAACTTGCAATATATGTACTTATATGTTACGTATGCAGACGTCACGTCCATCAACCGTTGCTGAGAAGAACCAACTCGATGAGGCAAAAATGTATGGAATCGTATAAAGGATGTGCCGCTTCACGATGCATGAAATTATTCATGAGCGTGGGGTATTCTTCGATCCTGAGGGTGAAGTGGCCAAGCATCCAACTCTGAGAGGTTGGGCCGAAAGACCTAAAAGTCTAGCGCACCAAATTTCCAAGAATTTTGAAGCTCGGAAGCAAAAACAAGATGCGCAAGATAGGAGTTGGCCGTCCGAGAAGAAATATGAAACAAAATGAGCATGCATTTGTGAACAATTGTTAATTTTGATGTTTTGATATATGTAAACTTTGTAAACATGATGTCTCATGAAATGTAAACTTTATAAATTTATAAATTGATGAAACCCATTGTTAATTTTGAAGTTCTTATGAGATGTAAACTTGTAAACATTATGTCTGATGAAATGTGAACTTTGTAAATTTGTAAATTGATGAGATGGGTTGTTGTTGTGTTGCTGCTGTGGATGGCTTTGGGAGCTGTGAATTTCTGTGGTTGTGTTGCTGTTGTGGATGTGGATGGCTGTGTGAAGCTGTATACTTCTATGTTTTTGTTGTGGGGATGTTTGAATTAAGGTTTATAACATTTTTGTAAAATGGGGGAAACAAAGTAGTGACGGGTATGCTGATATTATGCAACCGCCACTACTGTTAGCCATAGCAGTGGAGGTTTCATGACATCATTGTGCCCGCCACTTCTATGTCTAACAGTAGTGGCAAGCAGTTGACGTCAGTGTGCCCACCACTGCTAAGTCTGGTTAGCAGTGGCGTTAGAGCAGTGCGGACTAGTTGTCCACCGCTACAGTACGTTTTTGCCCACCGCTACAGTGAGTGTTTGTAGTAGTGGAGATCGAGGCCAAGAGGAGGGAGCTACACGCCATCATGCTTGGGCGTTTCACCAAGACTCGCACATGCTTTGTCAAGCGCAACACGGATCTTCCCAACATCTCCATGAGCAAGTTAATATCCCTTCTGTAGGGCCGAAAGTAGCGACCAGAGGGGGGGGTGAATGGGCGCCTAAAAAATTCTTTTGAATCAATGGCCTGCTCCCAACACCCAACGCACCTCAAAAGACTTAGCAGGAAAACGCAAACAGATCGTCAAAGCCTAAAAGTATCTAGCCTACAAACGACTGGTGTCCTAGACAAAGAAACACCAATACAGTGCTAATAGGCAGAATAACAAAGCATTTAAAACATGGGCATATCAAGGTTCACAGAAATAAACCATCACACCAATAACTTTGATTGCACTTTAAAAAGAGATTAGAGGTTACTATTCAAGGTTGTCTCCAGTTCGGTACTTGACGAAGCCTGCAGCGTCGAAGCCTGTGAAGGTTGTGCCGAAGTCTGCTTCGAAGTCCTTTGTCGAAGGCTAACGAAGTCAAAGCCTATTCGGAGGAGTCGTGCGAAGCCTGAGTAGTAGATGTCGAAGCCTGTGCGAAGTATGCAGTACCGAAGATTGTTGATCTCGAGCTGAGGTGTGCCAAGGGATTTAACTGTGGATAATGGCACTCAGTTCGAAGCTGAGCCCTTTAGAGAGTTTTGCGAAGGACTAGGCATCAAGTTATGCTTCGTAGCTGTTGGCGACCCCCCAATCCAACGGAGCCGTCGAGCGAGCCAATGGAAATATTCTCTCCGGTTTGAATCGCAGGATTGTTGGGTTGGCTAAGGGGCTGTGGACCGAAGAGCTCCCTAAAATTTTATGGTCCATTCGGAGATGAGGCCATAACTCCTACGGAGCTAAAAGGTGGATCCCTCCGCGTAGTGGAGCCTAGAAATGAAGATGAAAGAAACACTTCGCTGTACTTGTCAGAAGAAACAAGGCTTCAAGCTATCCAGTGGCGGAAATACAGGGGGGGCTGGGGGGGCGCGCGCCCCCCCTACAGCTCCCCCAGCTCACCTGTTCCACTTTTTTTATATATAAATAATAATAAAAATTAATTATTAATATAAATTTTTATGTTAGAATGCGGTAGAATCTTACATATCTTGTTTTATTTTTCTTAAATTTCTTTGTATTTTTATTTACCTACATGATTTTCTCTATTTTTCATGTATACTTTTTAACTTTCTCCTAAACTGCATTACCTGTATATATACATAACTTCCTTCTATAATAGCATATACACGTGGACAGAATTATCAAGTGATCTATAATAACCGGTTATTCATGTATTTATAATTTTATTTTAATTTTTATCTCAATTAAAATCTCAACATGTCACCCTGCTCGTTTTGAATAGTCCCCCACTTGGCCACGCCACCTGCGGCAGACGTCGGCCGTGTCCTACCGTCCTACGTTACTGTGGTCGGTGTCGCCCTGCACCGTGCATCCTTATTTATTGCATGCTTATTGCTTATTATTTTTAGAATCTTATTTCTTAGAATCAATATAAACACGAATTGAGCTAGTTCTCACAATAATAAAACTTCATGAATCAAAGAACAAATATTGAATAAAAATTAATTAATTATACTAAAAATGTATTGAACCCTTGATCCTGTAAACTTAGCCCCCCCTACATTTTCGGTCTAGCTCCGCCACTGAAGCTATCACCAATCTGACATAGTACCAAGACCAAACGAAGGCATGGTATGATCCAAAGATAAAAGTGAACAAGCTTAGACCAGGTCATTTGGTGTTGCGAAGTGTAATTGCTTCGGGGAAGCTAGGAAATAAATGGGAAGGACCATATATTATCCTACGCTCAGGGCACCCCGGTTCGTTTAAACTAGCTAATTTAGAAGGGGAAGAGTTGAAGCATGCATGGCATGCAGAGCACCTTAAACGTTATTATGCTTAGGGGCTCCTTGTAATCAATTGTAAAAGTACTTTCCTAAATTAAATAAAGATGGAGGTTCGAATTATGCTTACTCTTCAAATATTCCTTACTCCTGGTGGACGCATCAGGAGAACGAAGATGCTTGCGGAGGTCAGCATCTTTCAAGGAACCCAGCAAACGGCCTTCGAACCATTGGTTCAAGGATTCCTTAAAAGAGCTAAAGGTGGCCAGCCTACGGATTCCAGGCTCTAGCTTGTTAGGATCCGTAGAAGACTGTAAGCACTTTAAAAGAACAAATTTTTGGCCTCTGGGTTCAAAGCATCTATAAAACAGCCAAAGGTGGCCTGCCTACGGATTCCAGGCTCCAACTTGTTAGGATCCGTAGGAGAGTCTAAGGACTTTAAAAGAACAGATTTCCGGCCTCCGGGTTCGAAGCCTCTGTAAAAGAGCCGTAGGTGGCCAACCTACGAATTCTAGGCTTCGGCTTGTTAGGATCCGTAGAAGAGTCTAAGGACTTTAAAAGAACAGATTTCCGGCCTCCGGGTTCAAAGCATCTGTAAAAGAGCATAAGGTGGCCAGCCTACGTATTCCAGGCTCTGGATTGTTAGGATTCCGTAGAACAATCTAAGGACTTTAAAAGAACAGATTTTTGGCCACCAGGTTCGAAGCATCTGTAAAAGAGTCGTAGGTGACCAAGCAATAAGGTTTCAAGAATCTGGCCCAATGAAACACTTTTAAAGTCCTAAGCGACTGCTATTGGAGCTTACAAGTGTAAACTTAGCTCCGAAACTTATATATATCATAATACGAATGTACAGTTTGAAGAACTCTACGAAAGAGTGAAGTATGATTACCAAGTGTTATGCGAAGAACCAGGTTGTTATATCAATAATTGTGTCCGACAGACCCTATCACAACGCATACGGTCCCTCACTCACAAGGAGGGGCAGGGGAGTAAGGAACAGTCAAGTGATGCTTCCAAAACAAATCATATTAATTGGATAATCATATTGTATTACATCAAGAGAAATTTTGGTATAAGCCTAGATAAAAACGGAGACCCCTCCGACCTCTAGAGCTATTTCTAAGACCACCTCGGTCTTTTGATCCCGGAGTCTTTAAAACTTTCCTCTTGGTCCGAGTGCTTTTATTCTTCGAAGCTCGCAGTTTTTTATGCTCTTCTTGAAGTTCAGCCTAGGACAGAAGTCTTTCGGAGCTAGCCTCCACTGGGTCTTCGGCTTGGTACTCTGGGTCAGACCAATCTCCGTATTCAGAGGACGAAGATGCTACTTCCTTATGCTCTTCCTTAATATAAGCTAAGACTTCATGATGGACTTCGTGTGCTATTTCCCCCTGATCTCCCCGAGGGACAAAGAAGCGTGAGCGTCGGTAGGGCCTTAAGCCTTCGAGGACAACCCACTATTGGCGGAGCCCTTTGCTAGGCTCTAGTACTTCGAAGTCAGGTTCCCAAGTGCATAGCAAAACCTAAGAATAAACATCCAAGCAAAGACTCCCCGTTTATATACTTTTCATTCATTAAGATAAAGGGCTTTACAAGATTTCTTTACATGCTTAAGCGCCCTATGAAGCTAAACCTGCTGGTCGGCTGGCGAAGCAGGCAGAGTCAGAGCCGGTGAAGTCGGAGTTGGAGGCTTCGTCTGAGCTTGCTTCTGCCGGCGAGCCTCGTCGATCGAAGCTTTGGCTACATCTTTGTGGTCCGTTTTCCAGATCGCCCGGAAAGCATCCCAAGCAGAAGCTACATCCAAAGAAGGATGCAACAAGTATTCATCAGCAAAGACTACAGGCGTTGAACCACCTACCGGAGCAATAGAAATCCCAAGGGCTTCGACATGATGGACTCCAATTCTGGTTACTTGCCTGGAGATCTCTCTGTAGCGAATCCCGGAGCCCTTCGTCAACTTCATTGCCGCTTGGATCATCTTCAGCTTCTGCTCGAGGGGCTCGCTCGCCGGAGCTGAAGACGAAGGGCACATCATGCCAAAATATTCCATGGTACCCCGCAGGGTGTCCATGGTCTGTTCAACAATGGCGGTGTGTTTCGTTTCTGCCGCCTCCAGCTAAAAAGCAAAAGCAGAAACTTCGGCTATTCTTGATAGCAGAGCACTCTTCTGAGCCAGCGCTTGTTGGACCGAGTCTTGGAGCTCTACAAGTTGTGCAATGGAGTCTGCTGCTGCTCGCCGAAGCTTCTCGACCTCAGACCTAAGCACCACACGCTCGGCTTCGATCTCTTGGACCGAAGCCTTGAATGTAGTGTTGCTATGTTGCTCAACCCAGAGTGCTTTGTCGGAAATGGATCTGGCCCTCCGCTCCTCGAGGAGCTCCTCCTCCAGTTGTAGTGTTTTGTCCTCGGAGCCTTTGAGGGAGGACTGGATGGTGGTAACCTGTAACGCCCAGATTTAATAAATCCGAACCTTTATTGAAATTCCATATAAAATTAATAAAACAAGACGTTCATTACACGACCGCGTACAATACGACAAGCATTCATGGTTCGTTGACCATATTAGTACAAAAGTGATAATGTGAAGAGAAAACTAATAAAATAAGAGTCCTAGATGAACGCCTCCTTCCAGTCTCACCTTGACTAGGTCGCTACTCCAGACCTTCATCCTCCTCATAGTAGATGGGCTCTAGTGGTGTAAGTCAACGGGGGTGAGTACAATCGTACTCAGCAAGCCACCGGATGCAAATATAATGCAGAGTAATAACAAGGAAGGGAGTGGCTAATTTTGCGGAAAAGCATATTTGTGAAGCAATTAAATGTGATCGAGTTATTAATACAGAAATGTAAACATGTGTATGCATCATCTTCTAACTCGAGGGGTACAGTGAGCCCACCCTCGCTCAACAGTCCTTACATGCCATGAATAACACTTTCATTCAAACAATGGTAAACTAACTGCGAGAAGTCACACAACCCGCCCTTGACTGTGGGCTCGACTTTTCGAAAGTGTAGCCACAAGGCACCCACTCATCCCTTACACCAAAGTGTAACGAGATGACCCATACCATGGGAACTCGTGCCAAAACCTTCCATATGGACCATATCGACCCAACAACACCCTCTTATGGGCTTCATATGGTGCCCCTACGCGTCGAGCCAACACCATACCCCCCTTGAGCCACGTCGGTACAAGTCACCCGCACGTTGCCCCTTACCCCCTCCACTATGGTGAATCGAGTCGGTTTGTTCCATACTTCTAGTTAGGACTTACCCATTAGACTTGTGGTTAGTACGGAAGTGCTTTGCAACAGATCCCGCAGACCGGTCCTTATAATGCCCCGGGTGCGACCAACCAATGCCCTAGCTTGCACCCGGAACCCACCATACTTATAACATAGCCAACTCCAACAGAGTCGAGAGACGAGAATAACGAGGAAATACTTATAGTAGAATCCATCTATCTACGACTCATTCTTTTATCCTATAGCAGTTGTGTCGGTACATTGGACACTAGCTAATATAATATTGTAGAGTGACAAGGAGTTTAGGCTCAATAAGCATGGCTTGGGTTTACACACAAGGACGGGGATCTAATAAATATAATGTAAGGCTTGAGATTAGACTAATGCAATATTATCCTATGAGTTATAGCGATAATTTATTAAAACATGGGCTCAATGATGATCAAAATGGGGGTTGTGACTTGCCTTGCGCAGCAAATGGTGATGGTGGAACCTCGGGTTAATACTCCGGCTCCTCGACGATCTTGTAGTCTTCTCGATACGAAAAATATTAAATACAGCATTCAATAAACAATCAAAATACCACAAAATATAAGCATACAAGTTTATGATTTTAAATATGGGGAATTAAGCCTTTATTATTCTGAAGTTATGATGAAAAATATTAAATTTTAAATTTTAGGGTTTTTCCTGATTTATTTCATGAATTATCAATTTATCCCTAAGGGGTTTTAATTAATTAATTTAATAAGAATATTTTGTGCTAAAGTAACATACTGTTTTTATGGCATAAATAAGTGGAGAATAAAATGCTGAATCTAACAAAATTTGGATGGTAAAATTTGGAGTTAAAATAAGCAAGTTATGAATTTTCAAAGTTTAAATCAATTTCTGAATTTTATTTTAAACAGAAAATGAGTTCTGGTCCAAGGTGAGCCAGGCCCACGGTTAACCGCTGTACTGTGTGCGTGGACCCGATCGCCCTGATCTGTTTGATCAAGATCCAAGGGCCAGGCGCGAGGCGGGATTGCTTAAGTGGCTATCGACGGCCGTGATGGCCCCGTACCGTTTTGACCAAATGGATGCCTCAGATTAAATCAAGGGGGTTATAATCTCAGCCGTTCATCGCACATCGAGCGGCCGAGGGCCCGTCCGGCACGGCATCCGTCGGAGAGGGTAAACTACCATTCGTCTCCGGCTACAGCGGGTTCGGGCGCGGCGACGACGGCGACAGCGAGGGGGCTAAGCCCTAGATTTCGGCTGAAATGGAAAGAGGAGAGGAAGGGGGTTCTAACCGTACCTGCGGCGGTGATGATGGGCGTCCGACGGCGATTGGCGGCAAGGGTAGACGTTGGAGGGGTCTCGGGTGGGTGGCGGCGATGGCGATCTGGTGAAGTACGCAGCCAACGGAGGGGAGGCCGAGGTAGGGTGGGTGAAGGCGGTCTCGGAGGTGGCGACGACGTGGACGGAGGACGCCCGAGGTGGCGGCGAGCGGCGGCCGGAGGTGAAGTAGGAGAGAAAGCCGAAAATCGGGCGGGGCACTCTAATTTCGCTTTGGAACGGCTACGGTGGTGTGGGCAGAGGGCGGCGATCGGAGGGGATTAAATAGGAGGGGTCGCCGACGTAAGAAAGGAAGGGAACCGAGGGTTCCCACGATCTTCGGCGAGGTTCCATTTTTTTCTCGGATATGCTTCCATAAACACGATTACGCGTTAGCCAAAGATGGAAGGTGGTCGCGGTGGTTCGAGGAAGGGAGTCCAGGGCGAATCCGGTCGGATAGAGGCGGCCGACGGCGAAACTGGGAAAGGGGTCGCCGAAAAATGGAAGGGGGGATCCCCTTCCAACGAGGAAGATGAACCCGATAGGTGGCCCCCACCTATCGGTGTGTGAGTGCGGGGAGAAGGGGGCCGACAGGCGGACCCGAGGTGTCAGCGACCGAACGAGGGGGAGGGAGAGGCTAACGCGTGGGGCCGAGGCGGGGCACGGGCGCGGAGAGGGCGGGAGGTTGGCGCCAATAGGGGGACCCCACATGTCAGCGT
>JAAALK010000082.1:88703269-88828261 GCA_019279435.1 Zizania palustris | reverse complement strand
TTTGCCAACAGGTACGGGGGCATGTGTTGATAGCAAAACCTTCCATCCATCACGTCATAATCGTTTTTTTTTCAATCTACTACTTTCTTGCCAAAGGTTTAGCCATAGTACGTGATGGGGGAGTGGTCCCGATCTTCCGCTAGGTAAGGGATAAACTTTGGTTGCTGGAGAATCTCGACGTTGGCGATCCAATGCTCCGGTCCGGCGGATCAAAACCTTGCAATCGTTACACCACTGTCTCCGTTGGTTATCAACCACGCAGGACGCGATTGACCTCGCCACGAAGGCTAATTCCTGCAAGCGAACCCAAGAACACAAGCAAGAACAGGAAGGATACAAATCGAATGCCAAAACACAGACAAACGAAGATAAGGTGAGGTTTCACAAACGCCAATGCAGCAGCCAATCGGTCCGGTGCAAGAGGCGGGATCTAAACACAACAGTGTAGATGCAACAAAGCAAAACCTAACCCTAGAGGTGGCTGGCGTGAGAATATATAGGGCGGCGGCCTGTGGAAGGCGAACAGACATGGGCTGTGGACTAGAAGGCGAACAGACATGCACTATGGGCCAACACGGCCCAGTTCTGTCACACAGGACGGTTTCGGTCACACAGAACGACTCGAGACTCCAAATGATGTGAAACCAACGGCAAACGATCCTTCTTCTCCTCAGCTTTCCAAAAAGTGAACGAACGCGCCAATCGGACTTCGTATGAGGAAGTTATGCCCATTTTGGCGCAGGGTGGTCGATGTAGTCCGAACCAGCGAAATCTTGACTTCAAACATCCGTGCGGCTCAGTCTTCAAGTCCAATTCTTCTAATCCATCTCCCGTGTTCCTAAGCAACAAAATATCACTAGTATTCAGTAGCATCTTATCCAAACAAATATTAACATAGTTGCTAAGGAAAGAATTAACCTCATGGTTCAAGCGACGGACACGGGTACATGTGATTGGTCCTTGTAATTGAATTGTAGGTGGAGGCTCCATGGGTGTATCATGTGAAGTGATGTCCTCATCATCCTCCCCCTCTTGAATTGGAGTCGTCCTCGACTCAAGCTCATCATCAGCTCCAAAATAGGGTTTTAAATCATCAGCACGGGGCATCAATTTAAACTCTCTCAAATCAGGAAAACGATCCTTGCGCAAGTACAACCAAACAAGATCTCCTGGTTTGAAAAACATCTTCTTTCTTCCTTTATTTGTCTTCTGAGCAAAATAGCGTGCCTTCTTTTCTATAACTTCCTTGGTCTTCAGATGCATAGCTTTCACAAACTCTGCACGCTTAGTTGCCTCTATGTTTGCTCTCTCTTGAAAAGGAAGTGGCAGCAAATCAAGTAGTGTGATTGGCTTAAAACCATACACCACTTCAGACGGGCACAATTGTGTTGTTGAGTAGACAGTTCTATTGTATGCAGACTCAACATGTGGAAGACAGTCCTCCCATTCTTTCAAGTTCTTCTTAATCATTGTTCGCAGCAACATGGAGAGTGTACGGTTTACCACCTCTATTTGACCTTCAGTTTGCGGGTGACAAGTTGTTGAAAACAGCAATTTTGTGCCAAGCTTGGCCCACATTGTCATCCAAAAGTAACTCATAAACTTCACATCATGATCTGAAATGATGGTTCTAGGCATCCCGTGCAATCTCACAATTTCCCTGAAAAACAAATCAGCAATATGTGAAGCATCGTTGGTCTTGTGACAGGGAATAAAGTGTGCTATTTTAGAAAACCTATCCACTCTTACAAATATGGAGTCTCTCCCCCTCCTTGTCCTAGGCAATCCCACAATAAAGTCCATGCTAATATCTTCCCAAGGTGCACTAGAAACAGGAAGTGGAGTATACAAACCATATGGGTTAAGTTTGTACTTAGCTTTATGGTATGTGGCATAACGTTGCACAAATCGTTCAACATCTCTCCGCATCTTTAGCCAATAAAAATTATTGGACAGCAGGGACAAAGTCTTTTCTCTCCCAAAATGTTCCATTAATCCACCGCCATGTGATGCCTGCAACAACAGCAAACGTACGGACGAATCTGGAACACATAGCTTGTTAGCATGGAACAAGAAGCCGTCATAAACATGAAATCTTTTCCAACCTTTCCCATCATTACATTTAGTGAATGGTTCAGCAAATTCTTTATCTACAACATACAAATCTTTCAAACTTTCAAAATCTGGAACGTTAACATCAAGTTGAGATAAAAGAACAATCCTAGGAGACAAAGCATCAGCAACCACATTTTCTTTGTCATTCTTGTATTTCTCAATGTATGGGAAAGATTCAATAAATTCAACCCATTTAACATGTCTATGGTTCAGTTTAGCTTGTCCTCTCAAATATTTTAGTGCTTCATGATCAGAATGTTGCCAAGTTTCAAGCACACGCACTAAGGCATATAATTCCTTATCATAGGTAAAATAATTCAATTGTGGACCATGCAATTTCTCACTAGAATAGGTCACGGGTTTACCTCCTTGTAGCAGCACATCTCCTATTCCAAAATCACTAGCAACACATTCTAACTCAAAAGGCTTACTAAAATCGGGTAGCTGAAGTAGAGGTGCGTGTGTAATGCGATCCTTGAGTGTGGCAAGAGCTTGTTCTTGTGCTGACTCCCAAGTAGAAATAACTCCCTTCTTGGTCAACTCAGGCAAAGGACCGGTTATGGTGCTGAAATCTCTCACAAAACGCCGGTAGGAACCTGCAAGACCAAGAGAGCTACGTACTGCAAGGTTAGTTTTAGTTGCATGCATGACACGTCCTTTCAGATTAATAGCTTGTGATGAAGAAGGAAAAACAACTTTATCTTTTTGTTGCCTCGAAAGTGTTTTTGCTACTTGCTGATTTTCAGAAAGTTGTTTGCTCTTTTGTGCGTCCCTAGCACGTTTTTCTTGTTCAAATTTCACAATTTCAGCAGGAGTCATAGGAAGCAATGTAACTTTCTTTCCTTTATACATAAATGTGTACTTATTGCTCCTACCATGGTGTGTAGCATCAGTATCATATACCCAAGGTCTACCAAGTAATAGAGAACATGCTTGCATTGGTACTACATCAAAATCAGCACTTCCAAAGTATGTACCAATGGAAAATTCGATGTGAACAGTTTGTGTTACCTTGACCTTACCGCTGTCGTTGAGCCATTGCACATGGTAAGGGTGTGGATGTGCACGTGTGGGATGTTGAAGCTTAGTTACCACGTCGAGGCTCACCAAATTGTTGCAACTACCGCTGTCGATGATGACACGCGCACGACGGTTATTCACGAGGAAGACGGTCTGAAATATATTGTTCCGTTGTGCCTGGTCGTCCTGGTCCATGTGAGTGCTCAAGTCACGTTGTACAATAAGTGCTGCCATGTTAGTGAAAAGGCAAAACAACAAAGAATAATCCTTATGTAAACAGCTAGGTGGGGTGCTGGATGTGTGGTGGAAGCAATTCGTCAAGCACCTTACCCACGCTTGCAAGTGTTCTTACCACGCCGCAGTGAGGTCACCGGCCTACAGGTGATGAACCAAGTGGAGGGTGGTGTACAATTGCAAGAAATGATCCTGTCCTGACCAAGAGAAATGTGTAGCTTGGAAGGCAAGTGAGTAGCAAGGATTAGCGATAATAATAACAGTTAAACCAAGTTCAATAAGTATTCCCAAGTACTCATCAAAGTTGCTGGCCTTAGTGCTCCCAAGGTGAAAATTCAAGCAATAGAGGGAAACTATGTGCCCAAAACTCAAATGGGAGCAACACAGGCCAAAATCAGCTCTCTGCAGATCGGACGAAAGATCGGACAAGAGATCAGACAAGTGATCGGACAAGGGTATGTGCACAATTTTTTTTTTCTGCTGCTGCTCGGATCGGACAAGGGATCGGACAAGAGTTCGGACAAAAGGTTCAGACAAGAGATCGGACAAGCAACAAACAGCCAAAGACTGCCTCAGATTGGACAAGAGTTCGGACAGGAGTTTGGACAAGAGTTCGGACAAGCAAATAAACAGCCAATGCCTGCCTCAGATCGGACAAGTGTTCGGACAGGAGTTTGGACAAGAGTTCGGACAAGCAAATAACAGGACCGCTTCTCTTTTTTTTATATTTTTTTTCTCCTTTTTTTTCACTCTATTTTTTTTTGAAACAAGGATGACCAGAGGAGTAACCACAAAAATTGGCACCTGCAACTGAGATGGGATGTGGCTCACAAAAATTCAAACAAGTTCGCTGTCCGACGAGCAAAAACTTTGTCCAATTTTTTTCTTTATCTTCCCGATTTTTTTTGGAGATTTTGGTGAGGGCTAACCGACCTTTCTGCCAAATTGGGTCAGGAACACGCTCAAAATATTTCAGATTTTTCTGCCAAACGAGCGAAAAGTTATGCCTGTTTTACCGAAGGGGGGTCACAAAGAGTCAATGTGGAAAACAAAGTAGGGTTGCGGAAGGGGGGGTTTTTCGGTGGGGAATTTTATCTGAGACACAAGAACAACTACTACTCAGACGACACAGAGGGATGACTAAACCAGCAACAAGACTCGACCAAGAACACGAACTCAACAAAGTTAAAACTGAAATTAAAATCGCAAGGCACAAAGGGGTTCTCGGTGGGGAATTTTTTTGGTGCGGTTTTCTGGACTCTGGGTAAAAACAAAAGTAGATCGAAATTATCTAACGGGGAATCTGAGCTCTGATACCAGCTGATGGGGGAGTGGTCCCGATCTTCCGCTAGGTAAGGGATAAACTTGGGTTGGTGGAGAATCTCGACGTTGGCGATCCAAGGCTCCGGTCCGGCGGATCAAAACCTTGCAATCGTTACACCACTGTCTCCGTTGGTTATCAACCACGCAGGACGCGATTGACCTCGCCACGAAGGCTAATTCCTGCAAGCGAACCCAAGAACACAAGCAAGAACAGGAAGGATACAAATCGAATGCCAAAACACAGACAAACGAAGATAAGGTGAGGTTTCACAAACGCCAATGCAGCAGCCAATCGGTCCGGTGCAAGAGGCGGGATCTAAACACAACAGTGTAGATGCAACAAAGCAAAACCTAACCCTAGAGGTGGCTGGCGTGAGAATATATAGGGCGGCGGCCTGTGGAAGGCGAACAGACATGGGCTGTGGACTAGAAGGCGAACAGACATGCACTATGGGCCAACACGGCCCAGTTCTGTCACGCAGGACGGTTTCGGTCACACAGAACGACTCGAGACTCCAAATGATGTGAAACCAACGGCAAACGATCCGTCTTCTCCTCAGCTTTCCAAAAAGTCAAAGAACGCGACAATCAGACTTCGTATGAGGAAGTTATGCCCATTTTGGTGCAGGGTGGTCGATGTAGTCCGAACCAGCGAAATCTTGACTTCAAACATCCGTGCGGCTCAGTCTTCAAGTCCAATTCTTCTAATCCATCTCCCGTGTTCCTAAGCAACAAAATATCACTAGTATTCAGTAGCATCTTATCCAAACAAATATTAACATAGTTGCTAAGGAAAGAATTAACCTCATGGTTCAAGCGATGGACACGGGTGCATGTGATTGGTCCTTGTAATTGAATTGTAGGTGGAGGCTCCATGGGTGTATCATGTGAAGTGATGTCCTCATCAGTACGTCCATTTTTGTGGGTTTGCATTGCAAACCTTCAATCCATCGCGTCGTAATCACGATAATCCTTGTTGATTTGCTCATGAATCATCTATTTAACCCCCGTAGTGGGTTTTTATCTGTTACTTTGGGTAATTCGGTCACTAGGACGAATCGATATTATTTTTATCTATTTTGCAGGGGTCAAAGCCTTCATCTTCATCGGTAAAAGTCCCCTAAATCGACCTAGATCATAGAGGGATCAGCGGCAAGTCGTAGGTTTCACAGCCCGCCTATCAGTTTGACCGGCCAACCCTAGCTGGTCTGATCTAAGCGTGTTGACAATGGCCGGTCTGACCGGTCGCTGAAGGCCAATTTGACCGGTGGCTCAAGGCCGACCCGACTGACTTCGCCCAATT
Organism: Zizania palustris; assembly: GCA_019279435.1. Classification (NCBI taxonomy): domain Eukaryota; kingdom Viridiplantae; phylum Streptophyta; class Magnoliopsida; order Poales; family Poaceae; genus Zizania; species Zizania palustris. Next base: position 88,822,266 of record JAAALK010000082.1, on the reverse strand, counting down.
AGCCTGATTCCTTTCTAGCCGGTCTGTGTGCCAGTCTTCTTCACCTGTCGATGTGTCTGCACACATCACGTCGGTTTGACCGGCCTCACTTGGCTAGTCTGACCGCCCAAACCACGTTGGTTTGACCGGCCTAACTTGGCTAGTCTGACCGCCCTTACACCATCGTTCTGACCGACCCGCATTAGCCGGTCTGACCGCCCATCTTCCACGTTGGCAAATTGGATCGCATCCTTGTGGTGTGGTTTGATTGCCTAGCGACACCACCCATAAATTCCCTTTTCATGGTCAAGGGTCATTGGAACATGGCGTCAACGTCGTCCGACATCTGGTGGGCCATCCCTAGGTGTCTACACGATTTTGGATCATCGGGTCGACGTTAGTTTTGATTGGCACTTTATGGGCTTATTTTAGTGTCAACACCATGGTCTGCTTGATCTAGAGCCCTAGGAAGTACTCGAGCTCACCAGTGAGGCTCATCTCAAACTTACTGTGCATTTTCTCAGAAAACAGGGACACAAGCTCATTAGTATAACCACCAAAAATAATATCGTCCACGTAAATATGAGCAATGAAAAAATCAGAGCCATTTTTTAGCAAGAAAATAGTTTTGTCCACAAAACCCATCACAAAGTCGTTCACCAAAAAAAACTGCTTCAAATGATCATACCAAGCCCTCGGGGCTTGCTTCAAACCATATAAAGCCTTTTGCAGTTTGAAAACATGTCGAGGAAACTTAGGGTTTCAAAACTAGGTGGTTGCCTAACATACACCTCCTCCTCTATGTACCCATTCAGAAAAACACTCCTGACATTCATTTGAAAAAGATTAAAACCTTTCAAAGCAGCGAATGCCAAAAGTATGCAAATGGACTCTAGATGGCAACAAGGGAAAAATTCTCCTCAAAGTCAATACCCCTTCTGGAAAAATCCATTGGCATCTATCGAGCCTTGGTGCACACCACAACCCCATCTTCACCTTGCTTGTTCTTAAACACCCCCTTGGTGCTTATGGGGTTGCATCTAGGTGGCAACTCTACTAGTGTCCAAACCCTATTGCGAACAAAGTTTTCAAGCTCTTCTAGCATGGATTTTATCCAATTCACATCAGATAAAGACTGAGCAACATCTATAGGCACAAAAGTGGCAACAAAAGCATACTCAACAAAAACAGCGAGAAAACCAACCTAAGAACACAAAGATCTCGAAGTAAGATCACCAATGGTGACCTTTGTGGGGTGACCACGCTAAAGTGCATGAGAGCCTTGAAGATCAGTCGTCACTTCACCGGAGTCAGTAGTTGGCACCTCTGGAGTAGACTGAGAAGGCAAGATCGAAGTGGAAGTAATGATCAGAGGTCCACCTTCTGTCAAAGTCTCAGAAGGTGTGGGTTCTATAAGCTGTGCAGAAGGCCCATCCTCATCAATAGCGGGAGTGTCCTCATCTTCCTCGAAGATGGGCTCTCCAAGCTCATCATCACAAGAAAGCTCAAAAGAAGGGGTAATCGAAGGGATAGACTCATCAAAAGAAACTCACATGTCTCAACAATATACTAGGTGTCGAGGTTCCAAACTTAGAAAGCTAGAGAATGTAGAGAATAGCCAAGAAACACTCCATCCCAGTAACGAGACTCAAACTTATCAAAATGATGCCTTCTTGAGCACAAAGCACTTGCAGCCAAACTCTCGCAAGTGGCTCACCTTGGGCTGTCTGCCATACCACAACTCATATGATGTCTTACCTAGGCAAGCTCTAAGAAACATGCAGTTGGCCAGATAGCAAGATGTGTTCATAGCTTCAGCCCAGAAACGCCTAGGAATCATATGCTCACCGGACATTTTCCTGGCCATCTCAACCAGCGTGCGGTTCTTTAGTTCCACAACGTCGTTCTTTGGGGGGGGTGTAAGGGGCAGAAAACTGGTGCTCAAAACCATTATCAGAGCGAATTTCACGCATCCTACCATTGTTCTCATTCTTTAGCTTTAGGATCAGGTCATGAACAAAATGAAAAGCCTCATCCTTAGACTCCAAAAAGAAAACCCACGACAATTCAGAAAAATCATCAACAATCACAGGTGCGTGAGAAGCGGCAACCATCTTCCCATGATGACAAGGATGGAAATCCAGATCCCTTTCCATCTTAAGATTGGGAAATCTTTGGATGAGGTCCATAAAACTCAATCTAACTAGCAGATCAAAGCTCAAATGACCTAACCTCTTATGCCACCTCCAGATCTCACAAGAGGATCCAGCAACCAAATAGCGAGAAGGGCTAAATGAACTAGAGAAATCTATCCGGAAAACCATATCGAAGTGTAAGATCTAGCAAACCAAAGATCCCCTAGAATCAACAACAGAAGACATGCCCTTCTTAAATCAAACCTCTAAGCCTTCATCAAGAAGTTACAAAACAAAAATCAAATTAAAATCTAATTTTCCAACCAAAGCAACATTCTTCAATGAGAAATGCTCAGAAGTTTGAATTGCACCAAAACTGATTACCTTCCCTTGACCATTGTTCCCTAAGGTGATGTATTCCTTGAAGCTCGGGGAAGTGAGGCTAGAGAACCATATGCGTTGTCCCATCATGTGGAAAGAGCACCCCGAATCCAAGATCCATATTTCCTCCAAGCCTCGATCATAGAAAATCAATGGTCATAAAAGGTAGTAAACGGTTCGACACCAGGTTTAGCAAAAGATCTAAAACAATGTCGAGCCATCTGCTCAAAGAAAGGAAAGTAGTAAGGAGTGTAAAACTTAGGACCAAAACATGACTGAAAGCATAGTCCTCTATTCTGCCCAAAGTTACGACCATGAGGTCCAAAGTCATGACCGTGTCGAGGGATTCTCTGTCTACCACCAGGCTGGTAGAACTGCTCCTGGCCACCTTGAGCTATCTCCGCTCTCTCAACCCGCTTCCTCCTAAAGCAAAACTCCACAATATGTCTAGCTCTCTAACATAACTCATAGTGGTAGCGAGGTTTCTTGGGATGTGGTTGAGTCATGGGTTTCTCGGGCTTGGTGGTGTTTGAATTTGTCTTTATGGTGTGAGAAGGTCCTGGGAGAGAGTCAAGAGAGGTAAAAATGTCTTTGTGTTTGGTTATCCAGACAAGCTTCTTGGGTGGAGCTCTAGGTTTCTCTTGAAAGACACCATCCTTGGGCTGATTAGTCTAGAAGGACTCTATGGAGTGCGTCTTGGGATATCTCTCCTCTCGATCATCTTAGAGTACTCTCAAAGTCAGCTTTGGTGTAGGTGTTACTGTGGGATCAGAATGGCGACTAGAGGGCTGGTTAATAGAGGCCTTAACAAATTCTCGTGAATTAGATGGCCTATTCAGATGACCGAACACATCTCCATAAATTTCAGATTCAAATTTGAACTAATTAGTACAAATTACAGCAACAAAATCATTTCAAATTCAAAATTCAGTCTTGTTCGGAGTTTGAAGTAGCGAAGTACTTTGTCGACAATTGATTTTCCGAACTATAGTTAACAGATCAACAACTGATTGGTCGACAGATGTAAATTGGTGACTGAAACTCCGACAAAGACCAAAAATTCAGAATGCTTCCTTAAACACATGCACTTGTCACTTTGAGTCAACACTTGACAAAAATTTATCAACCTGACTCTAATTGATTAAGATCATGTACTGTTTGTGATACTTGCTATTTGAAATAAAATTCACCTTTAAGAAATCAGAAGTGAGCAAGATCAACACCAAACCAGAAATGCATTGTCCAGAAAATGTGCTCAAAACAAAAACTGAAACTGAATTTTGATCATGGATATAACAGGTTCAAGCAGATATTGAGCTCAAATTCAGAATACATACTTCTGTTTGCAAAACACAGTCTAATACATTCAGAATCTAATTGTAATAGAATTACCAAAGAACTTCAGCGAAACAGTAGAACCAACCTTCCAAGTAACTATGCAATCAAAACAGATTTCAGAACAAAAACAGTGCTTCAATGAAATCTAGCCAAGAGTTTCAGGTAATCAAGCACCTATATTAAGATGTTGACTAGATGAAGGTAATGTATTAAATCAGTACCAGTTTAACCAGCCAAATGAAATTGAACATTTAAAAAACTTTTCAGTAGAAGATACACAGAACATGAAAACTGATGGATGATAAACAGTGTATTCACAGTAGTAAATTCAAATCAATCCAGACCAGAGTACTGTAATTGAGACAATTCAAAACACTACAATGTAGTTTTAGTTTTCAATTAGCTCAAAATATTTAGTTTGCTTTGATAAGTTCAGTTTTAGACACATAAACTTCAGAGTGATCCAAACTAACAAAAACTGAAAGCTTCAACACTATTTCAGGCAGAAACTAAATCCTCAAGTTTCTAGTGAAATAGCAATTTTAAAGTTTGATCAACCTCAAGTGACTAGATGAGAAATTTTTCAGAGATTCATGGAAATTAACCAACAATAGTAATAGGATTCACTTCTGAAGCAGCAAGGACTTAAATAGTGAAAAATCAATCAGTAGTAGTTCAGAGAGGTACTGTAGTACATCTAAATAATTTCACACTTCAACTAAACTTAACATTCAATATTAGCTAAGAAACAAATCAGATTCAGAAGACTATTTCCAGGTTTGAACTTCAATAATTAATCCATTTGAGTAAAAACTTCAGATCTGAAAATGTAATTTCTAAAACCAGCACTAGGTTACTAACATATGAACAAACACATTCAATACTTTCAGAGTTTCAGAAAATTAACAAGAAAAAGTACAATGAAACATTGGACTAATTTGGAATACAGATTTCAGAGTGATATTCAGTTTACAGTACTCAGACAGATAAAATGGCTATTTAAACTTAGACTGAAAAATAGTGCAGCAAGAATAGAGGATTACTTGATTGAATAGCTAGCACCTTTTGCTTGAAAAATTTCTTGAACCACTTCTAGACCTCCACAAGAAATAGCTTCATAGATGATCTTCAAACACTTCACTCAAAAACTAACTCACATGTAGCACCAGAGGGATTTAGAAAACATAGCCAATGTTTCAATCAAAACAGATCACAGAGAAAACTTGTAGTGTAGGCACATAATACAATTTCTGATCTGGAACAGTATTTCAGAAGGACTACAGGAATTGCAACAAAAACAAAATTCTGATTATCAAAACCTTGAATAGAATCAAAGCTTCACAACAAATTGCATCACAGGGGAAAAACCTGTTGGCGGCGCAGATACCCCATGAACATGAACAATATTGTCGAGCAGTCTACAGGAAAAGAAGGAAAGAAAATTGTTCCAGAATCTCAAATCATCAAAAGGATGTGAGGGAAATCAGATCAAGTAATTCCATTAGAAGACAACAAAAACAACATTAAAATTCCTGGATTCTTGGATCACAAGAAAGAGAGAAAGAACAACTCAGCCATAAGACATTTTTTGTAGCAAAAAGTGGGCAGCCAACCTATGGGTGTGGATGCCTTTTTATAGGCTCACCCAAGATAGAAGCTTTACACATAGACCCTCAAACTTTTCAGTTTAACACAAGAAGACATGAGTCATTTTCAGAATTGTAAATTCTGAAAATTACCCATATAGACCTCTACTAACTTTTATTATAAATGACTCTACACCATTAATATATTTTCAAAAGTTGGAAGTTCTGAAAAAATACTAAAAGTTTTCACATTACTCTAAATTACTCAAAACAAAAAGACTCCTAATTATTGAATTTAAAACATTTAGAGATGCGAAGGTTTTTATCAAAAACCGACAAAGCCTCCTCGATCGCCGACATGTGACGCCAATCCGTGAACTAGACTGCCAACATGTCTCTCCCGCTCTTGATCCCCTCGAGCCGCCTGATCACTTGCACTGGCCTCCCTTTCACTGACTTGACCATCACCCTATCTCGACCATCTGTCCATCCATGTCTTGTTCTATCTCCTCGTGCACTCCTGAGATCATCTCCAACTTCACCCGGCATCCTTGATCCTCTAGCATCGAGCTACCCGCTCGACCCTTGATCACCCACCGCTGACAGTTGGTTAGCATCTCCACCCTGCACACATGAGACAAGCAAAAACACGAAATGCGACGCACACCGATCCCCTCGGCACAAACCATTCATAACCACACATCTTACCCTTCGATGCAATCAAACCATAACTCACTCAATCACTCGATCGCTCATCCTTGTCAACCACTCATCATAAAGACAGAAACCATAGTGCGACCGCACTTGGTTTCATAGTAACCTACTCCAAACCCATCATGTCTCTTTAACTTCTGGATCATCATACCCAGCTGAGGCTCTCTGGCGCTCACCCAATATAGGATATGGCAGAAGTAAGAATTCTCATTCTAAGGATCAACTAACTCCCCTCTCAAGGAAGCTATCATCTCCACTTGAGACAAACAGATTTCATACTCTGTATTGACTTGTACATACTTCTCAAGCTTTTAGATCTCAGCTTTCTTCTTAATAAACTCCATCCATAGAAACAAACAGTTTTCACAGATAATGGGTGGAACTGACAAGGTCTCTAACTCAGGCTTGGTCTATACCAACTCACCTCTAAGGCACTGAAGCTCGCCCAACTGCTCATCACTCTCTGCTCTTAGCTCAGCTAGGTTAGCTAAATGGGATGGGTAGTCTCTACATGGCATGATAGTTGGGGCATGAGCATCTTTTAGCTCCACTTGAGCCCTTTCAAGCGCAATGGCCAAATTGTCTCTCTCATCCACCCTCTCGGTGTACCTGGACTTCAAAGAAGTTAGGTCGCTAAGCAACACCTCATAGTTGGGACACCCACTTCTCTCACACAAGTAAGGGAAAGAAGATAGACTCTCAATCTTGCTATTGGGCATAGCAATCTCACTCTCCAGCTCATCTAGACTCTTCTTAACCCTCCTAAGCAGTTTCTCCTAATACTTCAACTCCTCACAATTCTCTTCAAGTAATTCAACAACTTCTCGCTCATAAGAGGATACCTTCTCATCGTCATCATCAGAGTTGTCGGCGCAACTTTTTTGTCTTTATCCTCAAGAGCCATTAAACAGATACTCTTGTGAGATCTTCGGCTGCAATAAGAGCAAGTATTTAGCTTGTCCACAAAGGTCGTGAAGTATAGACCAACAAGATCATCGATGTCCTTTTCCTTCCCTTTCTTGATCACGATCTCCTCATTGTTGGAGCTCGATGAAGAGGAAGAAGAGGATGATCGCCTCGAGTAGTTCCTCTCCTAAAAGATCCAACTAATCCTCAATGATAGACATCAAAGAGTACAAAACACAACTCAAAGAAGAATCATCAGTAGAAGGAGTCACAAGGTCTAGAGTTTTGGAACTAGAACCAGTTAGATTTGATCTCAACTGGATATCAACTGATGAGGCTAAGCTTACTGAAAAGATCTATGAAAGTCAAGGTATCATAAGAAGCACTCTCAACAATTAAAGATACCTTGATCTCCCAGACCTTAGAGTCCAAGGTATGAAGAACCTTGAGCACCTATTCATGGTTTGAGACAAGCTTGTCCCGATTGTCCTTGTTAGCCCAAAGCTTGTTAATGATTGACTGAAAATGACCAAACAAAGGCTTAATAGTCTCACCTGGCTTCTGTGAGAAGTTTTCATATTCTCACCGGTAGGTCCGATAGAGACAAGCCTTCAAAGGATATGAACAAGAAAATTCTATGGATCAGAAGTTCCGATAGGTAGTATTGTAAGTTCCTATTATTATCTGGTCTCGATACAAAGAGAAAATGTTGCTTTGGTAGATTTGATATGGTATCGTAAGTTTCGATGAGACAGAAGTTCCGATTCGGAATAGGGGAATTTTGTACTGATCGGAAGTTTCGATATGGTATCGGAAGTTCTGAGGTGGGCGATACAGATTGGATCTATTGCGTGTTGTACTATATCGGGAGACCTAAAATACCTTGTCAGAAGTTCCGACGTGGGCAAACAGATTGGATCTATTATGGTTTTGAGGACTTTGAGATAGACACGACCAGGGGGTTGTCAGCCCTATAAAAGGAGAGGAGGACGTCTTAGAACCAAGGAATAAGCCTAGATTAGACCTAGCCATCAAAGAGTCCTCTCCTTCCTTTCTTGATCTAAATTGTTGAGGTCAAGGATCCTCGTCTCTCATGAGCAGTGCTAGCACGCTGACGTGGGAGGTTCTCCATTCCTGCTCGTGTGGACTCCGTGGAGGCATTGCTCGTGGACATCTACATACGAATGACTATGTCATCTTCATCAATTAGATCGGTGAAGGACGGCAAGGACGAAGTGAGGATAGGCTTGACACGCTACTCCAACATCTTCTTCCATTGCACCTAGCGCGTCTCGTGCTAGAAGGTACCGATCCATGATCTCACACGTGCACTAGTCTTGGGCTTATGGCGTAAATTTTGAATTTGATGGCTAGCGTAGCTCCCCCATTCCCCAATAGTGGTATCAGAGCCTACGTGCGTAGTGTTCGATCTGGATCCCTCATGTATGTAGATACATGGTGGAAAAATAGATTAGATCTATTTCTGTCCGGAGTAGATCGGAAGTTCTAATAATGATTGGAAGTTTTGATGGCGGATCGAATGTTCCAATAGTGATCAGATGTTCCGATATCGAATAATGATTCGATACAGAAAGAAATTGTTGTGGTCCGGGATTCTGATATTGATCGGAAGTTCCAGGGATCGGAAGCACCGATACCAGATCGGAAGCTCCGACCCCCACGAATTTGAAAAACCAAGCATGTTGACCCGGGTTTTTCATATCCAGAATCCAGTCACTTGTAGATTGCTCGCCTAACTTTGCTTTGCAGACAATGATGTGACTAACATGGCCTTGGATAAATGTGATGTATGAGATGCATGCATTGAATGTAAATTAAATAGGGCATGTGTGTCATGGTTATTTACAACCCAAGGCTGATATAAATTTATTACAGCTTGCATGTTGTTTCAGTGGTGCTTCGACCCATATAATTAGTATAGACAATGCTAGATGGACTAGTACTCTTCATGGAGACCGGGAGCATGCACTGATTGATGGGAGCCATGGAGATGGGGATCACCATGTGAAGAAGTCCATGCTATGTCACAGTTAATGTGATTTCCTGTTGTTGACACGAAAACGTGCCCCCACACTCGGGCCGGTTTGATGATCCAAAAGCGTGTGTATACTTAGGGATAAGCCTAAACGTAACACAACACTGATGTCGCGTTCTGACTACCCTTAATAGCAGCAAGGGGGTTGGAGTGGACAGGTAATTAGATTGCACAAAATAATCCAATTATCCGAAATATATATAAGATAAACCAATCATCCGAACAGAGCCTGATTGATTCGGAGGGTACCATGCGAAGGGTCACCAAAGGGGTCCTTCGGTGTCTGGTGCAAAGCATGCGTGGAAGGTAACCTTTAGCATTCGGATCAATCTGGTCGAAGACAGGATCTGAACAGACCGTGGCGCGAAATTGCCTCCAAACGACAAGGTTCGGTGTGAGGCCTCTGGCATGACAATACATATTGTGGAGCTTCCTGGTGCGATGAAGTCCGATGCGGAACGTTTCGGTGTGTCTCCGATGTGAAAAAACACCAATGCAAAGTAGCTTCGATGCGAAGTGGCTCCTGCATGCAGGATCCGTCCCAATAGACAACAACGTGATGTATCCGACACGGACGGGCGGAGCGAAGACTTGCCGAAGGATGTCCCAGCAACCTCTAAAACCAGCTTCATAGCTCCATAAACCTTCGACAAAGGGCGCTCCGAACGCAAATCCTATAGAAAAATGAAGATCAAGTGCTAATTCAGCATGGAGACCGAATTACCAAGTGTGGTAGTAGACAAACCGAAGGGTAACAATCTGTTATGTAGATTAACGGATGGTTCACGAGCGAGCCAACAAGGTCAGAGCAATATGTTACGTAGATTAATGGATGATTCACAAGCGAACCAAAAAGGCTTACCACAATTACGGCGTGGTCGACGGAGGGCTTCCACCGCAAACCCACAAAGGTGTACTAAAACTAATGTAGAAAGTGATGAAAATAAAGGTACGGTTCAAACTGGGGTTTGAAGAATTGATCTGTGTTGGGGGGTCCTATGAACCGGCCTCACCCCTGTATTTACAGGGGCTAGTCATCTTATCTCTAACTCTAATCTGATAAGATTCAGCCTAATCAAGATTAGAGATAAAAACAACCTGAATCCTTATCAGATTCACATCCGAAGCCTAATCGAAGTGGGCCTTTGGCAGGCCTGCCGAAGTAGGCCCTTCGGGCCAAAGCTTTAGTGAAGTCGGCCGCCGAAGGGGCCCTTCGGGTCGAAGCTAGCATGTAAAGCAGGCCACTGAAAGGCAGCCGATGCCCCATGCGGATGGGCCTTCAGCACTTAAGGCTTCGGCCTGTGCCATGAATTTCATGTTTTCGACCCAAAATTACCAAAATTGATATTTTCACAATTTAGACCATTAATGACATTTTTTTGGTATCAACACATGCCCCCTGCCTTTTAGCAAACTTAGTGAACTAAAAGCACAACGGGCTAAGGATGATATACCCCATATAGGCCTTTTGATAGTTTAAGCACTTTGCCACACACTTGGGAAACACCCTTTCAAATACTTGCCATTTAACGCTCTTCAAAATCGCTCTCCTTGTAAAGAATCCAAAAGTATGCGTTACCTGGAGCGATTTTAACCACCTTAAAAGGACCTTCCCAACTAGGCGACCATTTACCGAATTTGGGGCTTTTAGTGCCTAAGGGAAAAAATTGTCTTCCAAACCAAGTCACCAACTTGAAACGATTTTGCTTTGACTCTTTTGTTGTAGGCTCTATCTACTCTCCTCTTATCTCTTTCTATATCCTCTAGAGCCCTTAACATCTTATCGGTCATTTCTTCCAAATTATCCTTCAAAAGAGTTTCATACTCATCGACCGATAAGCCATCTTGCTTAAGAAATCTTAGCGAGCCAAGATCTACCTCTAATGGTAGTACGGCTTCTTGTCCATACAATAACTCATATGGACTAACTTTGGTAGCACCATGCTTTGCAATTCTACAAGCACATAACGCCTCGAAAAGCACTTCATGCCACATTTTAGGGAATTCTTCTTGGTGAGCTTAATTATAGTTTTATTACTAGACTCGGCCTGACCATTGGCCTGAGCATAGTATGGTGAAGAGTTTATTAACTTAATACCATAAAATTTGGCAAAGTCTCTCACTTCTTTAGCAATAAATGAAGTACCTTTATCTATAGTGAGAGTTTGGGGAATACCGAATCTATGTATAATGTGCTTCAAGATGAAATCAGTTACCTCATTGTAAGTCATGTTCTTGAGAGGCACGGCCTCGGTCCATTTGGTTAAATAATCCATTGCCATCAACACAAACTGATGCCCCTTTGAATAGGGAGGATGAATCTGGCCGATGAACTGCAAGATCCAACCTCATAACAGCCATGGTTTGATAATAGGATTAAGTAGTGACGCTAGAGCCAATTGAATATTACCAAACTTTTGACATGCTTCACACCCTCTATAATACTTAAAACAATCCTCAGTCATAGTTTGCCAATAAAAACCTACTCTTTTGAGCATCCAACTCATTTTCTGGGCCGACTGATGAGTGCCACAAAGTCCATCATGAACTTCCCCTGTAGCCACTTTAGATTGATCGGCATCCAAGCACTTCAGAAGTACTCTATCAATAGTTTGGCAGTACAACACATCGTCAAGCAACGTGAATTTAAATGCCTATCGTCGAACTTTCCAATAAACCCTTTGACTGGGATCCTTTAAATACTGGACAATTAGAATTTTCCAATCATCCTTATGGATTCCTAGAGGGTTCGCTAATTCTTTCCCTGAAGTGGCGTCTAATTTGTTCATTTCCAAGTGCCCCCAAGCCTTTCCCAGCCGAAGGTTGGTTAGATCGGTCGTGCGGAGCCGATCAGACCAAAGTCCTACGACGGAGGGGTCCAGCGTGCGAAGTCCCCTAACGCTCGGAAGGCTTTGGTGTGGGGAGCCTGGCGCGCAGAGCCCTTCGGCAGATGAAGGCCTCTAGCGCACAGAGCCCAAGCCTCTCCTGACTTGATTGACAGATGCTTACTGAGCCAAATCATTTGCAATTGAATTGGCTTCTTTGTACACGTGAGAAATTTCGAAGTCATCAAAAGTAGCAATTATGTCTAAACATTTATCCAAGTAGTTGTTTAGCAAACCATGTAAACATTGAGCAATTTTAGCTACTTGTTGTACCACTAATAGAGAATCGCCATACGCATGAACCTATTTAACATCCATGGAACCTAGCAATTCATGTCCTAGCAATAAAGCTTCATAGTCGGCTTGATTATTAGTAGAAGGAAATTCTAAACGGATCGTTGTCTCAAAGTGCATACCATTAGGGGATATGATAACCACTCCAATACCTTGACCACTCTTGCAAGATCAACCATCAAAGTAAAGTTTCCATGGCACTACTTCAATTAGAGTAACGTGGCTACCCCAGTTGACGTCTACGTGGTGATCAACTATAAAGTTAGCGGTGATTTGGCCTTTCATAGCTCTCAAAGGTTCATAAGCCAAATCATATTTAATCAAAGCATAAGCCCACTTTCCGATTATACCACTTAGAACCGGCTTAACATGTATTTTATGACATCGGTTTGACAAGAAACAATACATGTACTAGGGAGAAGATAGTGATGTAATTTGGTACATGCATAATAAAGTGATAAACACAAGCGCTCCACAAACACGTACCTTGTCTCAGCGTTTAGCAAGCGATGGCTCAAGAATGTGATGATGTATTCCTTTCCCTCCACCTCTTGAGTTAGCATGACTCCTATCACGCTATCTTCTGCAGCAATGTATAGCCGAAACAGAATCTCGACTTTTGGTGCTCTTACCACGGGCGGTGATGACAAGTACTCTTTAATATTTTCAAAAGTGCTTTGCTGACTTGCCCCCAAATGAACTCGGCCTCGTACTTTAGCCGGAGTATGGGGACAAAAGCATCGATCTTGCCAGACAATTTAGATATGAAGCGACGCAAATAGTTCATCTTGTCTAGCAACTTTTGCACATCTCTCTTGCATGTCGGCGCTTCAAAGTTCCTAATCTTCTCAAGCCTCTTAGGATCAATCTCAATACCTCTTTCATGAATCATGAATCCTAACAACTTGCCCGCCGACACGCCGAACGCCCACTTGAGTGGGTTCATTTTTAATACATACTAGTGCATTCTATCAAAAGCAACTTTCAAATAAGCCAAATGGTTCCCTATAGCATCCGATTTGACTACAACATCATCTATATAGACTTCTAGCATAACCCCTATCAATTCATGAAAGATCAAGTTCATAGCACGTTGATATATAGCGCCATCATTCTTTAAACCAAAAGTCATAATGACCCACTCAAACAAGCCAACAAAACCAGGGCATCGAAAGGTTGTCTTGTAGACGTCCTATTCGGCCATAAAAATTTGATTATAACCAGCGTTTCCATCAAGAAAACTTAGTACCTTGTGTCCTAAAGCATCATTGATCAACATATCGGCTATCGGCATGGGATACTCGTCCTTTGGAGTGGCCTTGTTCAGATCCCTGAAATCAATAAAAACTCGTATTTTTCCACTCCCTTTCTTTTCTATAAGCACAATATTAGCAACCCATTCAGCATACCTGCATGGCCTAATAAATCCAGCCTTGAGTAATCGTTCTATCTCCTCTTTAAGTCGGTCATACACGGCCGAATTAAAGCGACGAGGGGGCTGTTTATAAGGCCTAAACCCGGGTTTGATAGGTAGCTGATGCTCCACGAGATCATGGCTTAGTCCGGGCATCTCACTATAATCTCATGCGAAACAATCAACATACGACTGAAGAAACTTTATTACTTCGGCCTTTTCGCTAGCTTGTAAAATTTTGTTTACAAAAGTTGGCCTCGGAATGTTACCATTGCCTATATCGACCTCTTCTAGAGGATCGACCGACGGAAAACCTTGACCTAACTTTTCTACATCGCTAAAATGTTCAATGGCTTCGACAATACCGTTTTTAGAAGACCGATATTGCTCCACATGAGACTTCAGCCAATCAAGATTACTCATACTAGTCATGACTACTAGTTTAGAAATAGCCAAGCCACACCAGCCAGTTTCATATACATGGGAACAAAACGTCCTTTGGACACGCTAATGAAGTTGTAATCTGAGAGATCTCTACCTGATAGACACTCTATCTTATCATGGACGGCGTCGATAGATACATTGACCAATGCCACTTGGCCGAAGTATCAGCTGGTACAACCTCCACATCATCGTCATCCCACTGCATTAGGCATTGGTGCAAAGTAGACAGAACACAGCAATTTGCATGAATCCAGTCATTCCCAAGTAGCACACTGTAGTTACCTTGCACATCGATGATGAAGAATGCTGTCGGCAACATCTTATTGCCCATTGAAGACGTTGAGCATTAAGTCTGACTTCTTTAGATCCTCTTTGCCCCTGCCAAGATTCTTCAAGAGATAGTACGGCATCAAGTTGACAGTGGCACCACCATCAACAAGCATCCTGGAGATCGACTTTCCATCGATGTGCCCCTTGACGTAGAGAGGCTTCAAGTGACTAGCTGTATCCTCAGGCTTCTCAAAAACAACATCTCGTGGACCTAGGATCAACTGAGTGACCTCGGCCTCGTCTCGTGGTAGTGCGAACTCAGCGGGAAGTATGCCGACGTTTATGTCCATCCCTTGAGGCACGAGCCCCTCGGAGATGGGTGTGTAGTCGTCGTCGAGCATATCATCATCGTCGCTTGGATCGGGAGTCGGGTTGTTCGCCTCAACCGGCTTGGGCTTCCATACTTGCTTCATGATTGGCTGAGGGTGGATTTCATCGAAGATGGCGTCTCGCTCATCCTCGGCCTTCTTCTCACGCTTCTCCTGTGACCGGAGGTGCCCAAGATGGTTGTGGCCTAGTACCAAGCGCCACCTACTTGTTCCTATGATTTTTTGCCGAACGGGAATCAACCGAGTCAGCCTCGTGATCTTTGCGCTTGGTAAGAATCTTTCCTTGTACCCTATCGGTCGGACCGACCTTGCTAGGCTGATTGGACCGGTCCTCGGAGATGGCCTCGGCCGAACAAGGGGACTTACCTCCATCGTGCTTCGGCGAGGAAGCCTTCAGGATTTGGACTTCCTGAGACCCTACCTTGACTGTGATAGATTCATACTCCCTCTCCCTCGCTTCTTCGCGCCTATCCTCTTTGGCTTTGTCCTGCGTGAGTCGGTTCAGAGGTACCACAGATAGCTTGTGAAAAACGTCCCCCTTTTCCGTATCCATCTGTCCCTACCAATCATAGCACTTCGAGGGGAAAAGCGGTGTGAAATGAAGTGAGGTCGCACTGTGGTTTTTATCTATATGATGAGTGATTGACAAGGTTGAGTGATGAGTGAGTGATGGTATGATTGCATCGATGGGATCAATGTGTGGATATGGAGAGTGGATGCCGAGGGGATCAGTGTTTTGTGTTTTGGCTGATCACATGTGTGTATGATTGAGATGCTAACCAACTGTCAACGATGGGTGATCAAGGGTCAAGCGAGGAGATCGATGCCAGAGGATCAAGGATGCTAGGTAAAGTTGGAGATGATCTCGGGAGTGCACGAGGAGATAGAGCAAGACATGGACGGATGGATGGTCAAGACAGAGTGACGGTCAAGTCAGCGAAAGGGAGGCCAGTGCAAGTGATCAGGCAGCTTGAGCGGATCCAGAGAGGGAGAGACTTGCTGGCGGTTGACTTAGTGGATTGGTGTCACATGTCGGCGATCGAGGAGGCTTTGTCGGTTTTTGCTAAAAACCGTCGCATCAAAAAATGTTTTTAATTCTAGTAATTAGGAGTTTATTTTTTCTGTTTAGTCGTCTAGATTAAGTGTAATCTTTTAGTAGTTTTTGAAATTCTTAATTCTAACAAAATATTAGAAGAATAGGGTGAATGATGTAATAAATTAGGAGAATGCATTAATGTATTTTTCAGAATTTGTAATTCTGAAAATACATTATGGAAATTAGGTAAATACATAGAATTTTTACCCAAATGATATTTTGAAGATTTCCTTAATGGGCTTTCCTATATAAAGGACTCCGTGCCGAAGGGTTAGGTCTCTCTTTTTCAGCTGAACATTTTGGGGGCTACCAACCACAAACATATTTTTTCTCAGCCATTTTTCTGCAATTTTCTTTCTATAACTTTCACTGTTCATCATCAAATATTATTTGTGTCAGATCATGAACAGGAACCAGCGCTAGTGCTACAGTGCCAGGTATGTTCTAGCGCGTGAAGCTTTTCTTCCTGGATTCGATTTTTGAGATGTTTTTTGAACTATTTTGATGTAGTTTTTAGGTCTGAGTTCTTCATAACTTTTGTTGTACAAGTTTCTAGGGTTCCATTTTTGAAGTTTGCAAAAGTTTTTGACCACACTTGTATATATTTTTCTATTCAATAAAGTTCCTAAAATGTTCTGGAAAATTTCTGAATTCTGCTGAGTCGTGTTCTCTTTTCAGTCTAGATTCAATCTTTGAGGCGATCTTTGATCTGTTTTGGTACTGTTTTTGGACATGAGTTCTCCATAACTTTTGTTTTCAAAGTTTCAAGTGTTCCATGTTTGAAATTTGCAAAAGGTTCTGACCACAGCTACATATAGTTTTTGGCTCATCAAGTGTACTGAAAATATTCTAGAAAGTTTCAGTTTACTGGAGAATAGTTATTATCTCTGGTTTTCTCATCTTTCTGTATCTTCTCGCCAGGATTGATTTTTTGCCGATCTTCTATGTCACTGCAGAACGCTGCCACTCTGGATGTGTTTTCCTTAGCTTCTGAATCTTTGAATTGTCATCTTGGTTGAGTGATTTGGTGGCGATTCAGAAAAGCAATAGAGCTGCAGCCCATTGTTTTGAGCAGCAGGTATTCAGGGCCACTCCTGCTGTTGCGAACTGACTAGAAACCACCACATCAATTGCTATTCAGAATTTTTGCTCCAGTCATTTATGGAAACTACAGTGCATATGAGTATATTTTGATTTGGCAGATGAATTCTGGGTACTGTATATTTTCAGAGTTGCATTGCTAGGACACCAAGTGCAGTACACATCCGTTTCTATATTTCTATTTGAATCACTGAATTGTTCTTCTTCAGTTGTCACAGATTTATTTTATCTAATCAGCCTGATGTTGTTTTTGTTTCCTGAGTTTAATTGTTCTGAGAATCAATGATTGGCTACTATATCTCACCTGTTGTTTTCTGAACAGTAGGGGACTGAAAAATTGAGAGGAGTAACCAATTTTTAGAACTACTTTACCAAAGTTTCAGAAAGTTCTTTGGTTCTTCACTATTCATCATCAAATGGAGTGTCAATTCTTTGTTCATCGTCTAACTGTTGTGCATAACTGGCTCTGATCATTTTCTTGCCAAGATAGAGCACTATTGGTGTTCTTGGTATTGTCATTTAAGATAGAGCACTATTATTGCAACTTAGTCATTGATCAGAAGCACACTCGGCTGGGCTCTGCTGCTTACTGAAAAGGGAATCGGATGAAGCATATTGCATCTGTGTGTGGCAATGGGTTCATGTGCCTGAAACATATGTGAAAGCACATAGCGCAATTGCCAATACTGTTTACCTTCTGTTTCAGCCACCAGAATACTTCACTGCCATTTGTTGTGTTTTCGCTGCCAGTTTTTCCATCAATCTGATTTTGAATTTTAGTATTTGATTTCATGTTTTGAGTTGTTGAGATGAGCAATATATTTTCCTAATCAGTGAGTATTTTTGAGTGCATAAGTATTATCTGATTCTGTTGATGGTTTAAAGTGAAATAAAAAGAAACGATCTTGAAGCAATCCTGTTTTTAGCCTTTTCTGAAACTGGTCGGAGTATCAGAGCCCGGCTGAAACTAGTCAGTGGTTCAAACTTCGATCAGATCATGTGAATCAGTCGTTCAAACTCCAACTAAGGAGTGTCAGCATCTCATACTCTGATTAGGAATGAAATAGTTTCAGAATTATTTTTGTGTATTTTTGGTGTTTAGAGGTAAGTTGGGTGATTAGAAAAGGCCATCAATACGCGAGTTTTTGTCGAGACACCTATTAACCCCCTCTAGTCGCCATTCCGATCCCACAAGGGGCGTTTTCCCAGAGCGGAGGTGGGTTCGGCCATTGGTGTCCGAACTCACGATGCAGAGGGTTCGGCCATTGGGGTCCGAACTAATTATGTAGAGCCATTGTGGTCCGAACTCACTATGCGGAGGGTTCGGCCACTAGGTTCTGAACTCACCCTTCGCGGGGTTCGGCTGTTGAGGTCTGGACTCACCCCTCGGAGGGTTCATTTGTCGGGTCCCGAACCCACCCTTCGAGGAGTCCGACTACCTTGTCCTCTTCGGCTATTCTAGCAACTTCGGTCGGGTGTCTGTTTTCCCGGCCTTCTTCTAGTGTTTATTCAGCAGCATCTGGTATGTTACCCATGTCTTCTTGTGCACCCTAGCCGAAGAAGACGTGCTGATGTTCTTTTTCCACACTCCAACTTCATGGTGCTTTGGTACGAGTGTGCATGTGTGGGACTCTTCAATAATGATCACTTTCTCCTTAGATGACTCGTCCTATTCTGGCCAAATCAACACTTTCTTCTCATCGAGGTTGACCGTGTTCATGGGAAAGGGGTCTTTGTCCAGCTTCATCTTCGAACTAGAATCTATTTTCAATCGTCCTTCTTCTATGACCGATTCAACTGGATGACGGAAAACATTGCAATCGTTAGTATAATGAGAATGCGATTTGTGCCACTTACAGTAGGGATGCTTCTTTAGCTCATTAGCGGTCGGGATGACCTGGCCCTTGGGCAACCTGAGAAGCTGGCTCTTCAAGAGGAAATCAAATATTTTATCGCATTTAGTCACATCAAAAGAGTATTTAATTTCGTTGGGCTGACTCTTAGCGGGAGACGGCCACAGCTCAGAACAACCGACGGGTTTGTTCTTAGTGTTCTAGGCCCATTCAGCCGTATACATATCGGTCGAATCATCCTCTTCCTCCAACTCTTCCTCGTCGGAGTGTTCCATGATGTGAACCTCAGCTCTAGGTTTGTTAAATGTTTTAATGAATTTTTTATCCTTGGCTCGGCCTTCTTGGACTAGAGTCTGCTCTAGTACTTGGCTGACCTGTAAAATTTTTTGGTTGTCTAGCCTCTCTTTAATTTCGAAACACAATCCCTTAAAAGCTAGATCCGCCAAATCTCTTTCCGAAATATCGAGACTAAAACATCGGTTCCTGGTGTCTCTAAAGAGCTTGATGTACTCAGAGACACTTTCACTAGATTTCTGTTTGACAGACGTAAAATGTGAAAGCCTAAGTTTCATCTCGCCCGTGTAAAAATAGTCATGGAACTTCTGTTCTAATTGGTCCCGGGTTTGGACGGAGTTCGGTGGCAGCGCCGAAAACCAAGTGAAAGCAGTGTTAGATGGCGAAAGGGAAAATAGCCTAAGTTTTAATGCGTCCAGCCCACTAGCTTCTCCACACTATGTTAGGAATTTGCTGACATGCTCTAGTCTTGTCTTGTTGCCCTCGCCATCGAATTTGGTGAATTTAGGGACTTTATAGCCGTGAGGGTATGGTATCATATCGAAGTGATCGGGGTACGACTTTCGGTAAATCCTAGCTTGATCCCAAGGCACGAAGCCGGTACACTCCCTAAACGGCGCGTGGATCCGCTCCTCAATGTCATCCTACCCTCCTGCCTGTGCGCGTCTCTCATGCGGGGGTACGACACACGGTGGTGTGTCGGTGTGTCGGCCATGGGGCCCTTCCTCTCGTGCTGGCTCAGGGTATGTGATGTGCTTGGGTCTATGTGGGTGCGTAGGAGCATGTGGCGCAGGCAGCACGAGATGAACTGACGCAGGTGTAGGTAGAGGTGGCGTATAATAAGTAGGGCTAGCCACGCCGTAAGTTTAGTGATTAGTCTCGGCCATAGATGTCGAGGCTGGAGACACGATAGCTTTGCTTGCACTACCGTCGGTTATGATATAAATGTGATTTACCGGAGGTATGCTAGCAATTGGAGTTGGAGGAACGGCCTCGGTAAAGACGAACCTTCTAAACGTTGCCTCTACTTGAGAGCTAACTGTCGAATCTAGATATTTGGCTAGTAAAGCGCTAACGGCTTGATCTATAGACGTGGCTATCCTTTGCTCAATCTCTAAGGAAGATAAAGGAGGCAACACTGGTGTTACCTGAGTCTGGGCGAGACCGTGGATGTTGACGTTGCACTTGATGAAGCCCGTGTGTGTCTTGACATAACTCCCAAGCTCTTTCATCTTCACCTCGATCTCTGCCTGACCTTCCTCACAGATATTAGCAAGGCTGGGCATCATGATGTTGCGGTTTTCGATTTCTTCACCCCCCATGGGATCCATCGGTGTTGTAGACGTAGTAGTCGTTGTAGAGGTACTCGCAGCCAATGTAGATGTACTCATCATGTTGGCATAGTTTTTCCCTAGTGGAGTCGCCAAAAAGTGTGTTGACATGAAAACGTGCCCCACACTTGGGCCGGTTCGACGATCGAAAAGCGTGTGGATACTTAGGGATAAGCCTAAGCGTAACACAACACTGACGTTGCGTTCCAACTACCCTTATCAATAGCAAGGGGGTTGGAGTCGCCATGTAATCAGATTGCACAAAATAATACAATTAGCCGAAAATATATATAAGATAAACCAATCGGCCGAACGAAGCCTGATTGATTCAGAGGGTACCGTGCGAAGGGTGACCGAAGGGGGCTTTCGGCGTCTGGTGCGAAGCATGCGCCGAAGTTAACCTTCGATATTCGAATCAATCTAGTCGAAGACAAGCTCTAAACAGATTGTGGAGCAAAATCACCTTCGAATGATAGGGTTCGGTACGAGGCCTCTGTCGTGACAATACCTACTACGGAGCGTCCTGGTGCGACGAAGTCCGATGCGGAATGTTTTGGTGTGACTCTAGCTCAAAGCAACTCAAATGCGAAGTATCTCTGATGCGAAGTATCTCTGATGCGAAGTGGCTTCGACATGTAGGATCTGTCCCAACCGACAACAACGTGATGGATCCGGCACAGACGAACAGAGTGAAGACATGCCGAAGGATGACCCAACAACCTCTAAAACCAAGTATGGTAGTAGACAAAATGAAGGGTAACAATCTATTACGTAGATTAACGGATGGTTCACGAGTGTGAAACCAAGGGTGGTTTCGGTCTGGATGATGAGTGATTGACAAGGATAAGAGATCAAGTGGTTGAGAGTGGTTTGAGTGCATCGAGGGGTTCGATGTGAAATGAAGGATTGTGTGCCGATGGGTTCGGCGGTGCGTCACATTCTTGTTTTGGCTTGTCTTGGATGTGCAGGGTTGAGATGCTTACCGACTGTCGACGGAGAGTGATCAAGGGTCAAGCGGGGAGCTCGATGGCAGAGGATCAGGGAGGCCGGGCGAAGTTGGAGAACATCTCAAGAGTGCACGAAGAGACCGAGCGAGACTTGGACGGACGGTTGATTGTGATGTCGTGACGACCGGGTTTGCGAGAGGGAGGCCAGGGCAAGCATTCAGGCGGCTCAAGGGGATCGAGAGTGGAAGTGGCTTGATGACGCTCAGAGTCGCAAAGCGGTGTCGCAAGTCGAAGGGTTGAGTGGCTTTGTTGGTTTTTGCTGAAAACCGTCGCAAATCTAGTTTTGTTAATTTCAATAGTTTTGAGTCCTTTTTAGAGTTGAGTCTTTGTGTAATAAACTAAGTTTAATTTTAGTAAGTGTCTAGAGATATTGTACTCCTTTGGTATATTTTTCAGAATTTCTTAATTCTGAAAATATATTACAAGGAATAGGATTTTTGTGTAATTTTCAATTCTAGAGGGTTGTTTTTAGAAAATAACCCCATGGTTGGCCTATAAATAGGGGACGATATCCATGGGAAGGTGTAGATTTTTTTGTTGTTCTTTTTGTTGAACCATACAAACTCTAAACAAATTTTTAATCAGCTTTTCTAGAAAAGAATCACTATTTCATAGAGTTCGTGTTGAAAATCCGAAAAGGAATAGTGCTGGGCATAGGAGGTAAATTCTGTCTAGATTCATTTTTGAGAGCGATTTTATGGTGATTTCTATGCAGGACTTGTTGTTGAAGTCTATACAACTTTTGTCGTGGATGTTTTGAATGATCCATTTTTGAATGTTGCAAGTGATTTATGTGATTCCTTCTTAATTCGTTTGCTGATCAAACAAGGCATCACAGTTCTGGAATTTAACTCTAGCTGAAATGGTTAAGTGTTTGTGTAGCCCTCTACATGTTTGATGAATTGTTGCTTCAACTTTTCATCTACATCTTGGGTGATTCTTGGATTGTTTCTTGAGTAATATCATGGTTGAAGGGATTCAAAGGTATTTCATAACCCTTTTTGTAGAAATTGAGAATTAATTCTTTCTACCATTTTGTTTTGTTCCTGTAGAGAGTTCTGGTACTAGATTAATTTTCTTGTGTGATCACTTTTGAATACGATTTTTGAGCAGTTTTTGTGCTGATTTTGGATCCGAGTTCATCGTAGCTTTTGATGTTCAAGTTTCCAGGGTTCCATTTGTGAAATTCTCAAAAGTTTTGGATCACTTCTGCATGTATGTTTCTGCCCAACAAAATACATAAATGATCCTGAACACTTGTAATTTCTGTTGAGTAGTGTTATGTTCTCAGTCTGGATTCAATCTTTGAGGAAATGTTTGATCTGTTTTGGTACTGTTTTTGGATCCAAGTTCTTCATAGCCTTTGAAGATCAAGTTTCCAGGGTTCCATTTTGGGAATTTGCAAGAGTTTTTGACCACTGCTACATATATTTTTCTGTCCAACAAAGTGCTTAATTCTGAGAACTTGAGATTTCACCTGAATAGAGTTCTCTATTTTCAGTCTGGATTCAATCTTTGAGGCGATTTTTGATCTGTTTTGGTACTGCTTTTGAACCTAAGTTCTACATAACTTTTGTTGTCCAAGTTGCAAGGGTTTCATGTTTGAAATTTTCAAAAGGGTTTGACCACTGCTACATATATTTTTTCTGTCCAACAATATGCTTAACTGATTTTGAAAAATTGAGATTTCAGCTGAGAATTTTGGAACAGAAATTTTTGCAATATCTGGAAGTTGTACCACTACCAGCAGACTCAGGTGATTTTCTTCGGTGTATTTTCAAAGACTCCCAATAGATTTTTTCTGTATTTGATTACCTCTCTGCTGGGTTTCTGTTGATAGAACTGATTAAGAACTGTATAATATTTTCAATCCTAATGCACATGAATTATTTCTGGATGATTACTTTGTGATAGATTAAATTGCTTCATGCACTTTACTTGTGGTTCTTTTGATAATATACCTATGAATGTGTGATGTTCAGTATAATTCATCTTTGAGCCTGTCTAATCTAGCTTGATCATTGTGCTATGATTAAATATATGTGAAATCTGTATACTTGCCATGAACATGATGAAATGCCTAAGAATTGTTGAAATGTTTGGTGATTTGTCTATTTGATATAAGATTAGTGCTTGTGATCTCTCAAACTGTTATATCACATCATATCTGATAGGAGAGCGATAGCACTTGCTTTATTCGGGATTTTGTTGTGAAAGATTATTAGCTTACATTTTTGTTCCTTTTAGAGGTGCGTTGGGTTATTTGAAAAGGCCATCATATTCGCGATAATTTGTTGAGGTGTCTATTCACCCCCCTCTACTCACCATTCTGATCCCACAACGGGCGAGCCAACAAAGTGATAGCAATTTGTTACGTATATTCACGGATGATTCACAGGTGAACCAACAAGGCTTACCACAATTACGGCGTGGCTAACGGAGGGCTTCCAGCGCAAACCCATGAAGGTGTACTAAAACTAATGCAGAAAGTAATAAAAATAAAGGTACAATTCAAACTGGGGTTTGAAGAATTGATCTGTGTTGGGGGGTCCTATGAACCGGCCTCACCCCTATATTTATAGGGGCTAGTCTTCTTATCTCTAACTCTAATCTAATAAGATTTGGCCTAATCAAGATTAGAGATAAAAACAACCTGAATCCTTATCAGATTCACATCCGAAGCCTACCGAGGCCCCATCATGCAGATGGGCATTTGCCACTTCAGGGCTTCATCCTATGCTACGAATTGCATGTTTTCGGGCCAAAATTACCAAAATTGATATTTTTACAATTTCGACCATTAATGCCATTTTTTGCTATCAACACCTGTGATGCTTTTTTATGTTCCTATTATTCTATTCTTGCATGTTTCATGTGCGCTAGGGACGTTACAGTGCTAGAATAGTTTTCCCTCAGAAAATTAAGTGTTAATGCTCTTCACAATATCTGCACCCACCAAGTTTTGTGCTCATCTATAGTGGTTCTGCCAAACCAGGGTGCTATCTTTTATCTCGACTAGTTAGGGTGAAAGTCGGACTTCTAAACGCATTGTATTGGTTCACTTGACAAGTCTATGAAAATGGTTTGGGGCCTTGGAGCATAGGAGTTGGGGTTGAGCATTGGATGCTTCTCCAACGACAAGAGTCACATACGATGTGATTAGCAAGGTGTTGCTTACCTATGTCAACTAGCTTCTAGCTGTGATGCCAAAGCTCACTCGGAGATAACATGACCATGGATCTTGCGCCACTATTAGTCATTAGAGGGATTGTGACTTGATTTAAATAGTGGAACATATTTTATTGGATAGAAGATAAACATTGCATAGTGCTAAACCTTGCATTTAATCTTTTGTAGATCATGGCACCCACTACTTCTACTGTTAAGAGAATTCTAGTTTTTAATTTGCGATCTATACTTGAATGCGAGAAATTAGCTGGAACAAACATTATGGATTGGTATCGAAATTTGAGAATTGTTGTTAAACAAGAGAAAAAGGATTATGTTCTGAAGGAACCTCACCCCGATGAACCAGGAGAGGATGCTTCTGCAGCAGACAAGCGTGCTTATGAGAAGCATGCTAGTGATTCCGTAGATGTCACCTGTCTGATGCTTGCATGCATGTCCTCTGAGTTTCATAAACAATATGAGGAACATGATTCTTACGATATGATCGTAGGTCTTAAGGGCATGTTTCAGAACTAGGCAAGGGCAGAGAGATGCAATGTGTCTAAGTGCTTGTCTAATAGCAGGCTGGCTGAAGGGACCCCACTGAGCCCTCATGTGATCAAGATGATTGGTTGCGTAGAGACTCTAGATAGACTAGGCACTCCACTGGATCCATACCTAACTATTGATGTCATTCTCCAGTCACTCCCACTGAGCTTTGAGCCGTTCATCATGAATTATAACATGGTTGGACTGGAAAAGACACTAGCTGAGTTGCATGGGATGGTAAAGACTACTGAGGAGAGTATCAGGAAGTTTCCTAATCAAGTGATGTTGGTTCAGAAGGAGGGCAATAAGAGGAGGAGGAAAAGGGCTAAGACTACAAATTCGATCTCTAGTACGAAGTCTAAACCGACTAGAAAGTCCAAGTCTGGTCCTGCCAACTCTGACGTGTGCCACCATTGCCACAAGCCTGGGCATTTGAAGCGCAATTGCAAGGTGTACCTAGAAGAGAAGAAGAAGAAGAAGGGAAGTGGGACTTCCTCTTTATGTATTAATGTTATTGAAATTAATCTTGCTACTTGTCCAAATGATTCAAGGTTATTTGATTCTGGATCGATGATTCATACTTGCAAATCATTGCAGTGGCTGAGTAGAGTAAGAAAGTGTGCAAGTGGCGAGCTGGATATCCGCGTTGGGAATGGTGCAAATGTTCCAGCGTTGGCCATCGACGTTTATTCATTGTCGCTACCGTCAGGACTAGTTTTGGAGTTAAATAATTGTTATTTCATTCCCACCATAGGCAGAAACATTATCTCTTCTTCATGTTTAGAGGAAGATAATTTTGAATTCGTAATAAAGAACAAGAGTTGCTCAATATTTTCGAATGGCATGCTCTATGGTGTTTGTCCATTAGTGAATGGATTGTATATTCGGAGTCTTGGCGATGGACATGTTTATAACATTAGTACAAAGAAACAACAACTCAATTATTTGAATCCTACCTACATCTGGCATTGTCGTTTGGGTCATATAAATGAGAAGCACGTGTAGAAGCTCAATAGTGATGGATTTTTGGAGTCATTTGATTTTGAATTATATGACACATGCGAGTCTTGCTTATTTGGCAAAATGACAAAGACGCCTTTCACTGGACAGAGTGAGAGGGCGAGTGAGCAATTGGCCATAGTACATACTGATGTGTGTGGTCCAATGAGTCACACGGCTAGGAGAGGCTTTCAGTACTTTTGTTGATAGCAAAAAATGGCATTAATTGTTAAGGTTGACAAAATATCAATTTTGGTAATTTGGGCCGAAAGTGCACATGTCCCGGGTTAGGCTGAAGCCCTACATGGTCGAAGGACCACTGGGCTACGGGCTTTGGAAGCTTCCAGCCAGCCCACAGCCCTCGGCCCGGAGGCCTTTGGAGGCCCACTCCACCGAAGCTTCGGCCCGAGGAGCATGCTTTGGTGGGCCTGGCCAAAGGACCACTTCGGGCAAGAGTTAGAGATTGAGTCCGATTTTTGATTAAGTGTTTTACGCGTGATCAAACAGAATTCCACCAGATTATGCTTAGAGATTAGAAGTCTAGCCCCTATAAATATAGGGGTGACGCTGGTTCAGAAGGCCCCCAACACAAATCAACCACAAAGCCCTAGCTTTGAACCGTACTTTACCTTTATTTTCTGTATTCTTCGTGGGTTTGCCTGGAAGCCCTCCAACGGCCACATCGGAACAGTGGTAAGCATGGTTACTTCGCTTGTGAAGTATCTGTTAATCTACTTAATAGATTGCTATCGCCTTATTACTTCGCATGTGAAGTATCCGTTAATCTACGTAATAGATTTCTATCGCCTTGTTACTTCTCCTGTGAATTATACGCTAATCTGCGTAACAGATTGTTACCTTCGCCACTAGTGCAACACTTAGTAGAATTCGGTCCTAAGGCCGAATTGGTACTTCGAATCTACTTTGTTGCAGGTTTCCACATTCAGAGCTACTTCGTCGGAGGTGTCCGGAGTTGAGAGATCGGTTTCGGAGGTTGCTAGAACACCCTTCGGCGAGACTGCTGCTTCGACCACCCATGTCGGGCCATCATGTTGTTGTCGGTTTGGCCATGTCTCGCATGCCAGCACGCTTCGCCGACAGACATCACCACGATAGGCTTCGCCACACCCGTACTCTGCTCTGGATGAAGTCGCACTCGCGCGGTATGCCTAAGTCATTTCCCTGTACCTCACTGTATCGCAGACTTCATGATGAACCCCGTTGTTCAAAGGTGATTGTCCCGTCCAGATCGGTTCAGAGTTTATCTCCGGCCAGATCAGTCCGAACGCCGAAGGCACCCTTCGGCGGGTGTAGGACCAAAAGTAGCGACCAGAGGGGGGGTGAATGGGCGCCTTAAAAATTCTTTTGAATATATGGCCTGCTCCCAACACCCAACGCACCTCAACAAACTAAGCAGCAGAAAATAAACAGATAGCCTAAGTCTAACGGTATCTAGCCTAGAAGCAACTGATGTCAAACAGAGAACTATCAAAGCAGTGCTAATAGATAGATAAACAGTATACACAAGACTAGGCAAGGGAAACTTCTCAGTATAATATTTTGAGTACACTAAGAATGAAATGAGAAGTTACCGTTCTAAGTCTGTCTCCTGTTCGAAACCTGATGAAGCCTGCTTCGCTGGTCGAAGCCTGCTTCGCAGTGTCAAAGCCTGCTTCGGAGGTCGGTGACGAAGCCTACTTCGGAGGTCAGTTGCGAAGCCTGCCGAAGGCTGTTGAAGGGATGCCGAAGGTATGTTTTTGATCTAGCCTAGTTCGAAGTGACAGAAAGTGAAGTAAGCTTCGAAGCGAAGTGTGACAAAGTCAGAGCCTGCATCAAAGTGTGTACTTCGAAGGCAAGGCTTCGAACACAGCTTCGAACCAAGTGCTTCGAAGCTAAACCTTCGAACAGAAAACTTCGAACGCAACACACAGACGAACAACCTTCGAATAAAGAAGCGAAGCCTGTCACACGACAGAGGCACCAAATTCGAAGTCTACACTCTACCTTTGAAAAGAACAAGCTTCGAAAAGAGAAGCAAAGGCTGACACGCGACAAAGAAACCAAAACAAAGCCTAACAGACCGACAGGCTTCGAAGCCAACTTCGAAACCTATCGAAGTGTGGACTTCGAAGAGCTCGAGGCGGAGTACCTTCGCACCGTCGTTCGAAGTATGTGACGCTGTCCGTTCAAAACGTACTTCGCATCTAGCAACTCAGGACACAAAACAAAGTTCGAAGTTCCAACGAAGCCTTCGAGCAAATCAGGTCGAAGCCTGCCTCACGGAGCTGAGGGGCTTCGAACAGAGAGGATGGCTTCACCAGAAAACAGACAGAAAAGTTGCTAGGGCCTGACAACTTCGATCAAAAAGCTGTGCAGTAGAAAGCAAAAAGCTGGCACAGAGTACTGTAGCTACAGTAGAGGAGTACTACTTGCAAACAGCAAGAACTAGTACTCTGTTCGTGAAGAACAGAAGCAAAAGAGAAGCTTCTGCTCACAAAATAAATCCAGGCTGTGCCTGTAGCCAAAACATTAACTCCTCAAAAACAAACAATGCACACCGAATGAAATAAACAGGGACCAAGGCTTTAATGCATCCAAAAGATTCGAACAAATGCAAGGCAAAATGGAATGAGCAAGAGCCTGGCGGCGCACACAGGAGAGAGAACGTGAGAGACAAAATGACCCAATGGATTAAAAAGTGAATTCTAGAAGGGGTCGTCCAAACCCTAGGGATTGGGGCCCTATTTATAGGCTGCCCAATACTAGGAATATTCTACCAGCCCCTTAGGGTTTTTACAGATGCAAGAATAAAGGAAAAGACTCTACTGCCCTTAGGTATTTTTACAGACATGACTGACTTATCCGGAAGCTAAGTTTTCGTAGCGACTACGACTTCTCTTCTGGACAGTCCGATACAGGATCAACGGTTGTCAGTTTTGCGCCGAAACTGACAAAGCCTCCACCGACTTTGCACCAGGTACCCGGATTGGGCCGGCCCGATTCCGTAGCTCTCTCAGCCCGGAAATCACTCACCGCCCGTGTACCTGAGTCAAACCTGGTCAACAGCCCAGTGGGTCTTCTACTGCTTCTGGCCCATGTACCCGGATTGGGTCAGCCCAACTTCGCAGCCTCCTCTACCCGACAGTCGCTTGCTGCCCGTGTACCTAAGTCACACGCGGCCCAAGAAACAACAGATCTCCTCTCTTCTTCTATCCTCTTTGACTATCGTTGACAATGACTCATCACTTCTAGAGCCATGAGGCCCATGCTATTCAGCATGGCTAGCTCCTCAGCGGGACACCCCGCATCAGACGCTGAAGGTATGCTTCGGTGACAACCTTCGCACCATGCTTCGAATCAGTTACGTTCCATCCATATTCTAACTTGTTCTGTTTAATACATTTCTTTTGGCTAATTGGATTATTTCTTTGTGATCTAATTACCTGGCCACT
Organism: Zizania palustris; assembly: GCA_019279435.1. NCBI lineage: Eukaryota > Viridiplantae > Streptophyta > Magnoliopsida > Poales > Poaceae > Zizania > Zizania palustris. The sequence continues at coordinate 88,792,625 of JAAALK010000082.1, read as the reverse complement.
CTCCACCCCCTTACCACGGCTAAGGGTAATCGGAACGCGACGTCGGTGTTGTGTGACGCTTAGGCTTGTCCCTAATTATCCGCACACTTTTGGATCATCGAACTGACCTAAGTGCGGGGGCACATTTCTGTGTCAACACACTTTTTGGTGACTCTGTTGGGGAAAAGCTACTCCAACATGACGGGCACATCTACATCGGCCTCCGGTACATCTACAATGACTACTACGTCTACACCACCAATATACACCGTAGCAAGCGCGAATATCGACAACCGCAACATCCTAACACCTACTCTTGAAGATATTCCCGCAGAAGAGCGAGCAGAGATCGAGGCGAAGATGAAGGCGCTCCAAGACATGATGCTTGGGAGCTACGTCAAGACATGCGTGGGCTTCATCAAGCGCGACATCGTCGTCCCCGACCTTGCTCGGATCTAGGTAACACCCATATCGCCTCGTTTGTCTTCTTTAGAGATTGATCAAAAAATAGCCGCATCAGTAGATCAGACCATTAGCACTTCGCTAGCTAACCGTTTAGATTCGGCAGTTAGCTCCCAAGTAGAGGCGACACTTAGAAGGTTCGGCTTTACTGAGGCCTTACCATCGGCCCCTATTGCTAGTATACCTCTGGTAAATAATGTGTACACCAGAACTGATGGTAGCACTGGCAAGACCGTTGCGTCTCTGGTCTCAACATCTGTGGCCAAGACTAGTCATTATGCTTACGGCCAAGCTAGCACCGCATACACGCACCACCTCCACATGCACCGGCGCCAGTCCTGCCCACGCTTCCCACACCACATGCACAGGTGCCTGGGCTCGAGCACGTCGTACAGCTAGCGCATAGGGATGAGGCCCATGGCCGACACGCCGATATCCCACCGCGTGTCACACCCCCGCATGAGAGACGTGCATAGGCAGTAGGCCAAGATGACCTAGAGGAGCGAATTCTTGCACTATTTATGGAATGGAACACTCCGATGAGGAGGAATCAGAAGAGGAGGATTCAGCCAACATGTACATGGCCGAATGGGGTTGGAACACCAGGAGTAAACCTATCACTTTCTCCGAGTTACGACCGTCTCCCATGAAGAATCGGCCTAGTGAGGTCAAGTACTCATTTAACATAACTAAGTGCGATAAAATATTTGATTTTCTCTTAAAGAACCAGCTTCTCAGGTTGCCTAAAGGCCAAGTCATTCCATCTTCCGATGAGTTGAAGAAACATCCATACTGTAAGTGGCACGATTCGCATTCACATAATGCTAATGACTGCAATGTTTTTCCGTGGTAGGTTCAATCGGCCATATAAGAAGGACGATTGAAAATAGACCACAATCCAAAGATGAAGCTGGACAAAGATCCCTTTCCCGTCAACTCCGTCGACCTCGGTGAGAAGGTGTTTATTCGGCCTGAATAGGCTGAGTCAACTAAAGGGAAGGCAGTAATTGTTGGAGAGCTGCACAGACGCACACTCATACCTAAGAACACCGAGGTGGGAGTGAGGAAGCAAAACGTTAGCATTCCTTCATCTAAGGCTCGCAAGAAGCCGAAGGTAACATATAAGATGTTGTTAAACAAGCACCAAAGAAAAGCCAAGGAAACAGGCCCCCGCACTAAGAAACTAAGTCAGCCAAAGGGCCCAAGGCACTCGGAGGGTGGCTTCAGACCACAGTGGTTGAGCCCTCATGATGGCTTCGGACCGCAAGGGTCGAACCGTCCGCACGGTGACTTCGGGCCATAGTGGCCTAACACTTCTCATGATGGCTTTGGACCACAATGGCCGAACCCTCCGCATGGTGACTTTGGGCCACAGTGGCCTAACACTCCGTACAGTGGCTTCATACCTCAGTGGCCGAATGTAGGACCGAAAGTAGCGACCAGAGGGGGGGTGAATGGGCGCCTAAAAATTCTTTCGAATCAATGGCCTGCTCCCAACACCCAACGCTCCTCAAAAGACAATTAGCAAAACCAAGATAAAACACAAGCTCTAAAAATAATCTAGCCTAAAAACGACCGGTGTCCTAAACAAAAAGACACCAACAAAGTGTTTAAAAGCAAATTAAGTTCACTCACAAATAAAATGATAATTTCACAAAAGATTCATCAGATCACAGATAATATAATTCATCAAGTGCAAGCAGAACATCCACAATCCACAGGCAGTTCGATAAGTACGAGAAAACACAATATTCCACACATTTAATTAACCAATGTAAATGCAGGAAGTAAACGATGCTCATATATATATCAATGAATATTTGTAGTGTAATCTAAAGATAATGTACTGGTAGCAATTAAAACGCAACACGGAATGTTCAAAGGGAAGTACTGCTAACGCACAAAAAATTTGATTCAGAAGTTTACTGTGCTGAAATAGTATCCTGGTTACCGATCTGCTGCTGTTGATGGTGTAGACATGGATTCAGCGCAGAAAATTAGCAAGCAAGGGCTATGTATTTGCTTCTGTTTTACAAAAGTTGAAAGCAAATAGGTACTACAACATACGAGCAGCGCACAGTATTTGACCCAAAAAAAATCCACGCAGGATTGATGTGGAGCTCCCAAAGCAAAAAAAATGCTTCCAACAGGATGAATAATAATATATATTTATGCACAGAAATCTAGGGAAAACAGGAGACCACCTGTACTAATCGAGTGAAGAACTCATGCGCTCTTGTAGCCATATAGAAGCAGCGGTAAAAATCCTCCCGGCGGTGCTTGGTATGGAATCACAGGGGCGGCGGCAACCGGATGAGCAGGGAAAGAAACATGGCGCCGGCGGCGAAAGAACAGTGAAGAGGAAGGAAAAATGACCCACCAATTTCAGAAATCTGGAAAGTGTATTAAAAATGGGTGCCCTAACCCTAGGATATTGGGGCCTATTTATAGGCAGCCCATTAAATGGAAAAATGCAGAAATACCCCTAGGGTTTTTACAGACGCTAAATAAAAATGGAAAAGACCGAAATGCCCTTAGGGTTTTTTACAGACTCGACTGACAGACTGTGGGCCTAAAGGCAAAATAGTAAAAACCTAAATAAAGGTAACTTGTCCTGATGCAGAGCTTTCATAGCAGCTACGGCTTCGCCTCAGGACGGTCAAATCCGAAATCAACTGTCGTCATTTTTGCGCCGAAACTAACAAAGCGTCCACCGTCTTTGCACCGGGTACCCGGATTGGGCCGGCCCGATTCCGCAGCTCCCTCAGCCCGGCAATCGCTCGCCGTCCGTGTACCTGAGTCAATCCCGGTCAACAGCCCAGTGGATCCTCTGCTGCTCCTAGGCCATGTACCCGGATTGGGCCAGCCCGACTTCGCGGCCCCTCTGCCCGATAGTCGCTCGCTGCCCGTGTACCTGAGTCATACGCGGCCCAGACGCAACAGGTCTTCTCTCTCTTTTCAGTCCTCTTTGACTATCGTTGATAATGACTCATCACATCTGGAGCCATGAGGCCCACGCTATTCAGCATGGCTCCTCAATCTCCCCCTTGATGAGTGCATTGTCAACACTTCACTTCATCTGCTCTTCAGTACCTGTGAACAATTGTGGAAACACGAAAACAAAACACAAGAAAACAGAGAAGAAGAAAATAAAGTAAAAGTTTAACCCTAATGACCAAAAGCTGAACAAAAGCAAGAAACGGTCATTATGGTTAACCAAAGGTAAAAGCTCAAAACGAGTGCAGTCTCAGAAACATCAATAAGGATATCAAAAGAGTAAGGACAAACGGGACAAAAACTCCCCCTGAAACAAATCCCAGAGAAAGCCAAAACTCCCCCTTAAACTCTTATACCAAAAATTCTCCCCCTTGTTGACAAGTGAACTCATCAAGCACTCTAAGACGCAGACTCCCCCTAAAATGCAACTCCCCCTCAAAATATGCAATGAATGCAACTGGGGTGCGGGTGGAGTGTAGAAAGCATGCTTCTCAGATATGATTAACTGCAATTACAACATCTAGCAAGTATACCAAAAGACATACTGTCTAAGACACATGGCATGATCAGTACAACAGATGATATCTAAAGAAAGTCATTAGCATGCATTTTTCAGTTTTTGCAAACAAAGGCATCACCACATTTTCCAGTTAACAAGCAAGGTAAAGCATGAGATGCAGAAGCTAACTGATATCTACCAAGATAAGCATCGTCCAAAACAAAGTGCTTCAGCAAACTTGTTGTCTTTTTAAATTTCTGGCTTTTTCATTTTCCTTTTTCATTTTTGCCAAGGGTTATTTGCATGTCAAACCTTATGCTAACCGACCAAGTCAAGCCTAGGCCAGAGCTGGACCATCGGAAGCTTAAGACATTGGTCTTGGCATACACTACACTGTCCTAGTTCATACCAAAGTGCTATGGTAAGCAGTCCAGAACAATGCAATGCGACAAAGCAAACCCACTTGGATCTTTTCAACTCAAGCATAAAAAGGCATGGAATTTTCATTCATTTTTGTTTTTTTATCATTTTTATAGCATATTTTCCATGTTAAAGCATAAAGATGTCCAAGTTGCATATCTGCATCTATGTGAGGAACTAGCTACAAGGTATGTAACAGATAGCAAAAGCACTCAGCCTACACATGCTAGTTACCAGAAGCAATGGTGACCATTTTTCAAGTTGAAAGCGTAAAAGCCATGCATATGACAGATATCAGACATATCAAGTGGACTAAAACAAGGCATGATCATTGACAAGTAATCAAAAGCATGTACCGGCTAGACTAAGTAAAGCAGTTCAATCATATAACAGAAGCAGGCTCAAAAGTGTGATATGTGAATATGTATGATATGAACACACACAAAAAGACTCAAGAAAAGAGTAAAGAAGAAAGAAAACTGACACAAAATATCCTAGAAAGGATACACAACACCCAAATCCCCTCGTAAACGCTCAAAAGTAGACTGATCTAGGGGTTTGGTGAAAATGTCAGCCAACTGATGATGGGTATCAACATGAACAAGGTCAATGACACCTTTCTCATATTGATCCCGCAAAAAGTGAAAGCGCACATCAATGTGTTTGGTTTTTGAATGGAGACATGGGTTTTTCCCTACACTAATTGCACTGGTGCTGTCGCAAAACAAGGGAACTCTGGTAGGAAAGAACAACCCAAAATCTCGCAGAGTGGAAATCATCCAAACCAGCTGTGAGCAGCAGCTAGCAGCAGCTACGTACTCAGCCTCAGTGGTCGAAAGAGCAACTCCAGATTGCTTTCGAGAAGACCAAGAAACAAGAGAAGAACCAAGAAACTGACAAGTACCGGAAGTCGACTTGCGATCCAACCGGCACCCACCAAAGTCAGCGTCCGAATAGCCAGATAAATCAAGAGATGATGATGCTGAATAGTAAAGACCAAGCTCAGGCGCATAGGTAAGATACCTGAAGATACGCTTGACAGCTTGCCGATGAGACGCGCGTGGTGAAGACTGGAAGCGCGCGCACAGTCCCACGACGAACTGTATGTCTGGCCTCGTCGCCGTCAAGTACAGCAGCGAACCGATCATCCCTCGAAACTCTCTCTCATTGACCTTGACGCCGCTCTCGTCCTTGTCCAGGCCCCAGATGTACCCATTGGGGTCATCTGAGGCTTCAGCTCTCCACCAAAGTCGAATTTCTTCAACATGTCCCGAGTATACTTACCCTGGTGGATGAAGGTGCCGTCCTTGGTCTGCTTGATCTGGAGCCCTAGAAAATACTTGAGCTCACCCATGAGGCTCATCTCGAACTCGCTGTGCATCTGCTCAGAAAACTTGGACACAAGATCATTAGTAGTACCGCTAAAGATAATATCGTCCACGTATATCTGAGCGACTAAGAAATCTGAAGCATCTCTGAGCAAGAAAAGAGTTTTATCCACAGAACCCATCACAAAGCCCTTCCCCAACAAAAACTGCTTTAACCGGTCATACCAAGCCCTGGGGGCTTGCTTTAACCCGTATAAAGCTTTTTGCAATTTAAAAACATGTCGAGGGAACTTAGGGTTCTCAAAACCGGGGGGCTGCCTAACATAAACCTCCTCCTCTATGTACCCGTTCAGAAAAGCACTCTTGACATCCATTTGAAAAAGCTTAAAACCCTTCGAAGCGGCAAAAGCTTAAAGAATGCGAATGGACTCAAGACGGGCAACAGGGGCGAAGGTTTCTTCAAAATCAATACCTTCCTTCTGGCAGAAACCCTGGGCAACTAGTCGAGCTTTGTTGCGCACCACAACCCCATCTTCACCTTGCTTGTTTTTGAACACCCACTTGGTGCCTATGGGGTTGCATCCTGGTGGCAGCTCTACTAGTGTCCAAACCCGATTGCGGACAAAATTCTCAAGCTCTTCTTGCATGGCATTAATCCAGTTCGAGTCAGAAAGAGCATGAGAAACATCTCTGGGCTCAAAAGATGCAACAAAAGCAGATTCAGCAAACACAGCAAGAGAATCAACAGACGAACGCAAAGTTCTTGTAGACACATCACCGATGATGAGCTCTGAGGGGTGATCACGCTGAACTGCTCAGGATCCCTGGTGATCTGAAGTCACCTCACCGGAGTCAGCAGCTGGCACCTCTGGACTCGACTGAGGGGGCTCGATCGAAGTGGAAGAAGTGATCAGAGGTCCACCCTCGTCCTCAGTCGAAGTCTCAGAAGGTGTGGGCTCTGCAGGAGGTGCAGAAGGCCCACCCTCATCAGTAGCTGGAGTATCCTCATCTTCCTCGAAGATGGACTCTCCGAGCTCACCATCACCAGAAAGCTCAAAAGAAGGAGTTAAAGAAGGCAAGGACTCATCAAAAGAAACCTCGCAAGTCTCGACAAGCTGCTGAGATTCGAGGTTCCAAACACGGAAACCTCGAGAATGCAATGCATAACCAAGAAAAACTCCGTCCCAGCAACGAGACTCAAACTTGTCCAAATGCCCTCCCTTCTTGAGCACAAAACACTTGCAGCCAAACGCTCGCAAGTGGCTCACCTTGGGCTGTCTGCCAAACCGCAACTCGTATGAGGTCTTACCTAGGTAAGCTCTAAGAAAAATGCGGTTGGCCAGATAGCAAGCCGTGTTCATGGCTTCAGCCCAAAAACGCCTAGGAGTCCTGTGCTCATCGAGCATCGTCCTGGCCATCTCGACTAGCGTGCGGTTCTTTCGTTCCACAACGCCGTTCTGTGGGGGAGTGTAAGGAGCAGAAAACTGATGGTCAAGACCCTGATCACTACAAAAGCTGATGAACTGAGAGTTCTTGAACTCAGAGCCATTGTCGGAGCGAATTGCTCGCATCCGACCATTGTTCTCATTCTTCAGCTTCAAAATCAGGTCATGAACAAAATGAAAAGCTTCATCCTTAGACTCCAAAAAGAAAACCCACGAGAACCGAGAAAAGTCGTCAACAATCACAAGTGCGTACCACTTCCCACCGACTGAGCGTACCCGAGCTGGACCAACAGTGTCCATGTGTAATAGCTCGCCCGGATACGAAGTCATCACCTGAGTCACAGGTGAGTGAGAAGCGGCAACCATTTTCCCGTGACGACATGGATGGCAAACTAGATCCTTCTCCATTTTAAGCTTGGGCAATCCTCGGATGAGGTCCATAGAGCTTAACCTGACTAGCAGATCAAAGCTCAAATGACCTAACCTCCTATGCCACTTCCAGAGCTCAAAAGAAGATCCAGCAATCAAACAGCGAGAAGGGCCAAAAGAACTAGAGAAGTCAATCCGAAAAACTTTACCGAAAGGTAAGATCTGGCAAATCAAAGACCCTCTAGAATCAATCACAGAAGAATTGCCCTTCTTAAAACGCACCTCCAAACCATCCTCAAGAAGTTGCGAAACAGAAATCAAATTGAAGTTCAAGTTTCCAACCAAAGCAACGTTCTTCAAAGAAAAATGGTCTGAAATGCGAATTGAGCCAATGCCACTTACTTTCCCTTGACCACTGTTCCCGAAGGTGATGTACTCTTTGGAGCTCGGGGGAGTGAGACTGGAAAACCATCTGCGATGTCCCGTCATATGGCGAGAACACCCTGAGTCCATGATCCAAACGTCCTCCAGTCCCCGATCCTACACAATCAGTGGATGTAAGTTGGAGAAAATGGTCCGGCACCAGGTTTAGCAAAAGAGCTAAACCAGTGTCGAGCCATCTGCTCAAAAGACGGAAAGCAGAAATCATCAGAAAAGTTTGGACCAAAACGCGGCTCAAAACGCGGTCCTCGGTTCTGCCTAAAGCCTCGGCCACGAGATCCAGGACCGTAGCCAAAATGGTCTAGAGCTCTACCGGAACAACCACCACCAACTGGAGTACGAGCAAGAAAGTCGTCTCCTCTACCACCACCTACACGACGCGGCCTGGCCTCCAGCCTCTCCCCGCGTCGAGGAACACGCAGTCTACCACCCTGCTGGTAGAACTACTCCTGACCACCACGAGCTCTCTCTGCTCTCTCAACCCGCTTCCTCCTGAAGCAAAACTCCGCAAGATGCCCGTCTCTCTGACAATACTCACAATGATAGGTGGGCTTCTTGGGATGTGGTTGAGGCTTGGGGTTCTTGGGCTTAGTGGTGTTCGATGTAGTCTTCTTGGGTTGAGAGGGTCCAGGAAGAGAGTCTAGAGAAGTGTGGAGAAGTTTGGGCTTTGGAATCCAGATGGGTTTCTTGGGTGGAGCTTTGGGTGGTTCATGGATCACTCCATCCTTGGGCTGACAAGCCTGGGAAGACTCAGTGGAATGGGTCTTGGGATATCTCTGCTCAGGAGTCATTTTACTCCACTCCACTGCCCGGCTAATGGCACTCTCAAAGTCAGCCTTGGTGTAGGTATAACCTACCCCAAACCCATCCTGCCTCTTGAACTGCTGGATCATCATGCCGAGTTGTGGCTCCCTGGCACTGATCCAACTCAGGATAGACCGGAGGTAAAAGCTCTCATTCTGAGAATCAGCTAGCTCCTCTCTCAAGGATGCTTGTACCTCCACCTGAGACAAGCAGGTCTCACACTCACTATCTACCTGGACAGACTTCTCGGCTTTTAGCTTAATTAACTCAAGTCTAAGAGACAGACAGTTCTCACAAACAGTGGGTGGAACTGACAATGTCTCAAGCTCTAGCCTAGTCTGTGCAAGCTCAGCTCTCATTCTCTCCAAATCACCCAGATGCTTATCGCCATTGGCTTTCAGCTCAACTAGATTAGCAAGATGAGATGGGCAATCAGCACAGGGTACGACGATAGTGGCTTGAGCATCTTTCAGCTCCAGCTGAGCGCTTTCAAGCTCAGTGGCCAAAACGTCCCTCTCATCAACCCTTTCTGTGTACCTGGACTTCAGAGTCGACAGGTCACACAGAAGCACCTCACACTTCAGGCACTCACTGCTATCACCCAAGCAAGGGGAAGAAGATAGACTGTCAATTCTGCCGTTGGCTACGGCAAGCTCACTCTCTAACTCATCTATCCTCTTCTTGGCCCCCCTAAGCAGTTTTTCTCGATACTTTAACTCCTGACGATTGCTCTCAAGTAAATCAACAATTTCACGTTCATAGGATGATACCTTGTTGTCGTCGTCGTCGGAGTCATCAGAGGAGCTCTTTTCTTCCTTATCCCCAAGAGCCATTGAGCAGAAGCTCTTGCGGGATCTTCGGCGCTGATGTGAGCGACTCTTCGGTCTGTCCCCGAAGGCCATGAAGCAAAGGCCCGCTGGATCGTCCTTGTCCTTCCCCTTCCTGATGATGATCTCCTCATCGCTTGAGCTCGATGAAGAGGAAGAAGACGTGGACCGCTTGGAGTAGCTCTTCTCAATCTCAGTGAAGAAGGCCTTGTCGCACTTCTTGTTCTCTCGCCGGTAGTCCTTCAGGGCCTTTCTGAAGAATCTGGTCTTTGGCTTGCCCTTGTTGAAGGAGGAGCTGTCGTGCTTGCCGGAGTCATGGAAGCCACCACCGGTGCCCTTCTTGTGTCCATTGCGCTTGGGGCAGTCGACAATGAAGTGTCCTGGATCACCACACTCAAAGCACCCGGATTTTGTGCCATGTCTCTTGATCATTCTTTTGTCATAAACACGACGCACCCGGTTGTTAAAAAGACACAAATCATCATCTCCCAACAACTCAAGCTGGTCCTTAGTGATAGACATCAAGGAGAACCCAGCACAGCTCACAGCAGAGGGATCAACAGAAGGTGTAGCAAGGGCCAGGGATTTTGATCCAGAACCAGTGAGATTTGATCTCAGCTGGATATCTACCTCAGTGGCCTTCAGCTTGCTAAACAACTCAGAAATGGTCAAGGTATCATAAGAAGTGCTCTCAACGATAGAGGATACCTTGATCTCCCAGATCTTTGGGTCCAAGGAATGGAGAACCTTGAGCGCTTGCTCGTGATCTGAGACTAACTGAGCACCCTCAGCCTTGTTGTCCCGAAGCTTGTTAATGATCGATTGAAAACGACCAAACAAGGCTTCAACAGATTCACCCGGCTTTTGTGTGAAGTTCTCATATTCACGTCGGTAGGTCTGATAGAGCCGAGCCTTGACCTGGGCTGTCCCCTCATGGTGTGCCTGGAGGGTAGCCCAGATCTCTCTCGCAGTGGAGAGATGGCTCACACGCTCAAATTCAGTGGGACCTAAACCAGAAAACAGAATATTCACCGCTTTGTTGTTGTTCTGATGTTGGGCAATGATATCCGGAGAATCACGCTCATCAACAGGCAACACTGTGAAAGTGGCGTGAATACAGATGTCCCAGATGTCCGAGCTTTGGCTCATGAGATAGGCTCGCATGCGAGTCTTCCAATAATTATAGCCATAAGCTTCCAAGGACGGGACCTTTCCAGGAGAAGTCATGATCACTACTGGGGTTTAGAACCGGTTAAGGTATGGAAAAACCCTAACCAAGCTCTGATACCACTTGTAGGACCGAAAGTAGCGACCAGAGGGGGGGGTGAATGGGCGCCTAAAAATTCTTTCGAATCAATGGCCTACTCCCAACACCCAACGCTCCTCAAAAGACAATTAGCAAAACCAAGATAAAACACAAGCTCTAAAAATAATCTAGCCTAAAAACGACCAGTGTCCTAAACAAAAAGACACCAACAAAGTGTTTAAAAGCAAATTAAGTTCACTCACAAATAAAATGATAATTTCACAAAAGATTCATCAGATCACAGATAATATAATTCATCAAGTGCAAGCAGAACATCCACAATCCACAGGCAGTTCGATAAGTACGAGAAAGCACAATATTCCACACATTTAATTAACCAATGTAAATGCAGGAAGTAAACGATGCTCATATATATATCAATGAATATTTTTAGTGTAATCTAAAGATAATGTACTGGTAGCAATTAAAACGCAACACGGAATGTTCAAAGGGAAGTACTGCTAACGCACAAAAAATTTGATTCAGAAGTTTACTGTGCTGAAATAGTATCCTGGTTACCGATCTGCTGCTGTTGATGGTGTAGACATGGATTCAGCGCAGAAAATTAGCAAGCAAGGGCTATGTATTTGCTTCTGTTTTACAAAAGTTGAAAGCAAATAGGTACTACAACATACGAGCAGCGCACAGTATTTGACCCAAAAAAAATTCACGCAGGATTGATGTGGAGCTCCCAAAGCAAAAAAAATGCTTCCAACAGGATGAATAATAATATATATTTATGCACAGAAATCTAGGGAAAACAGGAGACCACCTGTACTAATCGAGTGAAGAACTCATGCGCTCTTGTAGCCCTGTAGAAGCAGCGGTAAAAATCCTCCCGGCGGTGCTTGGTATGGAATCACAGGGGCGGCGGCAACCGGATGAACAGGGAAAGAAACATGGCGCCGGCGGCGGAAGAACAGTGAAGATGAAGGAAAAATGACCCACCAATTTCAGAAATCTGGAAAGTGTATTAAAAATGGGTGCCCTAACCCTAGGATATTGGGGCCTATTTATAGGCAGCCCATTAAATGGAAAAATGCAGAAATACCCCTAGGGTTTTTACAGGCGCTAAATAAAAATGGAAAAGACCGAAATGCCCTTAGGGTTTTTTACAGACTCGACTGACAGACTGTGGGCCTAAAGGCAAAATAGTAAAAACCTAAATAAAGGTAACTTGTCCTGATGCAGAGCTTTCGTAGCAGCTACGGCTTCGCCTCAGGACGGTCAGATCCGAAATCAACAGTCGTCAGTTTTGCGCCGAAACTGACAAAGCGTCCACCGTCTTCGCACCGGGTACCCGGATTGGGCCGGCCCGATTCCGCAGCTCCCTCAGCCCGGCAATCGCTCGCCGTCCGTGTACCTGAGTCAATCCCGGTCAACAGCCCAGTGGATCCTCTGCTGCTCCTAGCCCATGTACCCGGATTGGGCCAGCCCGACTTCGCGGCCCCTCTGCCCGACAGTCGCTCGCTGCCCGTGTACCTGAGTCATACGCGGCCCAGACGCAACAGGTCTTCTCTCTCTTTTTAGTCCTCTTTGACTATCGTTGATAATGACTCATCACATCTGGAGCCATGAGGCCCACGCTATTCAGCATGGCTCCTCACCGAACCTCCCGTACGGTAGCTTCGGACGCTAGTGGCCAAACCCCATGCGGAGCAAGTTTGGCCCCCAATGGACGAACCCCGCACCACTCTAGACGAACCCCTCAACAGGAGGCTTTGGCCCACATTGGTCGAACGTACCTCTGGCCTGGCAGGACCCCTCACTGATATGGTCCGAGACACCGTCGACTCTGCTGAACCCCCCTCCGGGTAACGGGTTCGGCTCATAGTGGGCGAAGCCACTAGAGCCATCGATGCCTCCACCATACAACTGGGCGGGGACTCCGTGGGCTCCATACGTATCACAGCCGGAGTACCCTCTGCAACTTAATGCTATGCCTTGTTTTCCTTCAGAGTATTATGAATGGTAGGGACAAATAGACACAGCGGAGGAAGGCATCGTCCACAGGTTGTCCGTGGTACCTCCGAATCGGCCCATGCAGAACGAAGTCAAAGAATACGGGCGCGAAGAGGCAAAGGACAGGGAGTCCTATGCTATCCCAGTAAGAGTAGGGTCTGAGGAAGTCCCAATCCCGAAGGCCCCTTTGCCAAAGTCTGACGGAGGTAAGTCCCCTGCTTTGTCCGAAGCCCGCGCCGGAGCCTTGTCCGATCGGCCGAACGAGGCCGGTCCGATTGCTGGGGTCCACAGCAAAGGCTCCTCCGAATACAGAGTGCGCGAGGCCAAGGTGGGCAGTACCACTTCGGCTAGGGTTAATAGGAACCCGGCAGTGGCACTTGGCACCAAGACACAACCATCTTGGGCACCTCCAGGCATGTCCAAATCACAAAAGAGGAGTCTACAACGACTACGGGCACAGGAAATGCGCGAAAAGAAGGTCGAGGACGAGCGAAACACTATTTTTGATGAAATTCGCCCACGACCAATGGTGATACAGGTATGGACGATGAAGCCAGTTGAGATAACCAACCTGGCTCCTAGTCCGAGCGACGACGACTACTCGTCCATCTCCGAGGGGCCCACACCCCAGGCGATGGACATCAATGTCGTCACGCTACCTGTCGAGATTTCCCCGCCACAAGATGAGGTCGAGGTCGCTCAGTTGAACCTCAGCTCATGTAGTGATATCTTTGAGAGACCTGAGTACTCGACTCGCCATCTAAAGCCTCTCTACGTTAGGGGTCACATTGACGGAAAGCCGATTTCCCGGATGCTTGTTGACGGTGGCACCACTGTTAACTTAATGCCTTACTCGCTATTGAAGAAACATGGCAGGGATGAGGATGATCTGAAGAAGAGCAACTTGATGCTCAACGGCTTCAACGGCTAGAGTTGCGAGGCCAAAGGCGTGCTGTCCATGGAGTTAACAGTAGGCAACAAGACATTGCCAACAACATTCTTCGTCGTCGATGTACAAGGTAACTACAGCGTGCTGCTTGGGCGCGATTGGATTCATGCAAATTGCTGCATTCCTTCTACTCTACACTAGTGCCTAATTCAGTGGGATGGCGATGAAGTAGAAGTCATACCCGCAGACACTTCAGCCCAAGTGGCATTGGCCGATGTGTTAGTTGACGCCATTCACAACAAGGTAGAGTGCCTGTCAGGTGGAGATCTTTCGTATTACGATTTTGTTAGCGTGTCCGGAGGACATTTTGTACCAGTGACTATAAAGCCGGCTAGTGTAGCACGACTGTTTTTATATTAGTAGTCATGTCTAGCAAGAGTAATCTAGATTAGCTAAAATCTCATGTAGAGCAGTATCGGTATACTAAAGTCGGTATCGTCAAAGCCATCGAGGACTTTAGCGAAATAGAGAAATTAGGACAAGGTTTTGCGCCGACCGATCCCTTAGAAGAAGTTAACATAGGTGATGGTAGCATCCCAAGGCCAACTTTTGTAAACCAACATTTACAGCCTGATGAAAAGGCCGAAGTAATAAAGTTGCTTCGGTCATATGTCGATTGTTTTGCATGGGAGTATAGCGAGATGCCGGGACTAAGCCACGAGCTCGTGGAGCATCGGCTACCTATCAATTCGGGATTTAGGCCATATAAACAGCCTCCTCGTCGCTTTAATTTGGCCGTCTATGACCGAGTTAAAGAAGAAGTAGATTGACTGCTCAAAGCTGAATTTATTAGGCCATGTAGGTATGCAGAATGGGTCGCTAACATTGTGTGTATAGAGAAGAAAGGGAGCGGCAAGATACGAGTATGTATTGATTTCAGGGGTCTGAACAAGGCCACTCCGTAGGACGAGAATCCGATGACGATAGCCGACATGCTAATCAACGATGCTTCAGGACACAAGGTACTAAGTTTTCTTGATGGCAATGCTGGTTATAATCAAATCTTTATGGCCGAAGAGGACGTCTACAAGACAACCTTTTGATGCCCTGGTTTTGTCGGTTTATTCAAGTGGGTCGTTATGACCTTTGGTTTGAAGAATGCTGGCACTACATATCAGCGTGCTATGAACTTGATCTTTCATGACTTGCTAGGAGTTATGTTAGAAGTTTACATTGATGATGTTGTAGTCAAATCGGACGCCATGGGAAACCATTTAGCCGATTTGAAAGTTGCTTTTGATAGGATGCGATAGTATGGCTTAAAAATGAACCCAGTCAAATGTGCTTTTGGCGTGTTGGCGGGTAAGTTCATAGGTTTCATGATTCATGAAAGAGTCATAGAGATTGATCCTAAGAGGCTTGAGAAAATAAGAAACGTTACGGCGTCGACATGCAAAAAAATGTGCAAAAGTTGCTATGCGAGATGAATTATTTGCATCGCTTCATATCTAACTTGTCTGGCAAGATTGATGCCTTTGTCCCCATACTCCGGCGAAAGAACGAGGCCGAGTTCACTTGGGGGGAAAGCCAGCAAAGTGCCTTTGAGAAAATAAAGGAGTGCTTGTCATCGCCACCCGTGGTGAGAGCACCCAAAGATGGGACTCCGTTTTGGCTGTACATCGCTGCTGAAGATAGCGTGATCGGGGCCATGCTAACCCAGGAGGTAGAACAAAAAGAGTACATCATCACGTTCTTGAGCCGCCGCCTGCTGGACGCCAAGACCAGGTACGCATTTGTGGAATGTTGATGTTTATCACTTTACTACGCGTGTACCAAATTACGTCACTATCTTCTCCCTACTACATGTATTGTCGTTTGACAAACTGACGTTATATAGCACATGTTACAAAAGGTGATTCTAAGTGGAAGAATCTGAAAGTGTGCTTACGCTTTGATTGAGTATGATTTGGCCTATTAACCGCTAAGAGCTATGAAAGGCCAGATTGTAGCCAACTTTATAGTTGACCACCACATAAATGTCAATTGGAGCAACAATGTTGCTTTGATTGAGGTAATACCATGGAAACTTTACTTTGACGGTTCAGCTTGCAAGAATGGCCAAGGTATTGGAGTGGTTCTCATATCACCTAGCGGAGCGTACATTGAAACCTCGGCTCATTTAGAATTTCCCTCTACGAACAACCAAGCTGAATACGAGGCTTTACTGCTAGGTCTTGAATTGTTGGAATCCATGGGTGCTAAACATGTTCATCCGCATGGTGATTCCCTATTAGTGGTGCACCAAGTGGCTAAGAGTGCTCAATGTTTTATTGGCTTGCTAAACGACTACTTCGATAAGTGCCTGGACATAGTTGCTACTTTTGTTGACTTCAAAATTTCTCATGTGTCAAGAGAGGCCAATTCAGTTGCAAATGATTTGGCTCAGCAAGCATCTGGTTACCAAGTCAGGAGAGGAAAATTTTCTGTACGGGAGAAGCCGATGTTTGGTCTCACTACCGAAGCCAGTGACTTCGAACAGACGAACCCTCCGAGTCGGACCCCTCCGGCTACCGGAGACAACCGTGCGCTGAGGTCCTGGGACCAGAGTACTCCTCCCACCGAAGGATTTGGCATGCCAGAGACCATGAGACAAAGTCCTCGGGACAGTGAGGGCTTCCGGGAGCCTAGACCCTCCAGCAGGAGGCTTCGGCTTGATGCGCTCCACACAGCCAGTCCAGCCAGGCTTCGACAAAATCAAGAAGGGCTCAGGGGACACCCCGGAATCTGTAGCCTAGACATTTTTTCAGGGAGTGAGCTAGCGAAACCCTCAAAAGTCCATAAGGGCAATTGGAGAACTCCAATCGTCCAGTATTTGAGAGACCCTAGCCAAAGGGTTGATCGGAATGTTCGGCGACAAACGTTTAAATTTGTGTTGCGAGATGACACACTATATCGCCGAACCATTGATGAAATACTATTAAACTATCTATACCATGAACGAACCGAGGTGGCCACGGTAGAAGTTCATGAAGGACTTTGTGGGACTCATCAGTCGGCCCAGAAAATGAGTTGGATGCTCAAAAGAGAGGGTTTCTACTGGCCAACTATGACTGAGGATTGTTTTAAGTATTATAGAGGGTGTGAAGCATGTCAGAAGTTTGGCAATATTCAATTAGCTCCTGCTTCATTACTTAACCCTATTGTCAAGCCATGGCCGTTCCGAGGTTGGGGTTTAGACTTCATCGGCCAAATTCAGCCTCCTTTATCAAAAGGGTATCGGTTCGTGTTGATGGCGATGGACTACATCACCAAGTGGACCGAGGTCGTGCCTCTCAAGAACATGACTCACAACGAGGTACTTGACTTTATCTTGAAGCACATCATACATAGATTCGGCATTCCTCAAACTCTCACTAAAGATCAAGGTAGCTCATTTGTTTCTAAAGAAGTGAGAAACTTTGCCGAATATTATGGTATTAATTTGATAAACTCTTCACCCTATTATGCTCAGGCAAATGGTCAAGCCGAGTCTAGTAATAAAACTATGATTAAGCTCATTATGAAGAGAATTGAAGAGTTCCCTAAAAGGTGGCATGAAGTGCTCACCGAGGCGCTATGGGCTTGTAGAATTGCAAAGCACGATGCTACCAAAGTTAGTCCATATGAGTTGGTACATGAACAAGAAGTCGTTGTACCTGTAGAAGTAGATCTTAGCTCTCTAAGAGTGTTAAAGCAATATGGCTTATTGGTCAACTAGTATGAAACTCTTTTGAAAGACAATCTAGAAGAAGTAACCGATAAGAGGTTGAGGTCTTCAGAGGCCATAGAAATAGACAAGAGGAGAGTAGCTAAAGCCTACAATAAGAGGGTTAAACCAAAATCGTTTCAAGTAGATGACTTGGTTTGGAAGACGATTTTACCCTTAGGCACTAAGAGTCCAGAATTTGGTAAATTGTTGCCTAGTTTGGAAGGCCCTTTCAAAATAGCCGAAATCGCTCCTGGCAACACATATGTGTTAGTATCTCTGCAAGGAGAGAAGTTTCAAAGAGCTTTGAATGGTAGATACTTGAGAAGGTATTTCCCAAGTGTGTGGCAAACAGCTTGAAAGATGTCGAAAGGCTGATACGGAAGGTATCGTCTTTGGCCCGTTGTGCTTTTAGTTCAATTAGTTCACTAAAAGGAAGGGGGCGTGTGTTGATAGAAAAAAATGGCATTAATGGTTAATATTGTCAAAATATCAATTTTGGTAATTTGGACCGAAAGTGCACATGTCACGGGTTAGGCCGAAGCCCTACAGGGCCAATGGACCACTGGGCTACGGGCTTCGGAAGCTTATAGCCAGCCCACAACCTTCGGCTCGGAGGCCTTTGGAGGCCCACTCCACCGAAGCTTCGGCCCGAGGAGCAGGCTTCGGTGGGCCTTGCCGAAAGCCCACTTCGGGTAAGAGTTAGAGATTGAGTCCGATTTTTGACTAACTCTTTTATGCGTGATCAAACAGAATTCCACCAGATTAGGCTTAGAGATTAGAAGTCTAGTCCCTATAAATATATGGGTGAGGCCGGTTCAGAAGGCCCCCAACACAAATCAACCACAAAGTCCTAGCTTTGAACCGTACTTTAGTTTACCTTTATTTTCTGTATTCTTCGTGGGTTTGCCTAGAAGCCCTCCGACGACCACTTCAGAACAGTGGTAAGCCTTGTTACTTCGCTTGTGAAGTATTCATTAATCTACGTAATAGATTGCTATCGCCTTGTTACTTCACCTATGAAGTATCCGTTAATCTACGTAATAGATTGCTATCGCCTTGTTACTTCGCCTATGAAGTATCCGCTAATTTGCGTAACAGATTGCTACCTTCTCCACTAGTGCAACACTTAGCAGAATTTGGTCATCGGGCCAAATTGTTACTTCGAATCTACTCTGTTGCAGGTTTCCATGTTTGGAGCTACTTCGTCGGAGGTGTCCAGAGCTGAGAGATCGGTTTCGGAGGATGCTAGAACACCCTTCGGCGAGACTGCTGCTTCGACTGCCCGTGCCGGACTGTCATGTTGTTGTCGGTTTGGCAAATCTCGCACACCAGCACGCTTCGCCGACAGACTTCTCCATGACAGGCTTCGCCCCACCCGTACTCTGCTCCAGACAAAGTCGTGCTCGCGCGCTGTGCCTAAGTCATTTCCCTGTACCTCACTGTATCGGCGACTTCACGCCGAACCCCGTAGTTCGGAGGTGGTTGTCGCGTCCAGATCGGTTCGGAGTTTATCTCCAGCTAGATCAGTCCGAATGTCGAAGGCATCCTTCGGCGGGACACCCCGCATCAGACGTCGAAGGTATGCTTCGGTGACACCCTTCGCACTATGCTTCGAATCAGTTAGGTTCCGTCCAGATTCTGACTTGTTCTGTTTAATAGATTTCTTTCGGCTAATTGGATTATCTCTGTTTAATCTGATTACCTGGCGACTCCACCCCCCTTACCATGGCTAAGAGTAGTCAGAACGCGACGTCGGTGTTGTGTTACGCTTAGGCTTGTCCCTAAGTATCCACACACTTTTGGATCGTCGAACTAACCCAAGTGTGGGGGCACATTTCTGTGTCAACAACATTATTACTTTTACTGATGACTTTAGTAGATATGGCTATGTCTATTTATGAGGCATAAGTGGAATCCTTCAAAAGATCAAGGAGTTCAAAAATGAAGTAAAAAATCATACGGGCAAGACAATTAAATGTCAACGATTGGATCGTGGGGGTGAATATTTGAGCCATGAGTTTAGTGATTATCTAAAGCAGTGTGGAATTGTTCCACAGCTGACTCCACCCAGCACACCCCAATGGAATGGGGTGTTCGAGCGGAGAAACCACACTTTGTTGGACATGGTGCGGTCTATGATGAGCCACACTGATTTTCCATTATCCCTTTGGGGTCATGCTCTAGAAACAACAACTTTCACGATTAATAGAGTTCCATCTAAGTCAGTAGAGAAGACACCATATGATATGTGGACTGGTAGGCATCCCAATTTGTCTTTTCTAAAGATTTGGGAATGTGAGGCATATGTCAACCGTATGACGTTTGACAAGCTCAGTCCTTAGTCTGAAAAGTGCTTCTTTGTGGGCTATCCTAGGGAAACCAAATGATACTATTCCTATAATAGAGATGAGGACAAAGTGTTTGTCACTCGAAATGGTGTATTCCTTGAAAAAGAGTTTCTCTCAAAAGGAGTTAGTGGGAGGACGGTGCATCTCGAAGAGGTTCGAGAGCCACTAGAAAGTGCTCTAGATCCCACTAAACAACAACAGGATGAGCAAAGTGTTGCGGAGCCTATTGTACATGAGCCATCCCCACGAAGGTCTGGGAGAGTAGTCCATGCGCCAGAGAGGTACATGTTGTTGACCACTAGGCATCGTGATGTGTTGTTGTTGGACAACGATAAGCCCAAGACCTATGCGGAAGCAGTGATGGGACCAGTCTCTGAGAAATGGCTTGGAGCCATTGGATCCGAGTTGGAATTTGGTTGATCCACCCAATGGTGTAAAAACAATTGAGTGTAAATGGATATTCAATAAAATGATAGACGTTGATGGTAATGTTCACATCTATAAGGCATGATTGGTGGCGAAAGGTTTCAGACAAATTCAAGGTGTTGATTACGATGAACATTTTCGCCCGTCGCTATGCTTAAGTCTATTCGGATCATCCTAACTATTGCTGCATTTTATGATTATGAGATATGGCAAATGGATGTCAAGACATCTTTCTTGAATGGAAACATAAGTGAGGATGTGTACATGACATAGCCTAAAGGTCTTGATAGTCCGGGAAATGCTGGGAAAGTTTGCAAGTTGCTAAAGTCCATTTATGGATTAAAGCAAGCTTCTCGGAATTTGAATCTTTGCTTTGATGAGGTAGTCAAAGTGTTTGGCTTAGTCAAGAACGTAGAAGAACCTTGTGTTTACAAGAAGGCTAGTGGGATCTCACTTGTGTTTCTGGTCCTATATGTGGATAACATATTGTTGATCATAAATGATTTTCCTCTCTTGAATGTTGTCATGACTTCATTGAAAAACAGTTTCTCAATGAAATATCTTGGAGAGGCAGCATACATTCTAGGCATAATGATCTATAGAGATAGATCAAAACAGTTAATTGGATTAACCTAGAGTATGTACATTGACAAGGTTTGGAAATGGTTCAAAATGCAGAATTCTAAGAAGGGTTTTCTGCTAATGTCATATGGTATTTCTCTTAGTAAGACTTAGTGTGCTTTGACACTAGATGAGCTAGAGAAGATGAGTGCGATCACATATGCCTCCGCAATTGGATCCATCATGTATGCCATGATATGTACACACCCAGATGCGTCTTATGCTCTAAGTGTTACGAGCAGGTACCAATCAAACCCGGGTGAAAGTCACTAGGATGTAGTAAGGAGTATCCTCAAGTACTTGAGAAGGACTGAGGAAATGTTCCTAGTATATGGTGGTGAAGATGAGCTCATTGTAAGTGGTTACACGGATGCTTGCTTTCAGACCGATAAATATGATTCTCGATCGCAATCTGGCTTTCTGTTCCACCTCAATGGAGGCGCAGTGAGTTAGAAGAGTTCCAAGCAAGATACGGTGGCTGATTCTACCACAGAAGCTGATTATATCGCCGTTTCAGAAGCTGCGAAGGAGGTCGTTTGGATCAGAAAGTTTGTTTCTGAGCTAGGTGTTGTTCCTAGTGCGTCCAGTCCAGTGGACCTCTATTGTGATAATAGTGGTGCCGTTGCGCAAGCCAAGAAGCCTAGATCACACCAGAAATCCAAACATATACTTCGGCAATATCACCTGATCCGTGAGATCATTGAGAAAGGTGATGTGAAGATTTGCAAGGTGCACACGGATTTGAACATGGTGGATGCATTGACGAAACCTCTTCCACAGCCTAAGCATGAGGCACATATGAGATCTATGGGTATTAGATACTTGCGTGAGTGAGTCATGTGTTTGTGGAAGATGCTAGTAGAGTCTATGCTAATGTATGAGCATAATTGTTATCTTGTTCCTTGAATAAACATTGTTTGCATTACATTAATGAGTACGACTTGTAATGTGAAACTATTTGCTTTGTTACGATGTTGTTCAAAAAGGGTCCCTAATCTTGTCATCATGTGGGGACAGTGATGATACATGGATTAGCACATCTGATAGATTGATGGTTGTGTTTCACAGATCATAGACATAGATATATCAAATCAGTGGTGTGGACACATGTTGGTGAACATGGTTTTGGATAGACCCACTTGAGATATTGTCGGGATTGTTATTGTAATGTGCCAACAGTTGTCATCTCAAATGGTGTACCTATAGAGTCCTTAGACCTAAGATCGTCATTTGATTTCAGAATGCATAGTGACACACTTAGATACTTCCTAACGCTATTCCGTAACAAGTTAGTAATAAGGGTTGTTTTCATGTGTGCTGTGAAACATGTCTTGGGATGTGAGCGGTCAAGATGGAATTTACCCTTCGTAATAATGGGAGAGTCATCTCTGGGCCCCTCGAGGTAATGGATTGCAAAAGTGCATGGCCATGCCACTATGACTAAGGAGTTAGTCACGATTTGAATCTGATAATTGATCAAGTGAAATGTCGAGCCAACCAGTAAGGGTGGCACGTTTCTTGCCTTGAGCTTGACTGAAGGCGTGTGGTAAAGGGACAAGTGCTTGAGTATATCAAGTTTCACGAAAAGTTGATTTTTTACGCTTTCGGGGGTCAATATGTGCTGGTAGGTACCGCTATTGATCAGTGAGTCAGAAACGGTTTACAGTGAACATCCATTAGTGTATGAACCTATCGGGTCACACACTTAAGGGGATGGATTAAATCATGCAAATAATTGGTTCTTGTGCAAGTGGGAGATTGAAGGATATGCCCAAGAAAATTTCGTGGACCGGAAGTTCCGATAAGTAGTATCGGAAATTCCGATTATTATCTAGTCTCGATACAGAGAGCAAATGTTGATTCGGAAGTTCCGATATGGTATCGGAAGTTTCGACGAGCCAGATGTTCCGATTCGGAATCGGGGAATTTTTACTGATCGGAAGTTCCAATATGGTATTGAAAGTTCCGAGGTTGGTGATAATAGTTTGGATTTGTTGCGTGTCGTACTGTATCGGGAGACCTAAAATACCTTGTCAGAAATTCTGACATGGGAAAACAGATTGGTTCTGTTACATTTTTTAGGACTTTGAGATTGACACGACCAAGGGGCTATCAGCCCTATAAAAGGAGAGGAGGAGGATGTCTTGTAACCAAGGAATAAGTCTAGATTAGACCTAGCCACCAAAGAGTACTCTCCTTCCTTTCTTGATCTCAACTATTTATGTCAAGGATCCTCGTCTCTCACGTGTTGTGCTAGCACGCTGCTGTGGGAGGTTCTCCATCCCTGCACGTGTGGACTACGTGGAGGCATTGCTCGTGGACATCTACATATGAATGACTATGTCATCTTCATCGATCAGATCGGCGAAGGATGGCAAGGACGAAGTGAGGATAGGCTTGACACGCTATTTCAACATCTTCTTCCGCTGCACCTAGCATGTCTCATGCTAGAAGGTACCGATCCATGATCTCGCACGCACATTAGTTTTGGGCTTAGGGCGTAAATTTTGAATTTGCTGGCTAGCGTAGCTCCCCTATTCCCTAACAGCCTTGACCTAAGTTGTCCCCTCATGGTATGCCTAGAGGGTTGCCCAGATCTCTCGAGCAGTGTCGAGATGACTAACACGCTCAAACTCATTGAGAACTGAACCAGAAAACAAAATGTTAACTTCTTTGTTGTTGAGGTCATGCTCAACGACTAACTCAGGGGTAGTACGTTCAGCAGACGGATGCTTAGTGAAAGAAGCATGAACACACATGTCCTAAATTCCTGAGCTTTGGCTCAATAGATAGGCTCGCATGCGAGTATTCCAATAATTATAGCCAAAACATCAAGATATGGAACCTTCCCAGAAGAAGTCATGATCACTACCTTGGGTTATAACCGGTTAAGGTATGAAAAAACCCTAACTAGGATTTGATATAACTTGTAGGACCGAGAATAACGACCAGAGGGGGGGAATGGGCGCCTCAACAAATTCTGTCAAATAGATGGCCTCTCCTGAACACCCAACGTTCTTCAAAAAACATCTAGCAAAAAACTAATAGATTTTCATAGAATTATCCTAGATAAATTTAGTGATATCACTGTCCTATAATATATAGTGCGATGTCATAGATTAAAATATCATAAGTACTAAAAATAATCTAGACTGTAAAAGCAACCAATTTCATAATTGATAAGACATCAGAACAGTGCAGAGAGGCTGTAATGCCCCAAAATTTCACAATTCTTATTCTATTGAATTTCCTTAAGAAAATCAACTCACAAAATATTCATCAAGCGACAATGTCTTATGGCAAAAAAAATATAGCTCAAAGGCTATTTTATTACACTGAAAATAATCTAATAAAATGAAAGACTCCTAAATGACGAACATCTCGCTCTAAGAATCGTGTCTCGACTGGGACATATTACTCCAAACCTTCTTCTTCGACAAACTCAGCATCTAAAAAGGATTATTCAATAAGGATGAGTACAAAACGTACTCAACAAGCCACCGAATATAACAAAAATGCAAAGGTAATATCAAAGGAAATTCATATGGCTTGTTGTGCATAAAAATACATTTTTAGTAGTTAAGCAATTATAGTGAACAAGTTTAATGAACAAAAAGTAAATAAACGATGTGATAAACCATTCACTACCTTGAGTAGCACAACTGTACTCCCTCGCACAACAGTCCTTAGAAAACTAGTCATCATTCACATTCAAGTTAATTATGCTAACTGTGGAGAACATCACTTGGCTCGACATAACTACAGGCACGACTTTTCAAAAAGATTGTACTCTGATTAGAGGTGTAAAAATTTACCCATTGGACTACGCCAATGCTAGGTTTCACCGACGCTCCAACACTTGGATTATGTATACCCCTTTTTGTGCCATTGTGTCTAGTCAATAAAAAGGAAACAAGGCGTCCTTTTTTCTTGACTCTCCTGACCCGCCGCTCAGTGCATCCTACTGAATCGACCTTATGCTAGGTTAGGCCTTACCCATTAGATTTTTGGCTTGTACGGAAATGCTTTGCAATAGATCCTGCAGACCGATCCTTATAGTGCCCTAGGTGCTACCAACTAGTACACTGCCTTGCACCTAGAAACCACCTTTACCATTAACTTAGCCATTTTCCAAACATTGCTTCCAACTTTTAGAACCATGAGAAGAGACATATATGAGACATATAGAAGGATAAAGTAGCCATTCTAGTCTATGACTCATTTTGTAGCAATGCTAAGCAAGTGTGCCAATACATGGGCACTAACTAATATTGTAGTTTTCAAGGTGACAATGGAAAATGGATTAAAAAGCATGGCTTGAGTTTGCACAACAAGGTCAAGGTATCTAAATAAATATAATTGTAGGTTTTAATTCGACTAATGCAATTAATTTCTATGTTTATAGAAATAACTACTTTTAAAACACGGGATCAATATGTTCAAGGAATGTGGTGTGACTTGCCAGAATAACTAAAAGATGAAAACGGGTCCTTGACAAAAGACTCAAGCTCCTCGACGACTTCAAATTGTAAAAGCACAGAAAATGAGGAAAGCACAATTAAATGGGAGAAAATAAACAATACAGTTCATGAAATTAAATTAGTTCATGTTGTAGATAAAATTATGAGGGTTAAAATGGAATTTGAATGGATGAATTTGGAGTTAGGATGTGTAAGATATGACTTTTTGAAGTTTGAATCAAATCTAGAATTATTTTTTAAACTGAAAAAAGAGAAAAAAAAGTGATGATCAAGGCACACATATGCTATGGACTAGGCAGCAGAGGGCCGTCAGATCTCGATCGAATGGCCAAGGGCGAGGCGGAGCGCTTAAGTGATGATCAACAACCAAGATTAAAACGCAGTGAACCGATATGATGGACGCACCAGAACGAGCCACATCATAGGTTTAATCAAGGCCGCATGATCTAGATTAGATGGCTGAGATTTGATTCGGCATGCGGGAGCATTGCCGGCGATGACCGAGTGTGGCGGTGAGGCTACCGAAGACGACGAGCGATGACGAGGCAAGTGGAAGGTAGGAATGAAACCAGAAAAGAATGGGGATCATTCTACTACCTGAGATGGTCACCGACCACGACGGAAGGTGACCGATGGCGAGCGGAGGTGGAGAACACTCTTTGGATCAATGACTCCGGTGAGATATGATGACGGGGAGGATGAACGGGGTTGATGCCGAGGACGGGGAGGTGGTGAGTGTCATGGTGGTGTTGGCGGTGGGGCTTGGTAGGGTCACCGGCGGCGAGAGGACCCCACCGGAGCTAAAAAAGAGTGGCAGAGGTATTTCTTGGTATCACTGGTGACGAGAGGACAATCGGCAAATCTAAGGGCTGGAATGGGTTTGGGGGATCGGGACAGAGGGTTTTATAGGGGTCGGGTGGTCGGAGATCATGGGCGTAGGCGTTAGGGTTAACGGCGGCGGTAGGATTTTGGGAATTTCTGACGATTGTTTGCATTAAGGACGACATAGCTGATAGGTGGGGCCCACAGGTGAGTGAAAACAGCGGGGCGTGAGGCTGGCAGGCAAGGTCCATGTGACAGAGAGGGCGGGGCGTGGGCGAGAGACGGAGCTGATAGGAGGGGCTCGACTATCAGTGAGAGTGAGCGAGTGGGCTGGGCCGTTGGGAGAGATTGGAGGGAGTTGGCCCAACATGAATTAAAATTCATTTTTCATTTAAAATAATTGCTAAAATTCATTTGTAATTTCTATGCTAGTTGCGAAAGTCCTAAAAATTTGGAAAAATTTCCTAAAATATTCTTTTGACTTGGAGAATTTAACAAAAATTTCACAACTCAAAATGTGAATTATTTCTTAAGATTTTTATTTCCTTTCATTCTTTTCACAACTTAAATAACTCTTTTCTCAATTTTTATTTTCTCAAAAATATTATTTAGCAAAAAATCAGGGTGTTACAATCCTACGCCCTCCATAGAATTTCATCCTCGAGATTCGGACACAATCTCAAAACAGCTCTGGATGTTGGGACTTCAATTCCTCTTATTTTTCCCAAGTAGCTTCTTCCTCTGAATGATTCCACGCTTGAACCTTAATCTGCTTTGCCGCCTAGCCTTAATTTGACCGGCTTTGATACCAATTGTGGGATCGAAATAGGTGACAGGAGGAAGGGTGAATAGACACCTCAACATATTCTCGTGAATAAGATGGTCTGTTTAGATCACCCAACACACCCCTAAAAAATTGCAAAAGAAAAATTAAGGATTACAGATAAGAATTCAGACCAAGAACACTAAAATTTGAATTCCTCCGAGCCTCTAAATCGGAGTTTGATGCTTCTATCGGAGATTGGTTTTCCGATTTACAGTATCTAGATCGGCAAATGAAAGTCCGACAGAAGGCTATCGGCCACTGATGTGCCGACAGGGTTCAGAATTTCAGAATTCAGAACTGACAGAGATTATGTAAAGAAATTTGCAGTAGATGCACACACACTTGATTTGAACACTGATTTTGAGCAAAATAGTCCACAAAGCAAAACTTGTATTCAATTCTGAGAAGTATGAATGTCAGTACATCACTAGTAACTGAAACTCACAAACACTATTTTGCTAAACTTGTATGACCTCCAGTAAAGAACCATCAACAATTATAGTATTTCTGTACAAAACCTTGAAAATCAGATAAACTACTAAGAACACAACATATTGAATAAACTGCTTGCAATTTTTGGATCAACTACTATGTTGTTTTCACAGCAAAACAACAATCACAAATCGATCCAAAAACTAGCTTCTGATAGGCATGGAAAGGTCCAAAGCAACAACAGAATTCAAATGAGAATATTATTCATAAAACAGTAAACAAACTTGCAGCACTTGAACACAACGAAATCTGTTTTAGTAAATGAAACACACACTTACATATAGGTTCTACCCACAGATTTTTACTGAATTCACTTGAAGATAAGACTATGGATAAAACAACAAGAAGAAGTATAAGTACACAACTCGATCATCTAGACACTAAAGAATGTTCTGTTTGAATATTACGTGTGCACTGAGAAAGTCTTCAAGAACCAGACCAAAATACTTTTAGGATGAACACACAAACCAACAGAAACTTTCTCAACATACAAAATAACATATCAGAAGTACTTGATCAAGATGGCAGCTCCCTGAAGAAGTCAGTTTACTGAACTATTCTCATGCACTAAACAACTGAAATCTAAAACTTCAATCAACTCGGATTGCAGAACAAAATCACAGTTGAAATCAGTTGAAAGTACCAAACAAAATCAAAGAAAATAATCATGGAAAAACATGCCAGAAGTTTGATTCTCAAAGAAAATAGACACACATTTCACCTGCACATGTAGAAGTCCTAGCGGCACTGGGTGTTTCTGGATGAATAAAAGTCGTGTTACCGACAGCTTGCTTCCAGCGATGAACTGTGCTTCCTCCAGAAAAACATACAAAGCTTCTTACCATGAATAGTATAGATGCAAGTCAAACACAACACAAAATCAAGCAATAAATGTATTCAAACTGAAACAACAACACAGGAAATGTTTTGTGAACATTGCACATAGGGAAAGGAACAAAAACAACACAAAGATGAAAAAATTCTGGTTAGGTAGCCCCCAAAAGTTCAGCCCTAACCCTTAGAGATGAGATTCTTATATGTCATTGTAATTTTCAGAAATTGCCTATATGCCACTGTCAGTGACTGTGGCGGTCCCCATCTGTCAGTGACACACCAATGGCATATTGCCAAACTGTAAAATAATAATGGCACACAAAAAATTAACCCTTCTTTATATAGGGAAGCCCATCAAGGTATTCCCCAAAATGCCATTTGGGTTAAAAGACTAAGTATTTACCTAATTGCCATTATGTATTTTCAGAATTATTAATTCTAAAAAATACACAAATGTATACTCCTAATTTATTACATCATTGACCCTATTATTTTAATATTTGTTTTCAGAATTAAAAATTCTGAAAAATACTAAAAGATTACATTTAAACTAGACTACTAAATAGAAAAATAAACTCTTATTTATTGGAATTTAAAAACATTTTCTGATGTGATGGTTTTCAGCCAAAACCGACAAAGCCTCCTAGATTTTCGACATGTGTCGCTAGTTCGTGAACTCAACTGCCAGCAAGTCTCTCCCACTCTCGATCCCTCAAGCCGCCTTGTCACGTTCACTGGCTTCCCTTTTGCTGACTTGATCAACACCTCGTCTCGATCATCAGTTCGTCCATGTCTTGCCTTATCTCCATGTGTATGCCTGAGATCACCTTCAACTTCTTCTGGCATCCTCGACCATCTGGCATCAGACTCCCCGCCTAACCCTGATCACCCGCCATCAATAGTTGACAAACATCTCAACCCTGCACACACGAGACAAGCAAAACACGCAACTCCATGCAACCCATACCATGACACACACAACCAACCAAATTAGTCAGACAATCGTGTCAATCACTCATCATCTAGATAAAACCACAGTGAAAGCCTCACTTAGTTTCTCAATCTCCCCTTGATGAGTGCATTGACAACTCCAAGATGATAAAAAAAAAGTAAAATGCAAGTTCAGCACACAAGTGACCATGAAAACTCATAAAAGAGTAGAAAGAAACATGTCACTTGATAAAAGTTGTCGGTAAAACGACAAGCAAACTTAGAGGCAATCAAACTTAGAAGCAAGCAAAAATAGGATCAAAATCTATTAATTTTCCCCCTTTGGTAATGCAGACATCAAGATAGCAACATGAGATGTGAGGATGAAGTGTAAATACAAGCTTCTAGAATATAATTAAGTCTAATTACAGTACAAAGCAAGCATTTGCCTTGAATATTGTCCAAAAGTATTGTATGACAAACTCACATGAATATAGTTCAAACAATAGTATGAGCAAACATTTTCATATTTTAGCAAATAAAAGCATCACTACTCAGACTAGCATACTAGACATGACAAGGCAAGAGATACAAAAGCTAACAAATAATAACTAGATAAGCAAATCCCACTACAAGGAGCTTCAACAAACTTGATATGCAATGAATTCAAACTTTTTGATAATTTTTTATATTTATATTTTTCATTTTTGTGGTAGGGGTTATTTGCATATCAACCTTATGCTAACCTACCAAGCTAAGCCTTGGTTAACACCATCAAAAGCTTAAAGAGTTGGTCTTGATATACAATTCAATGTACCAGTTCATACCAAAGTGTTATGTTAAGCAGTCTAGAACAAAGTAGTGCGACAATGCAAACCCACTTGGATCTTTTCAATTTTATCACAACACAACATGAATAACAATCATTTTCATTTCATTTTCATTTTTTTATTTTTAGCACAATATTTTTGATAAGACTAAGTTGCGTATTAGCATCCAAGTGAAAAGGACCTAGCTACTGGGTATGTAAAAGATAGCAAATGCACTCAACCTATTCATGTTATTTCTATACTAAGTAGTGATGATTTTCAAATTTTCACAAATAAAAGCCATGCTCAAGACAAATATCAGATGTAATCAACCAAAGTGTAATCAACAATATTAAAGATAATATTCCAAAGGCATAATAAAGCATGTACTTGTAAAGCAATTAATCATATTACAGAAGCTTATACAGTGCTACACATCTCCCCCTCACAAGAAACCATAGGGATGACAAATACCAAGCTCTCCTCTCGAAAATACAAAGCGTGAAGCATCGAGAGGCTTGGTAAAAATATCTGCATGGTTGTTCTAGGTATCGACAAAGCGCAAATCAATATCACCCTTCTCATTGTGATCTCTTAAGAAATGATAACGCACATCAATGTGTTTGGTCCTAGAATGTTGTACTCCATTGTTTTCTAAGCTAATCGCGCTAGTGTTATCACAAAACAGTGGAACACCCTTAAAATCCAACCCAAAATACCGTAAAGTAGAAACAATCCACAAAATATGTGGGCAACAATTAGTGGCAGCTACATATTCAACCTCAGCTGTAGACTGTGCAACACTAGACTGTTTGCGAGAAGACCAACAAACAAGAGAAGAACCTAGAAAATGGCAAGTAACATATGTACTCTTTCAATCAATTCGACAACCAGCAAACTCAGCATCTGAAAAACCTCTCAAGCATAATGAAGACGATGTAGAATACCAAATGCCAAATTCAAGTGTACGCTTGAGATACCTTAGTATGCGCTTGAAAGCTTGACGATGTGAAGCCCTTGGAGAAGCCTGAAAACTGAAAACGAGCGCACATACATACTACGAAGTGTATGTCCGGCCTCGTAGCCATCAAGTAGAGGAGGGAGTCGATCATGCTCCAGAACTCCTTTTGGTCCACTTCTTCTCCATCTTCATCCAGGTCTAGTGCAACTGAAGTACCCATTGGGGTAGCAAGTGGTTTTGCATCAGCCATGTCAAACCATTTTAGCAGGTCTTTAGTGTATTTTGTTTGATGTACAAAGGTTCCTTGTTTTCTTTGCTTGATTTTCAAACCAAGGAAGAAGGTCAGCTCGCGCATCACCAACATTTCGAATTCCCTGCTCATAGAATCAGCAAACTCGGCCACAAGAGTATGAGATGATCCCGCAAAAATTATGTCATCAACATATATCTGAACAAGTAAGAAATATTTGCCATGCATAAGAGTGAACAAGGTCTTATCAACAGAGCCCATTTTGTACCCGTGCTCAATCAAGAAGTTCCTAAGATGGTCTTACCAAGCCCTGGGAGTTGGCTTGAGCCCATATAAAGCTTTGTGGAGTTTAAAGACTCTATGGGGGTACTTGGAATGTTCAAAGCCTAGGGGTTGTTTGACATACACATCTTCTCCTATGAAACCATTAAGGAAAGCGCTTTTTACATCCATTTGAAAAAGTTTGAAACCGCGAGACGTTGCAAAATCAAGCAAAATCCTAATGGCCTCAAGTCGAGCTACCAGAGCAAAAGTTTCTCGAAAATCAACCCCCTCGACATGAGTATAACCCTAAGCCACAAGTCTAACCTTGTTTCTCACTATAGTCCCATCCTCCCCCTATTTGTTTTTGAAAGACCATTATGTTCCAATGATATGAATGTTAGAGGGTGGATCAACAAGAATCCAGACTCGATTTCTATCAAATTTTTCTAACTCTTCATGCATGGCGTTCATCCAACTTGCATCAAACAAAGCATGACTGACATCTAATGGCTCAAAAGTAGCAACAAACACAGAATCAACAAAGTGAGCATTAGATCGTGTTACCCTTTCATTTAGCTCATCCATGGTCTGCTCGGGGGAATGAATTATGTGAATTCGAAGTGGTGCTTCTCTTTGTGATAGAATCTCCCCTTCAACTCTTGCCGAAGTTTGCTCCAAGATTCTTGAGGTCAATCCTTCAGGTCCTCTTGCAGATGTGGACGATGCATCTGGAAATGTTGTAGTAGGAGGTTGTTGTACATTTTCATTATCTTCAACATCTAATGAATCTTCTTCCTCAAAGATCGTTTCACTCATATCATGCTCACTCGCAAGTTCAAAAGAGGGACTAACACATGGAGATGTCTCATCAAAAGTTACATCGCAAGATTCAACAACAGTGTTAGTATCAAGATTGAAGACACGATAAGAGTGACCATGCAAAAAATACCCCAAAAAGATTCCATCAGATGCATGCGACTCAAATTTGTCTAGGTTTCCATGTTTCAGAATGAAGCACCAACATCCAAATACTCTCAAGTGAGTAACCTTTGGCTTCTTTCCGAAACGTAGTTCACATGACGTTAAATTCAATAATGAGCGCAAAAAGATCATGTTGGAGATGTAACAAGCAATACTCATGGCTTCAGCCCAAAATTTCCTACAAGTCCTATGCTCATTGAGCATTGTCCTAGCCATCTCAACAAGTGTGTGGTTTTTCCTCTCAACAACTCCATTTTGTTGAGGAACCCGCGGAGCAGAAAACCGATGCTTAATGCCATGCTCGAGGCAAAAATCAGCAAAGCAACTATTCTTGAACTCGGAGCCGTTATCACTATTAATAACTTTCATTGCACCAGGGAGTTCATTGAATAGTCTCAAAGCTAAGCTCTGAAAGTGTGTAAACACTTCATCCTTGCTTAAAAGAAAGAAGATCCAAGAGTAACGGGAGTAGTCATCCACCACGACAAGGACACACCATTTACCACCTAAAGAACTAACCCGGGAAGAACCTACAGTGTCCATATGAAGAAGCTCTCCGGGTTATTCCGTCATCACCATATTAATGGGTGAATGAGAGGTGGAGACTGTCTTTCCAAGTAGACAAGGAGCACAAACAAGGTTCTTCTCAAATTTGAGATTGGGCAATCCTCAGATTAGTACTTGGGCACTCAATCGAGCAAGCAAATCAAAACTCATATGCGTTTGTCTCCTATGCCACATCCAGAGATCAGAAGATGGTTCAGCAAGAAGGTAATGAGAAGAAACAAATGACTCAGAGAAATCCGCTCCAAAAACTCTCCCAACTCTTGAAATCTTCCAAATAAAAGCGCTAGAAGAATCAAGTACTTGAGAGGTATCACGTCCAAAGTGTACCTCAAAACGGTCATAAAGCAACTAAGATACGAAAAGCAAGTTGTATCCCAAATTCTCAACCAAAGAATTATTTGTGAGAGTGAAGTTTTCATTGATCTTAATCGTACATTGGCCTTTCACTCTACTTCTTCGATTGTTTCCAAAAGTGATGTATTCTCATTGCTTGGTCAAGGTAAAGCTAGAGAACCATGATGACTTTTTGGTCATGTGGCGTGAAAAGTCGGAATCCATGATCCACTTGTTCTCCAGATCTCCATCCTTTCCCTACACAGAACAAGAAGATCTCGAGTACTCAGGGCTGGGGTTAGTAAAAAACATTTAGGAATCCAGCGCTGAACAACTCGAGAGTCAAGCAAAACAAAAGATTGTGCATGATATGAATCATGATGATAAAAGCGAGGTCTACTTTTAAAGTAAGAGCCTGCAAAGTGATGAGGTCTCCCAAAATGACATGGACCAAAACCACTAACACGTGGTCTAACATCATATGAAGCATGATGTAAAACACGATGGGTAAAGTCACTCATGTAACCACGCGGAGCCTCAAAATTAGAATGAAAGCGATAATCACACTCATGCATATCTAAAGATGGGCAATACATGTCCTAAAAGTTCATCACTTTACCACGCCATTCATCTTTGATACGTCTAAAACAAAACCCAATCAAATGATCTACTCGATAATAATAAGAGCAATGATAAATTTTCTTGGGAGTAGGTGCATAAGTTTCAGGTGCAAATATCACAGTTTTCCTGGGTTTTTGCTTGGAGTCTATCATTGGTGTTGGTATAGTTTTCTTTGTAGGTTGCGTAGGATTCTTGGCTTTTTGAGTGGTGTCTAACTGGGCTATCTCTTTCTCAAGGGTAGTAGGAGGAGTGAACATAGTTTTGCTCAGAGTATTTGTTGTGGTTCGCTCATAACCCAACCCTAGAGCTAATCCTGCCCTGTCAGCACACATTTTTGTTTTAGCCAAAAGCAAATCCATTTTACCCTCCCCTTCGCTACATGTTGGGGGAAAATGCTTCACTTTCAGGACTTAGAGATTAACAGTTCAAAATAACTTATCAGCTTCGGAGCTGCTGGGGGAATATATTTCCCTTGAACAGGGGCCAAATGACGTCAGCCTCCGACAGCCTTCGGCCCAGAGCCCAGCACTGTCGGAGCCTGTTTTCTCTCTAAGTGTTGTTTTCAGGTCCCAAGGTGCCTTTCGGAGCCTGTAGCTTCGGAGCCCTCAGATCGGGGGGTCCGGCTCGGAGCCCCCAGTTCGGGCCCACCCTCCGGGCGCAGGATGCCGGAGGCCACCCTCCGGGCGCAGGACCCCGGAGGCCACCCTCTGGGTGCAGGATGCCGGAGGCCGCCCTCCGGGAGCCCAGTTCGGAGCCTTGTTCGGAGCCTTGCTCGGGGCATGCTTCGAAGCCCCCTTCGGGGTGCACCTCGGAGCCCTCTTCGCAGCCTCTGCAGGAAGGCTCCGGCCCCTACTTCGAGCTCAGGAAATATCTAAGTGTAGGCCATACCAGGGGCCCCGACACCCCTGGTATGTCGTTTAGCTGGTCAAAACCTGGCGCAGTCTGACACGCCTGTAAAGCTGTAAAGCTGCAAAGTACCTTTGTACCGTAGCTAGCCCCTTTTCCGGAGTACCCCTCCGAAGGCTACACAGTGCCCCCGGGCCCGTAGCAGTGGGCTAAAAGGACTCCGGGCCACTGGCCCGACGCGTCTAGGGATTCCGGGCTCCGCACCCGAAGCATCCCAGGGTCGAAGGTGACCCAGAGTCGAAGGTGGCTCAAAGTCGAAGGCGGCTCACATTATCACAGGGGCGGCGGCGCTCTAGATTGCACAGGCTTGGGATTTAGGGGTGTGAGCAGAGTGCGGTGAGGGGAGGGGTTTAAATAGGGGTCGCCAGCAGTGAGGATGGAAAGCTTTACCGAGGAAACCCGAGGTGGTTTCCTAATTTCTTCGGTGAGGCTTCCAAAGGCACGGGCTATCTTCCGAGGAGAGAGGGGAGCGCGCCGACAGGCAGGTCCCACATGTTGGTGA
Source organism: Zizania palustris (assembly GCA_019279435.1). Classification (NCBI taxonomy): domain Eukaryota; kingdom Viridiplantae; phylum Streptophyta; class Magnoliopsida; order Poales; family Poaceae; genus Zizania; species Zizania palustris. Next base: position 88,757,175 of record JAAALK010000082.1, on the reverse strand, counting down.
CGCGGTGCTGGGTTGGGTCGGGCTGGAGGTGAATTGAGGGTTGAGGCCCATTAAGATTTAAAATTATTTTCTGAATTAAAATAAATCCAGTAATTCTTTTTTTGTATTAAGGGTTGAATCACTGTTGATAAAAATTTGTAAAAATTCCTAAAATTGTATCTTTGCCTCTAGATTCTATCATAAATTTTTCAAGTTGAAATTTTGAATATTTCTCCGTGTTTGGCTTTAATAGGGCTCTTTTAGGATTTTCTTTAATTAAATAATTCCATTAATTCCCTGAAAAATATATTTCCTTTATTTTATTTATTTTTAAATCTTGGGATTTTACACATGTTGACAAAAGCTTTCAAGCAAGGAACCCACATCTAGCAAAGTATCTAGAAGAAATCCGCAAAACAGAAGCAGCATTCAAAGGATTTTCGGTTCGAAGTATCCCTCGAGCCGATAATCAACTTGCAGACATTCTAGCAAAGGCTGCAGCCGTAGCATTGGATCTCCCGGAGGGTGCTTTCTATGAAGACCTAGTCAAGCCTACATTCAATAAATTACCCTCCGCAGAAGTCCTTTGCATTCCAGCTGCATATTGGCGGGCTCCGATAATGGATGTCTTGCAAGGTAGCGCAGATTCTTCAGAAGGTCCGGATTTTCGAAGGTTACAAGCAAGGGCTCGAAATTATAAGCTTGTCAATGGAATGTTGTACAAAGCCAGAGTTTGTTCTCCTCTACTCCGGTGCATCTCCTAACTCGAAGGCCAAGATATACTTCGGGACATTCACGAAGGTTTATGTGGAAGCCACCTAGCCCCTCGTGCTCTAGTAGGAAAGACACTTCGGCACGGGCTCTACTGGCCGATAATTGTAAGAGATGTGGAGGAGTTGGTTCGAACCTGCCAAGGATGCCAGTAGATGGGAAGACGAAGCCACCGTCCGCCAGTACCACTTCAAGCTATTGCCCCAGTATGGCCAATGGCTCGGTGGGGCATGGATCTCATCGACCCTTTTCCAATGGCCAAAGGCAGCTTGAAGTTTGCAGTGGTAGCAATCGAATATTTTTCCAAGTGGGTCGAAGCAGAATCCTTGACTGCTATCACTTCAAGGAATGTGCAAAAATTTTCTGGCAAAATATTATATGCAGGTTTGGAGTACCAAGGGAGCTAACTATGGATAATGGAACCCAGTTCGAAGCTGACACATTCAAAGAATTTTGTGAAGAACTGGGCATTAAGTTATGCTTCGCAGCAGTGCGCCACCCACAGTCCAACGGAGCCTTCGAGCGAGCCAACGAGAATATTCTCTCCGGTCTGAATCGAAGGATTGTCGGGTTTGCCAAGGGGCTGTGGGTCGAAGAGCTCCCCAAGATTTTATGGTCCATTCGGACCACTCAAGCCAGGTCCACGGGCTTTACCCCATTTAGACTACTATTCGGAGATGAGGCCATGACTCCTGCGGAGCTCACGGGTGGATCCCTTCTTGTAGTACAACCCGGAGATGAAAACAAGAGGAACACTTCGCTATACTTGTTAGAAGAAACAAGGCTTCGAGCTGTCGCCAATCTGACGAAGTACCAAGACCAAACAAATTCATGGTATGACCTGAAGATAAAGCTGAACGAGCTTAGACCAGGTCATTTAGTTTTGCGAAGTGTAATAGCCCCGGGGAAGCAAGGAAATAAATGGGAAGGACCATATATTATCCTACGCTCAGGGCGCCCCGGATCGTTTAAATTAGCTAATTTAGAAGGGGAAGAATTGAAACATGCATGGCATGCAGAGCACCTTAAGCGTTACTACGCTTAGGGGCTCCTTGTAATTAATTGTAAATTTCCTTTTCTAAATAAAGTGGATGTTCGAATCTTCTTTGCTCTTCGAATATCCCTTACTCCTGGTGGACGCATCAGGAGGACGGAGATGCTTGTGGAGTCAAGCATCTTCCTAAGGACCCGGGCAACAGCATTCGAACCGTTGGTTCAAGGGCTTCGCTGCCAGCCTACGGATTCCCGGCTCCGGCTTGTTAGAATCCGTAGAAGAGTCTAAGGACTTTAAAAGAACATATTTCTGGCCTCCAGGTTCGAGCATCTGTAAAAGAGCCGAAGGTGTCCAGCCTATGGATTCCAGGCTCCGGCTTGTTAGGATCAGTAGAAGAGTCTAAGCACTTTAAAAGAACAGATTTCCAGCCTCTGGGTTCGAAGCATCTGTAAAAGATCCGAAGGTGGCCAGCCTACGGATTCCAGGCTCCAGCTTGTTAGGATCCGTAGAAGAGTCTAAGGACTTTAAAAGAACTGATTTCCGGCCTCTGGGTTCGAAGCATCTTTAAAAGAGCCAAAGGTGGCCAGCCTATGGATTCCAGGGTCCGGCTAGTTAGGATCCGTAGAAGAGTCAATGGACTTTAAAAAAATAGATTTCTGACATCCAGGTATGAAGCATCTGTAGAAGAGTCGAAGGTGACCAAGCAATAAGGTTTCAGGGCTCCGGCCAATGAGACACTTTTAAAGTCCTAAGCGACTAGTATAGGAGTCTGCAAATATAAATTCAGCTCCAAAACTTACAAAAATCATAATACGAACGTATGGTTCGAAGAACTCTACGAAAATGTAAACTATGGTTATTAAGTGTTGTGCGAAGCATCAGATTGTTGTGCACATCATTGTGTCTGACGGACCTTATTGCAACACGTAAGGTCCCCCACCCACAAGGAGGGGTAGGAGGGTAAAGAACAACAAGATGCTTCCGGAGCAATTCATATTAATTTATCATACTTTTACATCAAGAGAAATTTTGGTCTAAGCCTAGGAAGAATCGGAGACCCTTTCGGCCTCTAGAACCACTTCTAAGGCTACTTGGACCTCCGGAGCTTGAAGCTGTCGAGGATATCTTTTTAGTTCGAGTGCTTCTTTTCTTCTTCGAAGCTCGCAGTTTCTTCTACTCCTCTTGAAGCTCAGCCCAAGTCAGAAGCCTTTCGGAGTTAGCCTTCGCAGGGTCTTTGGCCTAATACTCCGAGTCAGACCAATCTATATACTCGGATGATGAAGATGTCTTCTCCTTTTCCTCCTCCTTGATGTAAGTTAAGACTTCTTGACAAACTTAGAGGGTTACCTCTCCTTTATCTCCGTGAGGAATAGAGAAGCGGGAGCGGCGGTAAGGCCTTAAGCTCTCAAGGACTGACCAGTACCGACGGAGCCCTTCGTTAATTTCCAGTATTTCAAAGTCAGGCTCCGAAGGACATGACAGAACCTAAAAGAATAAAACACCCAAACAAGTTCTTCGTTTATAAACTTTTTATTAATGCAAGGGGCTTTACAAGATTTCTTAGACATGATTAAGCGCCCTATGAGCTAAACCTGCAGGTCGGTTGGCGGAGCAGGAGGTGTCGGAGCCAGCGAAGCTAGAAGCGGCGGCCTTGTTTGTGCTTGCTTCTGTCGATGGGCCTCGTCGATCCAAGCTTTAGCTGCAGCCTTGTGGTCTGTTTTCCAGGATGAGCGGTAAACTTCCCAAGCCGAGGCTACATCTGGCGAAGGATGCAACAAGTTCTCGGAGGCAAAGCTTCCAGGTGTCGAACCCCTGACAGGAGCGATAGGAATCCGAAGGGCTTCGAGGTGACGGAGGACTCCGATTCTAGCGCACTATCTGGAGATCTCTCCGTACCAGACACCGGAGCCCATCATCAGCGACGTCGCCACTTGAATCCTCTTCAGCTTCTGGTCAAGGGACTCGCTGGCCACAATAGAAGACGAAGGGCACATGGTGCCAAAATATTCCAAGGTACCCTGAAGGGCATCCAAGGTATGCTCCACTATAATGGCATTCTTCTTCTCTGCCGCCTCCAGCCCCGCAGCAATGGCAGATACTTCGGCCATCTGGGATAGTAGGGAGCTTTTCTGAGCCATCGCCTGCTTGAGAGAGCCTTGGAGCTCTACCAGTTGAGTGCTCGAAGTAGACGCCGCCTGCTGGAGCTTCTCGACCTCTGCTCGGAGTACCAAGCACTCGGCCTCAGCCTCTTGGGCTGAAGTTCGGAGTGTGCCGCTGTTCTGCCTTTCTAGTCAGAGGGCTTCGTCGGTCTCGGCCCTAGCCCTCCGTTCTTCGAGGAGCTCTTCCTCCAACTGAAGTGTTTTCTCTTCGGAGTCTTTAAGCGCGGATTTGAGGGTGGTAACCTTCCTCTTGAGTCGGTTAGTTTCGACTTCGTTGGAAGTCGCTGCCGCTCTAGCAAGGACAAATTGCTGCAAGATGAACAAGTAGGTACCAAGTATTTACATTTGTTAATTGAAGATATTCGTGGTACTCTTTATACCTGAAGGGCTGCCCTTTCGAGGGCTAAGTTAAGCTCCGGGGCCGTGGCTTCGCTCAAGACGGAGACCAAGTCGGAGTTAACGACTTCCTGGCCTTTCTCCGCCAAGGGCTCCAGAAGCGCCCGGAGGCCCATCCATTGCTCTAGGAAAGGAGCCAAAAAAGGAAGCCAAGACAGAGCTTGGCGGTCATCTACTATTGCCTCTTCCTCCGAGTTGCTTGCTGAAGGCTCGTTGGAAGAGGGTGTTGTCGCCGGAGCAGGAGGGAGTCCAAGGCTTGACTTGCTTTTTCCCCTCCCCAGCATGAAGGATGGAGGCCCGACTCCGACGGAGGTTGATCCTCCATCGACGGCTGTCCCTTCAGTCGGAGTCGCGTCGGTGGAGACGGCCCCTGCCACCGGAGCCACGTTGGCGGAGACGACCCCTGCCACCAGAGTCGGGGTGTCCAGGGGAGCAGAAGTGTCCATCAGAGCAGCAACCTCAGAAGAGGCTGGAGCTTCGTTTGCAGTCGGGGCTTCATCGACCTTCGATATGCCTACAGCATTGAGGTATTTGGTGAACATTCACGAGTAATAACTGTTGCAGGAATTGACCAAAGCAAAAGTTTCGAAGTATACCTTCGGAGGCACCTTGAGGTCAAATGGTTGGGTCCTCCAGGACTTCGTACATCCGGAGAATCTCGTCGAGGTCATACCCCGAGGTCCTCTCCGGTGTAGTTGCCTCTGGAGCCTCAACCTCCACCGTGATCACCCCGGCTACGGGTGAGTTGGGGGCGATAGTCTCTAGCTCCGAGCTCACAGCGGCGGGCGCTGGAGTGTGTGCCGTGTCTGCCTCTCGAGAAGAATCTTCGGTTGGGGCCCCTGCTCCGTCTACATCGCCTTCCAGAATATAGTTCTCGAAGTCCTTCGCCAATTGGACGTCGGAGCCCTTGCTTCCGGAGCCTTTGCTCCCAGAGTCCTCCGAAGCTGTGCTCCGAATGCCCAAGGACGAGGCAGATGAAGCTGGGGTCAACTGAGGAGGGATTTTTAATACCTTCTTCCCCTTCTTGGCGGGGGTTTTGCTGACTTTGTTCGGAGGCTCGGCGATGGCTTTCCTCTTCCGAGGGGCCGCTCCGGCCGGGTTGAAATCCGACAGAGAAGGAGGCACCATTCTGAGGGCTTCCCACACCCTGTTGGAGCACTCCCAGCTCCCCACCAGCTCTATCCTTTTTTGCCTTTCGGCCACCGTAGGGGCTCCGAGGACCCGTTCGGTGGCCCGTGCTATCTGCTCTGGGGCTAACGCCAGTGGAGCCGCTGAAAAAAGGTAACATATTATAAGTATGCTATTTTTTTCATCTAACATGCTATTGCAGGAGAATCGAAGTCTTACCTAGATTTCGGAGCTCACCCTCTGAAGCGTGTTGAAACACTATCGGCCAGTCAGCCCCGAGGGGTGGAATTTGAAGAGCGATGAACACTTCGGCAAGGTTGCGCATGCTCATGCGACTGGCCACTAAAGTTAATAGCCCTAGCCGCGTTGAGAGTAGGCTAGGGTTCGGGGTGACCTCCGCCTCTTTTCGAAACCAGATCTCTTAGAAGGGTCCAGCGAAGTGGGAGACCACTCCGACTTCGGCGTAGAACCACCGAAGGATCCAATTAGTATACCATCGATCGTTGATGGCCTTCACTGGAAAATGCTGGGCATGCTCCCTCCGCAACTGGAAGTTGACGCTTCCGAAGGCCGTTATCACTTTGGTGTCTCCGGGGCCATCTTGTGGCTTTGGCTGGAAGATGGCTTCGTGGATGGCGGCGAAGACCTCTGATCGCCCTTCGCACCCTTAGGCTCGAAGCGCCCACTCGAAGATGGCCAGCCGGGCGATAGCAATGGGAGATATCTAAGGCAAGGTAATGTGGAACATGTCTAATACCTCAGATAAGAAATTGATGGAAGGAAGCCCCAGACCTGCTTCGAAGAATGCCTCGAAGACCACGACTTCTCCACTTCATGGCCTCGGAGTTGCTTCTGGTCCGGGGACCCGAGTCCTCATTCCGGACCCCAGCTTCCCTTCCACGGCTTCTTCGATGGATTCCGCGGTGGTTGTGGATTGGCCGATGAGGAAGCTTTGGGGTTTTTTCTTCTTGGATGGCGGGCGGAGTTCTCGAGGATTCTTGGGCCAGGCGTCTCCCGGAGCCCCCACCATTGCTGCTACTGCTTAAGCCACCCAAGCTTGCCTCTGCGCCAAAGTACCCGCCGCCGTTGGTACGGTGTGGCTGGTCCTCGCCATGGCTCAGTTGCTCAGGAAGTTGAGGGAGTTGGAGGTTGAAGAAAGTAAGTTTTGGATGCTAGGCACAGTAAAAAGCCCTTGGTGAATTCCGATCCCCTTTTTATAACCTTCCGCTAGTTGTTGTGCTTCAATTACATTCACACTGCAGGTTCAACTTCCGTCACTGGTAGGTGGGTCCAGGATGCAAAACGGTGTGAGTCAACCGTAAATTTCGACTGTTACCTTTTGAGAGCATAACAGCTACTTGTATAGTAACGGTTCTAAATAAACGGCTCTTCACGACGTGGACTTCGCAACGGTTCTCTTTCCCACGAAGCGTTCACACGGCGGTTTTGGGTTCAAAGCCGTTGTCTGAATGTTTTGGGTCAAAGACCCTTCGAATGAATGTAATGTGTTCAAACTTCTCTAAGTCTTAGAATATGAAAATGTTCCTTGCGTATACTGCTTCCCTTCTATACAGGTTAAGTTCGGAGAAGTGTATTCAAGGGGCTACTGTTGGGGGAAAATGCTTCACTTTCAGGACTTAGAGATTAATAGTTCAAAATAACTTATCAGCTTCGGAGCTGACGAGCTTATGGATGAAGGTGGAGGATTCGTTAAGACGAAGGGTGCTCCGACTTATGATCTGAAGGAACCCTCCGCAGGATATGAAGCTCCGGAGCAAAATGGAAAGGTTGATAAGATGTTTGACTTATCTACTTGCTCCGGGTAGATTTTACCATGTTAACCCTGTTCAGGGTACTGAATAGTTTCCACTATGTCGGTTGTAATTGAGGGGTAAATAGGTCTTTTCCTTAGACTTTTTTGCCTATAAATACCCCCCTTCTTACCCTGTAATAGGCATAGAATACTCAGCTATTGAATACACGCATTCGGACTACTTAAGCTATTATCCAATTCTGAGGCTTGAGATAGTTCTTAAACACGAACTCACTGTTTGTGTGTTCTTAATCTTAGAGAACATGTTAGCGTAATCTTTTACGCCAACAATACACTTATCCACCATGGAAAGAAGATAATCATTCTCACACATAAGTTTTTTCTACTTGCTCTCTAGCAAAGTTGAGTTGGTTCTTAAGGATGATGCAGGTGGAACATGTCGTCTGCACATCCTTAGAACACTCTACACTCTCCAATCTAGCCTTAAGTTCATCAACATGCTTTTCCCTCAAATTAATACTTTCAATAAGTAAAGGACAATTCATGCATTTATTGATGACAACAGGACTAGACTCCACCTCTAAAAGATGTTTCTGAACAATTTCAAGTTTTTCAAGATTTTGAGCATGAGCCAGACGCAGCTGAGCAATTTTGTTCATAACAACAAGACAATACTCACATTCACCATTTTCAGACTTAGACTTCAGCATGACAAGTTCAGTGAAAAGAGATTCAAGTTTGAATTTTAGTTCCTTTCATTCTTTAGCAGCAAGTTTAAGTAATCTATCCTGAGAGATGACAACATCATGTAATTCATCATTTTGAACAAGAAGCTGATCACATGATAGACTTACCTCAGATGAGTCTAGCGGATCACTGCAATGAATGTCGTTGGCCATGAAGCAAAGGTCGGTGAAGTCTTTTGTCTTCTTTTCTTCATTCCTGGATGGCTCCTCCTCATCCGAGCTTGGCTCCTCGCTTGACGTACTGTCGATGTCGCTGATGGTGGCCACAAAAGCTCTGGCTACTTTTTAGCCACTTTTCCACGCTTTCCTTTGAAGAAGGGTTTCTTGGCTCTTTTCTGGTGTTTGTGCTCAATTTCATTCTTTACTTTTAGTTTTCGGCAATTAGCTTTGATATGATTAAGATCTCCACACTCAAAACATCCTCGAGAGCCTGCTCTCCTTTGATCCTATCTATCATTACAAAATCGTGTGAACTTTTTGACTATGAGAGCAATCTCCTCATCATCCAATGTGTCCACCTGTTCTTTAGTGACAGAGACCAAAGAAGACAAGGCAAAACCTCTAGAGAAAGCACAAACTCCAGAACCACCAGAAAGATTAACTCTAGATAAGGTGCCACAGCTAGAACTAGAAACTAGTGCCATGGATTGTGGCAAAGAGTTCCCAATTCCAGAACGAGACGTCTTGGCAATCTCGGTGGACTTAAGCTTACTGAAGAGCTCATCACAAGTCAAAGTGTCATAGCTTGCCGACTCTTCTAAACTAGATATCTTAACCTGCCATATGCTTTGATCAAGAGCATAGAGAAGTTTGATATCTCTATCTTGATCTGAATAAGCTGAAGTCCCAATGGAGCGCAAGTTTCTCACAATCCTATCAAATGGACCAAACATGGCATCTACAGATTCACGAGGGCCTTGCACAAACATTTGATATTCTTTATTATATGTGCTTTGTCGCCTAGCCTTAATCTGAGTAGTGCCTTCATGAAAAGTTTTCAAAGTTGTCAAAATTTCTCGGGCAGTTCGTAGGTGCTGGACCCTATCAAACTCATTCCGACTCACACTGATGAACAGTATGTTTCTTTCCTTGCTATTATAGTCATATTGTTCCTTCTCAACCTGAGTGGTGCGAGTTTCAGGGATCACATATCGGGAATCAACAATGTCCCATATAGCACTTCCATGGCTTAGTTGATAAGCCTCCATGCGCACCTTCCAATAAGCAAAATCTCGAACATCAAACATCGGAATCTTAGTATTCTTGTCCATGTCGCCAAAAGGATCACAAACTGGTTAAGGTCAACTAGTGATCTAACCGGCTCTGATACAAATTGTGGGATCAAAATAGGTGGCTAGAGGGGGGAGTGAATAGGTGCCTCAACAAATTCTCGTGAATAAGATGGCCTGTTCAGATCACCCAACGCACCCCTAAAAGATTGTAGAAGAAAAATTGAGGATTACAGATAAGAATTCAGACAAAGAACACTAAAATTTGAATTCTTCCTTTAAATCAGAGTTTGAAATGCTGAAATGCTTATGTTGGAGATTGGTTTGCTGATTTACACTATCTAGATCGACAAGTGAAAGTCGAACAGAAGGCTATCAGCCACTAATGTGCCGATAGGGTTCAGAATTTCAGAATTCACAACTGACAGAGATTATGTAAAGAAATTTGCAGTAGATGCACACATGCTTGATTTGAACATTGATTTTGAACAAAACAGTCCACAAAGCAAAACTTGTATTCAATTCTGAGAAGTATAAATGTCCATACATCACTATTAACTGAAACTCAAAAACACTATTTTGTTGAACCTGTATGACCTACAGTAAAGAACCATCAGCAGTTATAGTATTTGTGTACAGAACCTTTAAAATCAGATAAACTACTAAGTACACAACATCTTGAATAAACTGCTTGGCAATTTTTGGATCAACTACTATGTTGTTTTCACAGCAAAACAGCAATCACAAATCGATCCAAAAACAAGCTTTTGATAGGCATGGAAAGGTCCAAAGCAACAACAGAATTGAAATCATAATATTATTCATAAACCAGTAAACAAACTTGCAGCACTTGAACACAAAGAAATCCGTTTCAGTAAATCAAACACACACCTACATATAGGTTCTACCCACAAATTCTTACTGAATTCACTTGAAGTCAAGACTGTGGATAAAACAACAAGAAGAAGTATAATTACATAGCTAGATCATCTAGACAGTAAAGAAGGTTATGTTTGAATATTACTTGTGCACTGAGAAAGTCTTCAAGAACCAGACCAAAATACTTTCAAGATGAACACACAAACTAACAGAAACTTTCTCAGCATACAAAAGAACAGATCAGAAGTACTTGATCAAGATGGCAGAACCCTGAAGAAGTCAGTTTACTAAACTATTCTCATGCACTAAACAACTAAAATCTAAAACTTCAATCAACTCGAATTGCAGAACAAAATCATAGTTGACATCTGTGGGATCAGAATGGCGACTAGAGGGGAGATGAATAGGCGCCTTGACAAATTCTTGCGAATATGATGGCCTTTTCAAATCACCCAACGTACCTCTAAATGAACAAGCGGAAGTAGATGTAGTAAATACTCCAATAAAACAGATGTTATCACCCTCCTATCTAATATTATGTCAGATGATAGATTGAGGGATCACCAGCACTAAATTTGCACACACAAAGACTACACTTTAAAAATAGCTCGAAACCTTTTCTGTTCCATACAAAAGACTCACATAAAAAAAATTTAGAATGGCCTTGGTAGAAAATGTGCTCAGCAGTACATGCAGTTGTTAATGGTGAAAAGCATCACTGCATACGGCAGCACATGATCGGGAAGCTCGGAAATAAAAAAAGGGAGAAAAATATTTCTAGATTCAACTTTCAGTCTTCATGATTTTCAGCAAATGACCACCTTCTAGAATTTTTATAGCATATAGATGAGACAAAAACTATATGTAACTGTGTTCAGAACCTTTTGTAAACTTCAAACATGGAACCCTTGTAACTTGGACAACAAGAGTTATGTAGAACTCAGGTCCAAAAAAAGAACCAAAACCAATCAAAAATCACCTCAAAGATTGAATCCAGACTGAAAACAGAACACAACTTGGCAGAAATCAGCAGTTTTTAGAACTTTTAAGGCACTTTGTTGGACAGGAAAATATATGCATTAGTGGTCAAAACCTTTCGCAAATTTCAAACATGGAACCCTTGAAACTTGGATAACAAAAGTTATGTAGAACTCAGGTCCAAGAACAGTACCAAAACAGATCAAAACTCGCTTCAAAGGTTGAATCTAGACTGAAGACATAACTCAATCAGCAGAAATCAGAAAGTTTCCGAGACTGTTTAGGCAATTTGTTGGACAGAAAAATATATACATCAGTGGTCAAAAACTTTTGCAAACTTCAAAAATGGAACCCTGAAACTTATACAACAAAAGTCGTGAATAACTCAGGTCCAAAAACAGCATCAAAATAGTTCAAAACTAAGCTCCAAAAGTGAATCTAAAAAGATGAACAATACCTGCGCTGAAATAGAAATTAAGAACAAAATTAAGAACAACAAAAAGACTAGAACAAAATAGAAATTGTGGTTGGTAGCCCCGAAAATGTTCAACTGAAAGAGTCCCCTAAACCCTAGGCCTTTGGTTCCTTTATATAGGCAAGCCCATTAAAGAAATCTCCAAAATGTCATTAGGATAAAAGTTCCAGGTATTTGCCTAATTGCCATAATGAATTTTCAGAATTACAAATTCTGAAAAATCCATTAATGAAAACTCCTAATTTATTAAATCATTCACCCTATTCTTTTAATATTTTTTCAGAATTAAGAATTCCGAAAAATACTAAAAGATTAGACTTAATCTAGACGATAAAACATAAAAAATAAACTCCTAATTACTAGAATTAAAAACATTTTCTGATGCAACGGTTTTCAGCAAAAACCGACAAATCCTCCTCATCACTTGCACTGGCCTCCCTTCCACTGACTTGACCGTCATTCTGTCTCGACCATCCGTCCATCCATGTATTGATCTATCTCCTCGTGCACTCCTGAGGTCATCTCCAACTTCACCTGACATCCTTGATCCTCTAGCATCGAGCTCCCTGCTTGACCCTTGATCACTCGTTGTTGACAGTTGGTTAGCATCTCCACCCTGCACAGATGAGACAAGCCAAAACAAGAGATGCAACGCATACCGATCCCCTCGGCATACACTCTTCATAACCACACATCGATCCAATCGATGTAATCAAACCATCACTCACTCTGTAGGACCGAAAGTAGTGACCAGAGGAGGGTGAATGGGCGCCTAAAAATTTCTTGCTAAACTATATCTGAATCCCAATACCCAAACGAATTTAACTAGACAAATAATATTAGCAAAGCAAATTACTGGAACTAAAGTTGTCTAGCCTAAAAATGATCGGTGTCTTATTTGAAATGATATTAAAGATAAACTAAATAAAAATATTGCAGTAAATAAAAACACCTAGATAAATCACGAAAAATTAATTCAGAAATAAACATGGATTATTCAAAAATTAATTCAGAAATAAACTTAAAATATTGCACGTAAAAACTAGACTAAAAATATTACTGTGACTAATAATATTTTTTTTCTTTTTATATGAGCAGATTAAACAAAAATATTTAAATAAAAATTACGAATTAATTAATAAGCAGATTAAATAATAATGTCTAGCAGATAAAAATTATCTACGAAAATACTAAAACAGTAATTAAAAGAGATAACTATTTATTTAATTAACTAGCTGAAAAATAGCAGATTAAAACTTCTTACCTGCATTGACGAATCCCCTGGTTACTTCGCTGCCCATCATAGAAGCTCCGCCGGGCTTGGGTGTTGTAGATGGATTTCAGAGTAGCTGTTGTCGCCGAAACGTGAGACGAAACCGTGCCGTGCAAAGGCAAGAAAGCCTGCTATTGCCGCACACGGATTCCCCCCTTTTTTTTCTTCGCTTCCATGCGCCCGCCGTGGGAAAAGGAAATTCCTGCTGCACGCCTGGACGCAGTGTTGCCGTGCCCTGCTGCTTCTGCGTGTCGCGCGTCACGCGCCGCTGCCTTGCATGCTGCGCCGCTCGCCGTGTTCTGCGAAAGAGCCGTTGTTGCTGTCTTCCACCGCGCGCGCGCTGCACTGCACAAGGAAAACGCGCCAGGCTGCCACCTCGGTCGCTGCGTGCATGGAGCAAGTCAAAAAGCTGCCGCCTATGATTTATCTCCGCACGGCAGCGATGGCAAGTGTTGCTGCTATTGCTTCGATCTTGCGCCTTGTGAAGTGCTTTCGCCGTGGGGTCCGCTTGTGGCAAGGGCTAGCGTGTTGCACGTAGAAAACCAGCAGCTCCGCTGTGGCAAAAGTTGCCGTGCGGAAGACAGAGTTGACGCCGATGAGACGATATCAGAGGAAGTCGAAATTTTTGTAGTTTGAAAAAAATATTGTACGTGGACTGTAGATTGATCTCGGAAAAGAATAAAATAACAGTCACCCTATACCTAGGGGGGTAGGGGCCTATTTATAGGCGACTCCTAATACATGAAAAAGACTAATTTACCACTAGGGTAAATTACACTAACTCTAAAATAAATTTCAAAATTACTAAAATACCCTTGGAAAAATCAACTGACAAAAATAAAAATATTTTGGACTTAAAAACTCAATATTAATATCATAAAAACAAAATAATCATAGGTTGTCAGTTTTGCGCCGAAACTGACAAAGCGTCCACCGTCTTTGCACCGAGTACTCGGATTGGACAGATCCGATCCCGCAGCTTCCTCAGCCCGGCAATCGACAAGTAATCAAAAACATATACTAGCTAGAGTAAGTAAAGAAGATCAATGATATAACAAAAGCAAGCTCAAAATGTGATTGATGATTATGCATGATATGAACACACACAAAAAGATTCAATAAAAAATAAAGAAGAAAGAAAAGTTGACTCAAAGTATCCTAAAAAGGATACACAACTGCCAAATCCCCTCGCAAACGCTCAAAAGTAGACTGATTTATGGGTTTGGTAAAAATATCAGCCAACTACTGAGGAGTATCATCATCAACAAGATCAATGATCATGAGTGGGAGCAAACGGTCCAACGCCAGGTCTAGCAAAGGTGCTAAACCAGTGTTGAGCCATCTGCTCATATGTAGGAAAGCAGAAGGAATCATATGAGTCTGGACCAAAACGCGGCTCAAAACGCGGTCCTCTGTTCTGCCTAAAATCACAGCCACAAGGTCCAAAACCGTATCCATAACGATCTGGAACTCTGCCGGAACAAACACCACCCTCCGGAGCACGATCATAAAAACCGTCTCCTCTACTACCACCTACATGACGTGGCCTGGCCTCTAGCCTCTCTCTACATCGAGGAACTCTCTGTCTACCACCCTGCTGGTAGAATTGCTGCTGCCCACCTCGAGCTCTCTCTACTCCCTCAACCCGCTTCCTCCTGAAGCAAAACTCCTCAAGATGCCCGTCTCTTTGACAAAACTCACAATGGTAGGTAGGCTTCTTGGGATGTGGTTGAGGCTTGGGATTCTTAGGCTTGGTGGTGTTGGGTGTAGTATCTTTGGTGTGAGAGGGTCCAGGTAAATAATCAAGAGAAGTGTGGAGAGGTTTAGTGTAACACCCCAAATTTTCAAAACAATAAAAATATTATTAAATTCAATTTCTTGGAATTTATATTTCTGAAAATACTTTTAATACTCTTTCATACCCTTTTGAACTACAACATAGAGTAGATGACCAAACCAGGACCTAAAATTTTTTGTATAAACTCCCAAGGCCAAGAAATGTTTTTGAGAATTTTTACAAATTTTTATCCACTTGGGAAATGCCCCAAAAGGTTTAAACTATTTTCTGCAATTATTTTTAATCAGAAAACCTTGAAAACAGTAATGGGCTTCCCCTCCCTCCTTTCTCTCTCTCCCAGCCGGCCCAGCCCACTCCTCCTCGTGCGCGCCAACTGACTGGTGGACCCCACCCGTCAGTGACCTCCTCTCAGTGCCCTCGCCCGGCCCCACCTATCGGCACTGGTTACCTCCCCGCGCGCGCGCACCCAACATCGCGGCCCAACCCGTCAGCCCTCTCGTTCACTTGCTCGCGCTCACTGGCCAGTGGCCCCCACCTGTCAGACTCGTCGTCTACCTCCCGCCTCCGCCCCC
This sequence comes from Zizania palustris, assembly GCA_019279435.1. Classification (NCBI taxonomy): domain Eukaryota; kingdom Viridiplantae; phylum Streptophyta; class Magnoliopsida; order Poales; family Poaceae; genus Zizania; species Zizania palustris. The sequence continues at coordinate 88,742,024 of JAAALK010000082.1, read as the reverse complement.
AAATTCCGCCGGCCGACGACCCCGCCTCGGATCCGCCTCGCTGGCCCCTCCCGCATTCAATCGACGCCGGTTTAATGCACCCCGAGCCCCCATGCCCGTTTAATCGCGTTAAAGGACGCGTTTAAGCCCCCGGGAACGCAGCGCCGTGCATGGCCGAGCCCTCGCCGGCGACTTAAACCCCTCCCTCGGCTTTCCTTGCATGCGAGCCCCCTCCGACATCCTATTTAAACCCCCGGCCTCCGCCGCGTTCGACCCCCACGCCCACTCGCCTAGAGCACGAACAGAGCGCCCTCCATTTGCCTTTTAGCGCTTTCCCCCTTGCTTCGCCTCCGGCCGCCCCTCGCCGTCGCCTCGGACCACACCGGCCCACGCCTCCGCCACCATCGTGACCGCAAGGACGTCCCCTACCTCGGCCACGCCTCCGCTGGTCAAGGAGATCGCCGGATCACCGTCGTCGTCAAGTACCCGATGAACCTTCCGCATCTACCCTCGCCGCTGGCCACGCCCCGTCGACCCCTCGTCTCGCCTAAGGTACCGTCGTGACCGCCGTAGTGTCCTCTTTCCATTTCTAGGCTTAGATAGGACCCTAGTCGCTCGCCGTGGCCCCTGGTCCGCTCGCCGTCGTCGGAGAAGACGACCGGCACAGGTCGAGTACCCGTGCCGTGTCGGATCTGATCCCGACCGTGCGATCGCGATCGGATGGCGCGTGTGAGCCCATGTACGCGATCTAATCCGCACCGTCAGATCTGGTCAAAGCGTTACGTTTTAATCTCGCGCGTCCATTTCCATTTAAAACCCACGATCGATCTCGTGCGTCCACGTAGTACCCTTTCGCGCGTTTTAATCCTGGCCGTCCATTTTCACTTAAGCGCCCCGCCTCACCTGCGCCCGTTGGATCTGGATCCAACGGTCCAGATCGATCCGGCGCACGTGCACAGTGCGCGGGTTCACCGTGAGCCTGGAGCATTTGAACTCTAAAAATTGCCATTCCAATTTCAGAAAATTCATAATATTATTCTCTACATGTTTATACAATAAAAACAGTAGGTTACTTTGGACATTTCATGTTTATTTAAATGGACATTCAAATACCCTTAGGTTAAAAATGTAAATTTAATTATTTAAATTCCAATAAAGTTTGTATTTATTTATTTCCTGTTGATATGAATAAATCACTAAGTTTTCTATGAAACCTTCATTTTTAGAGAGCTTAAAAATGAGAATAACCCCTTTTAAAACCCTCTTTCAAAGGACAACACTTTATTTTAATTTCTTTTCAAATTATTTATAAACTGAATTTCAGAACCCTAACAACTTGATTTATTTTTAATCAAACCAACTTAAACCTATGTGATTATTATGTGATGTTATATTGTTTGGTTGAATGTTGTATTTATTTTATTTTACTTTTTTATATTAAAAAGACTACGACGTTGCCGAGGAGCCGGAGTACTTCCCCGAAGTCCCTCCCTCTCCCTTTGCTGAACAAGGCAAGTCACCAAACCAATCTTTTGAGCATATTGAACCCATGTTTAATTAGACTATCGCTAAAACACATAGGTTATATATGCATTAGTCAAATGAACCCTTACAATATATTTATTTAGGATCCCCCGACCTTGATGTGCAACCCAAGCCATGCTCTCTAGCCTAAACTCCTTGTCACCATATGATAAATGTTATTAGCTAGTGTCCAATGTATCGACACGATCGCTATAGGATAAAAATGAGTCGTAGTACATGGTTCTATTATATGATCCCCATTGTTTCTTATCTATGGAATTCTGTCGGTGTTGGAGTTGTGGTTGTGAGTGAATGCATGGTGGGTTCTGGGTGCAAGGTAGGGCATTGGTCGGTAGCACCCGGGGCACTATAAGGACCGGTCTGAGGGATCCGTTGCAATACACTTACGTACTAACCACAAGTCTAGTGGGTAAGTCCTAACTAAGGTATGAGTTGTTCCAAACCGAGGCTACCATTTGGTGATGGGTCAAGTTGCACCTGTGGGTGACTTGTACCAATGTGGCACAAAAGGGGGTGCGACGTTAGCCGGGATGCGGCCCGGCGCGCCGGCGAAACCTAGAGCGGGTGGTTATCGCTTGGAACATCTCATGTCGAGGTTTTGGCACGAGTTCCCGTGGTATGGGTCATCTCGTTTGGGATGAGTGCGTGCCTTTTGGGTACAGTAGTACATCTCTGATCAGAGTCTTAAATCTTTTCGAAAAGCCGAGCCCGCGGTCAAGGGCGGGTTGCGTGACATCCCCCAGTTAGTTTACTTTGAATATGTATGTGCATGATGGATTGACATGTAAGGACTGTTGAGCGAGGTGGGGCTGACTGTACCCCTCGAGTTAGTTGGTGTTGATGATGTTCATGTTTACTTTCCGCATGATTAAAATATGATTACACTAAATGCAATAACTGAAACTGTACTTTTCCGCAATGTTAGCCATTACCCTTCCTTGTTTATTATCCTGCATTATTACTTGAATTTGCGGTGGCTTGTTGAGTACTTTTTGTACTCATACCCGTTGGACCCTACAGAGGATGCTTACTACGAAGACGGTCTGGAGTAGTGACCCAGTCGAGAAGAAAAATCCTGAAGAAGATGTTCGTCATGCCGCTATCTAATTATTTTTATTCACTGTTTTTACTAAAGCTTTGATGTAATAAATATGGTCTGCGTACCATGGATATTGTCATATGTACGTTGTCGCATGATGAACCTCTTGTATTATTGTCTTTCTTCTGAAATTCAATAATGTCTCGATTTGATAAATCGGGGCGCTACAAGATGGTATCAGAGCCGGCTCGACTGTAGGAAGCCAAACAGACCCGCCTAGCCGTTAGCCACAGGAAATTATTTCTCGAAAATCTACTTTATAAACTTTGTTCCTCTCCTCACTTTTATTCAACTTGCTGTTTTGTAGATGCCTGTCTACCAAGTCCACAGCTACTGCCGCCACTACGAGGGCTTCGTCCGGGAGCTCCGTATGATGCTCACCTTCCTCGGGTTCCTCTTCGAACCCGAATTCCAAGGAGTGTATCCCGACGAGTTCGCCGGGCCTTGCGACGTCTCCCTCACCATCCACGGCTCCGGAGAACACCTGCCGCCCTACACCACCGCACTTGGAGGCCCGACTTTCGACGTCGCGTGCCAACGAGTCGCCCTCCAGGCCCTCATGGAACTGAGGATGATCTACGACGATCGTATTCAGAACTCGTCCTTCCGGCTTGTGCCGAAGCGTACTCCCGGAGCCCACCGTAGCATCTACCTCGGAGTTCACTCCGTGCGTGATCCGGTCATGGCTCGGCAGTCGCGTCTTCTACAAGCTATGGACGATCTCCATACTGAGGCGGTGCTCGACACCGATGAGCACCATGAGGCGGTTGAGTTCCTTCGTGAAGAGACGAAGAACTTGATCCAACAGAACGGCGAGTTGCAGCGCAAGATCATGCAGCTGCAGAAGGATATAGCGGAGATGGTTCCTCTTCTTCCAAGGAAGAAGAAGCCCATCCGTGAGCCCCTCCCTCGCCCCAAGAGGATCTCGCCATGACCCTCCCTCGCCAGACCCTCCACCAGCACCCCTACACCACGCCCCGGCCTCGTCTCCGACTCCATCATCGAGAATTTTCTCGAACCCACCATCCCTCAGGAGCCGCGTACTCGTGGTTCCGAGAGCACGGAGACCGCCTCCGGTGGCGAGTAGGCGTTAGGAGTCGCTATTTTTAATAAAAGCAAAATTTTGTATGTGGTGCTGCCCACGACGAGTGTGTCATGGGTAGAATAAAAACTTGATTGTAATGAACAATTTCTACCACTCTATATATATTTATGTGCCTGAATCTTATATGATATTTGTGGTTGTATTATTGCTTCGTCATCTTTTGCCTTATCGCTATGTATATTCAGAAGATGGCCGACCACCAGAACACCGGTTCCAACAACGGAGCAGGAGGAAGCCGCGACGCACGCGAGGGTGTTGTACCCAACTGGGGTGCAACAGGCCCACGTCAGTCTGGGTCGCCCTCCGCCAACCACCCCACCTTGGCAGAGATGATGGCGAATCAGAACCACCTGATCACCACCCTCCTCACCCAAATGCAGCACCAACAAGCTCAGTTGGACCGTCTGCAGAACGGGGAACCCGTCCCTCGCGCACCAGCACCCGCGCCCGCTCCGCAACTCTCAGAGTTCCTGCGCGTGCGCCCGCCCATCTTCTCGAGCACCACCAACCCGATGGAGGCCGGAGACTGGCTTCGCACCATCGAAAAGAAGCTCGACCTCCTCCCCTGCACCGACCGGGAGCGGGTGGCCTTCGCCACTCACCAGCTCCACGGTCCCGCCGCTGAATGGTGGGACAACTATCGTGAGTCCCAGCCAGAGGGCCACGTGGTGACTTGGGCGGAGTTCACCATCGCCTTTCGTGCTGCCCACGTCCCCGCCGGTGTTATCGCGGTGAAACAGCAGGAGTTCCGCGACCTGCAGCAAGGCAACAGGACCGTCATGGAGTACCTCCATGAGTTCAACCGCCTCGCCCGCTACGCACCAGAGGAAGTGCGCACCGACGCCCTCCGCCAAGCCAAGTTCCTCAGGGGACTTAAGGATGAGCTGTCCATCCAGCTCGTCGCCACCGACTACGCCGACTTCCAACGGCTAGTCAACAAAGCGCTCATCCAAGAGACTGAGCAGAACAGACTGGACCTCAAGAAGAGGAAGATGATCGCCTTCAAGCATCAGCAGGCGAACTCGCAGAGGCCCCACTTCGTCCCTCCGCCACCAGCGCCCGCCTACCATCCTCGGCCCGCCTACAGGCCACCTCACGCCGCCGGTGGATCCAACGCCGGGCATCCTCGTCCCGCTCCACTAGCTCCGGCCGCTCAGCCAACACCAGCCGCCAAGGCTCCGATCTTGAAGGATCGCCAAGGAAGGCCGGTCGTCTGCTTCAACTGTCGCAAGGAAGGGCACTATGCACATCAGTGTCCCCACCCCAAGCAAGCTCAAGGCGCGGCACCCAACCAGGCGGTGCGAGCCCGCGTAAACCACATCAACGCGGAAGAAGCTCAGGAGGCTCCTGAAGTCGTGCTCGGTACGTTTACTGTGAATTCCGTACCGGCCGTGATATTTTTTGACTCTGGAGCAACCCACTCCTTCGTCTCGGAAGATTTTGTGAAAACAAACGAACTGGACGCGCTCCCTCTACCCATCCCCATGATGATTGCCACTCCCGGCAATAGGACCTTAGCCCGCTTATACAGCCCTAAGGTTCAAATTGACATCCAAGGAGTACTGTTTCGGGCCAAGCCAGTCCTCATCCAATGCACCGGACTCGACCTCATCCTAGGGATGGATTGGTTGATGAGGCACAAAGGTGTGATCGACTGTGCCAACAAGTCCGTCACGGTGACCAACCCGGAAGGCGAGGTCGTCACCTTTCGGATGACCAGTCGCAAGCCACTCAGGGCATCTCTTCAATCGATGGCTCTTGAAGAAGTACCCATAGTCAAGGAATTTGCGGACGTCTTCCCTGAGGACCTACCCGGAATGCCTCCCAAACGGGACATCGAATTCCGAATCGAGCTTGTCCCCGGGACCACTCCAATCTCCAAGCGCCCGTACCGGATGGCCGCCAATGAATTAGCCGAAGTCAAGAGAAACATCGAAGACCTAGAGCAGAAAGGGTATATTCGGCCAAGTACCTCACCCTGGGGCGCACCGGTTATATTTGCCATGAAGAAGGACAAGACCAAGAGGATGTGCGTGGACTATAGAGCCTTGAACAACGTAACCATCAAGAACAAATACCCATTGCCTCGGATCGACGACCTGTTCGATCAGCTGAAAGGATCCTCAGTGTTTTCCAAGATTGACCTCAGGTCAGGTTATCACCAATTGAGGATTAGGGAAGAAGACATACCCAAGACTGCCTTCACCTCCCGCTATGGACTCTACGAGTACACCGTGATGTCGTTCGGACTCATGAATGCCCCGACCTTTTTCATGAACATGATGAACAATGTATTCATGGAGTTCTTGGACAAGTTCATCGTGGTATTCATCGACGATATCCTCGTTTACTCCAAGACCAAGGAAGAACACGAGACTCACCTCCGTCTGACCCTCGGAAAGCTAAGGGAGCAGCAATTGTACGCCAATTACAGCAAATGCGAATTTTGGTCGTCTGAGTTGAAGTTCCTCGGTCATGTCATATCTGCCGGAGGAATAGCAGTGGACCCAACCACCGTTGAAGCGGTAACCAACTGGCTACAGCCTACAACCGTGACCGAGATCCGGAGTTTTCTCGGATTGGCCGGATACTACCGCCGGTTCATCGAGAATTTTTCCAAGATCGCCAAGCCTATGACCAGACTCTTGCAGAAGGAAGTGAAGTTTGAATGGACCCCCGACTGCGAAGAAAGCTTCCAGACCCTCAAGAAGAAGCTAGTATCAGCTCCAATTCTGACTCTGCCAGACATCCGGAAAGACTTCCACGTCTACTGTGATGCCTCTCGGCAAGGATTGGGATGCGTCTTAATGCAAGAAGGGAAAGTGATATCCTACGCCTCCCGACAGCTAAGGCCGCATGAGCTGAACTACCCGACCCACGATCTAGAGTTAGCAGCCGTGGTCCATGCTTTGAAGATATGGAGACATTACCTTGTGGGAAACCGGTGTGAGGTCTTCACCGACCACAAGAGCCTCAAGTACATATTCACCCAACCAGATCTGAATCTCAGGCAAAGGAGATGGTTGGAACTGATCAAGGATTATGACTTGGGCATCCATTATCATCCAGGCAAGGCCAATGTGGTGGCAGACGCCCTTAGTCGAAAAGGGTACTGCAATGCCATCATGATTCAGGACCAAGCTCCTTTACTGTATAAGGAGATGGAAAGGCTAAATCTAGGGATCACCACTCGAGCGTACCTCGCTGCCTTGGAATCTCGGCCTGTCTTAATAGACCAGATCCGAGAAAAACAGAAGGAAGACTCGGACATCCTAGAGATCCAGCAGAACATGAGGAAGGGTAAAGCCCCCGGATTTTCCTAGGACGAGCATGGTACCATCTGGTTCGGAAACCGGATCTGCGTACCCGACAAACCTGAATTGAAGACCCTCATCCTTCAAGAAGCCCACGATACTCTATACTCCATCCATCCCGGGAGTACAAAGATATATCAAGATCTGAAGGAGAAATATTGGTGGGTCAGCATGAAGAGAGAAATAGCTGAGTATGTGGCCAAGTGCGACACATGCCGGCGAGTCAAGGCAGAGCATCAGAGGCCTGCCGGACTTCTTCAACCTCTCAAGGTCCCTGAATGGAAGTGGGAAGAAATAGGAATGGACTTCATCACGGGACTGCCCAGGACCCAAGCTGGTCATGATTCTATCTGGGTGATCGTCGACCGACTCACCAAGGTAGCTCACTTCGTTCCGGTCAAGACAACTTACACCGTCGCCAAGTTGGCTGAGTTGTATATGACCCGGATCGTGTGCCTTCACGGAGTTCCTAAGAAGATTGTATCTGACCGCGGGAGTCAGTTTACCTCCAAGTTTTGGAGGAACCTTCAAGAGGAACTCGGCACCCGGCTGAACTTTAGCACCGCCTATCATCCACAGACCGACGGTCAAACCGAAAGGGTCAACCAGATATTGGAGGATATGCTTAGAGCTTGTGCTCTAGACTTTGGCGGAATGTGGGACAAGAACTTACCATATGCGGAGTTCTCCTACAACAACAGCTATCAAGCCAGCCTGCAAATGTCCCCGTTCGAAGCACTCTATGGACGTTAGTGCAGAACGCCGTTGCTCTGGGATCAAACCGGAGAGTCGCAACTGTTTGGGACTGATTTATTAAGAGAAGCTGAAGAGAAGTTTAAGGTCATAAGAGACCGATTGAAGGCAGCCCAATCCCGTCAGAAGAGCTATGCCGACAACCGTTGAAGAGACCTAGCCTTTGAGGAGGGCGATTATGTCTATCTCCGAGTCACTCCCCTCCGTGGCACTCAAAGGTTCAACATGAAAGGCAAACTAGCACCCCGCTACGTCGGACCTTTCCAGATCCTCCGACGACAAGGAGAAGTGGCATATCAACTTGAACTACCTCCATCCTTGGCAGGAGTTCATGATGTGTTCCATGTCTCTCAGCTGAAGAAGTGCCTCCGTATACCCACCGAGCAAGCCGACCTCCAGCAGCTCAATGTCCAAGAAGACTTGACCTACATAGAGAAACCCATCAAGATCTTGGAAACCAAGGAGAGAGTAACCAGAAGTCACGTTGTTCGCTTCTGCAAGGTTCAATGGAACAACCACCCCGCCGAAGAAGCCACTTGGGAAAAGGAAGTCGAACTGAAAGCCCAATATCCCGAGTTATTCGAGTAGCGTTCCAATCTCGAGGACGAGATTCTTGTAAGGGGGATAGGTTTGTAACACCCCAAATTTTCAAAACAATAAAAATATTATTAAATTCAATTTCTTGGAATTTATATTTCTGAAAATACTTTTAATACTCTTTCATACCCTTTTGAACTACAACATAGAGTAGATGACCAAACCAGGACCTAAAAATTTTTGTATAAACTCCCAAGGCCAAGAAATGTTTTTGAGAATTTTTACAAATTTTTATCCACTTTGGAAATGCCCCAAAAGGTTTAAACTATTTTCTGCAATTATTTTTAATCAGAAAACCTTGAAAACAGTAATGGGCTTCCCCTCCCTCCTTTCTCTCTCTCCCAGCCGGCCCAGCCCACTCCTCCTCGCGCGCGCCAACTGACTGGTGGACCCCACCCGTCAGTGACCTCCTCTCAGTGCCCTCGCCCGGCCCCACCTGTCGGCAATGGTTACCTCCCCGCGTGCGCGCACCCGACATCGCGGCTCCACCCGTCAGCCCTCTCGTTCACTTGCTCGCGCTCACTGGCCAGTGGCCCCCGCCTGTCAGACTCGTCGTCTACCTCCCGCCTCCGCCCTCAAATCCCGCCGGCCGACGACCCCGCCTCGGATCCACCTCGCTGGCCCCTCCCGCATTCAATCGACGCCGGTTTAATGCACCCCGAGCCCCCCTGCCCGTTTAATCGCGTTAAAGGACGCGTTTAAGCCCCCGGAAACGCAGCGCCGTGCATGGCCGAGCCCTCGCCGGTGACTTAAACCCCTCCCTCGGCTTTCCTTGCATGCGAGCCCCCTCTGACGTCCTATTTAAACCCCCGGCCTCCGCCGCGTTCGACCCCCACGCCCACTCGCCTAGAGCACGAACAGAGCGCCCTCCATTTGCCTTTTAGCGCTTTCCCCCTTGCTTCGCCTCCGGCCGCCCCTCGCCGTCGCCTCAGACCACCCCGGCCCGCGCCTCCGCCACCGTCATGACCGCAAGGATGTCCCCTACCTCGGCCATGCCTCCGCTGGTCAAGGAGATCGCCGGATCACCGTCGTCGTCAAGTACCCGAGGAACCTTCCGCGTCTACCCTCGCCGCCGGCCACGCCCCGTCGACCCCTTGTCTCGCCTAAGGTACCGTCGCGACCGCCGTAGTGTCCTCTTTCCATTTCTAGGCTTAGATAGGACCCTAGTCGCTCGCCGTGGCCCCTGGTCCGCTCGCCGTCGTCGGAGAAGACGACCCGCACGGGTCGAGTACCCGTGCCGTGTCGGATCTGATCCCGACCGTGCGATCGCGATCGGATGGCGCGTGTGAGCCCACGTACGCGATCTAATCCGCACCGTCGGATCTGGTCAAAGTGTTACGTTTTAATCTCGCGCGTCCATTTCCATTTAAAACCCGCGATCGATCTCGTGCGTCCACGTAGTACCCTTTCGCGCATTTTAATCCTGGCCGTCCATTTTCACTTAAGCGCCCCGCCTCGCCTGCGCTTGTTGGATCTAGATCCAACGGTCCAGATCGATCCGGCGCACGCGCACAGTGCGCGGGTTCACCGTGAGCCTGGCTCACCGTGGACCCGAGAGGGTTTAAATTTGAAAATAAATTCCAGAAAAGGTTTAAAACTTGTAAAATTCATATCTGGCGCATTTGAACTCTAAAAATTGCCATTCCAATTTCAGAAAATTCATAATATTATTCTCTACATGTTTATACAATAAAAACAGTAGGTTACTTTGGACATTTCATGTTTATTTAAATGGACATTCAAATACCCTTAGGTTAAAAATGTAAATTTAATTATTTAAATTCCAATAAAGTTTGTATTTATTTATTTCCTGTTGATATGAATAAATCACTAAGTTTTCTATGAAACCTTCATTTTTAGAGAGCTTAAAAATGAGAATAACCCCTTTTAAAACCCTCTTTCAAAGGACAACACTTTATTTTAATTTCTTTTCAAATTATTTATAAACTGAATTTTAGAACCCTAACAACTTGATTTATTTTTAATCAAACAAACTTAAACCTATGTGATTATTATGTGATGTTATATTGTTTGGTTGAATGTTGTATTTATTTTATTTTACTTTATTATATTAAAAAGACTACGACGTCGCCGAGGAGCCGGAGTACTTCCCCGAAGTCCCTCCCTCTCCCTTTGCTGAACAATGCAAGTCACCAAACCAATCTTTTGAGCATATTGAACCCATGTTTAATTAGACTATCGCTAAAACACATAGGTTATATATGCATTAGTCAAATGAACCCTTACAATATATTTATTTAGGATCCCCCGACCTTGATGTGCAACCCACGCCATGCTCTCTAGCCTAAACTCCTTGTCACCATATGATAAATGTTATTAGCTAGTGTCCAATGTATCGACACGATCGCTATAGGATAAAAATGAGCCGTAGTACATGGTTCTATTATATGATCCCCATTGTTTCTTATCTATGGAATTCTGTCGGTGTTGGAGTTGTGGTTGTGAGTGAATGCATGGTGGGTTCCGGGTGCAAGCTAGGGCATTGGTCGGTAGCACCCGGGGCACTATAAGGACCGGTCTGAGGGATCCGTTGTAATACACTTACGTACTAACCACAAGTCTAGTGGGTAAGTCCTAACTAAGGTATGAGTTGTTCCAAACCGAGGCTACCATTTGGAGATGGGTCAAGTTGCACCTGCGGGTGACTTGTACCAATGTGGCGCAAAAGGGGGTGCGACGTTAGCCGGGATGCGGCCCGGCGCGCCGACGAAACCTAGAGCGGGTGGTTATCGCTTGGAACATCTCATATCGAGGTTTTGGCACGAGTTCCCATGGTATGGGTCATCTCGTTTGGGATGAGTGCGTGCCTTGTGGGTACAGTAGTACATCTCTGATCAGAGTCTTAAATCTTTTCGAAAAGCCGAGCCCGCGGTCAAGGGCGGGTTGTGTGACATCCCCCAGTTAGTTTACTTTGAATATGTATGTGCATGATGGATTGACATGTAAGGACTGTTGAGCGAGGTGGGGCTGACTGTACCCCTCGAGTTAGTTGGTGTTGATGATGTTCATGTTTACTTTCCGCATGATTAAAATATGATTACACTAAATGCAATAACTGAAACTGTACTTTTCCGCAATGTTTATTATCCTGCATTATTACTTGCATTTGCGGTGGCTTGTTGAGTACTTTTTGTACTCATACCCGTTGGACCCTACAGAGGATGCTTACTACGAAGACGGTCTGGAGTAGCGACCCAGTCGAGAAGAAAAATCCTGAAGAAGATGTTCGTCATGCCGCTATCTAATTATTTTTATTCACTGTTTTTACTAAAGCTTTGATGTAATAAATATGGTCTGCGTACCATGGATATTGTCGTATGTACGTTGTCGCATGATGAACCTCTTGTATTATTGTCTTTCTTCTGAAATTCAATAATGTCTCGATTTGATAAATTGGGGCGCTACATTTAGGCTTTGGAACCCAGATTTGCTTCTTAGGTGGAGCTTTAGCTTGTTCTTGGAACACTCCATCCTTGGGCTAACTATCCTTAAAGGACTCAGTGGAGTGAGTCTGGGGATATCTCTTTTCAGGAATCATCTTACTCCACTCCACTACTCGGCTAATGGCACTCTCAAAATCAGCCTTGGTATAGGTGTAACCTACCCCAAACCCATCTTGTCTCTTGAACTGCTGGATCATCATGCCAAGCTGTGGCTCTCTGGCACTGATCCAACTCAGGATCTGACGGAGGTAAAAGTTCTCGTTCTGAACATCAGCTAGCTCCTCTCTCAATGAAGCTAACACCTCCACCTGAGACAAGTAGATCTTACATTCTCTATCAACTTCGACAGACTTCTCAGCTTTTAGCTTAATCAACTTCATTCTCATGGACAAGCAGTTCTCACAAACAGTGGGTGGAAGTAACAAGGTCTCAAGCTTTAGCTTAGTCTGCTCCAACTCAGCTCTCACTCCAACTAACTCGCTCAACTGCTCATCACTCTTGGCTCTCAGCTCAGCTATACTAGCTAAATGGAACGGGCAGTCTACACATGGTACGACAACAGTGGCATGAACATCTTTTAGCTCCTGCTGAGCGGTTTCAAGCTCAGTGGCCATAGCGTCTCTCTCATCTACTCTCTCTATGTACCTAGACTTAAGAGTCGTCAGGTCACACAACAACACGTCACAGTTAGGGCACTCACTACTATCACCCAAGCAAGGGGAAGAAGACAGACACTTAATCTTGCCATTCGTCATGACAAGCTCACTCTCAAGCTCATTTATCCTCTTCTTAGCCCCTCTAAGCAGTTTCTCCTGATACTTCAACTCCTGACGGTTCTGTTCTAGTAAATTAACAACTTCTTGTTCATAGGAAGATACCTTCTCATTGTCGTCGTCGTCGGAGTCATCAGAGGTGTCCTTTTCTTTCTTATAACCAAGATCCATTGAGCAGAAGCTGTTGTGGGGTCTTCGGTTGTGACACGAGTGACTCTTCGACTTGTCCCCAAAGGCCAAGAAGCAGAGACCCACCGGATTTTCCCTGTCCTTCCCCTTCCTGATCATGATCTCTTCATCACTTGAACTTGAAGACAAGAAGGAAGACGAGGATCTCTTGGAGTATCTTTTCTCCATCTCGGCGAAGAAGGTCTTGTCTCTCTTCTTGTTCTCACGCCTGTAGTCCTTCAGAGCCTTTCGAAAGAATCTTATCTTGGGCTTGCCCTTTGTGGAAGTAGAGTTGTCGTACTTGCCGAAGTCGTAGGAGTTGCCGCCGGTTCCCTTCTTGTAATTCTTCCGCTTGGGGCAGTCGGCGATGAAATGACCTGGATCACCACACTCAAAGCATCCGGATTTTGTGCCGTGTCTTTTAAACATTCGCTTATCATAGACACGTCGCACCCGGTTGTTAAACAAACATAGATCATCATCTCCTAGCGAATCAAGTTGTTCCTCAGAGATAGACATCAAGGAAAAAGCAGTACAACTCAAAGCAGTAGGATCAGCAGACGATGTCGCAAGTGCCAGAGTCTTCGAGCCAGAACTAGTGAGATTTGATCTCAACTGGATATCGACCTCTGAGGCCTTAAGCTTACTAAAAAGATTTGCGACAGTCAAGGTATAATAAGAAGCGCTCTCAACAATAGAAGAAACCTTGATCTCCTAGATCTTAGTGCCCAAGCTATGGAGAACCTTGAGTGTCTGTTCATGATCTGAGACTAGCTGATCACGCTCGGCCTTGTTGACGTGAAGCTTGTTAATGATCGATTGAAAACGACCAAACAAAGCCTCAATAGTCTCACCCGGCTTCTGTGAGAAATTTTCATACTCACGCCGGTAGGTCTGATAGAGCCTAGCCTTGACCTGAGTTGTCCCCTCATGGTGTGCTTGGAGGGTAGCCCAGATCTCTCGAGCAGTGGTGAGATGGCTAACACGCTCAAACTCACTAGGACCTAGACCAAAAAATAAAATGTTCACCGCTTTACTATTGTTTTGATGCTAGGCAATTACATCTGCAGCGGTACCCTCAGCAATAGGCACTATGGTGAAAGTAGGATGAACACAAATCTCCCATATGTCCGAGCTCTAGCTCATGAGATAGGCTCGCATGCGAGTCTTCCAATAAGTGTAGCCGAAAGCTTCAAGTGACGGGATTTTACCAGAAGACGTCATGATCACTACCTGGGTTTAGAATTGGTTAAGATAAGAGAAAACCCTAACCTTACTCTGATACCACTTGTAGGACCGAAAGTAGCGACCAGAGGGGGGTGAATGGGCGCCTAAAAATTTCTTGCTAAACTATATCCTATTCCCAATACCCAAACGAACTTAACCAGACAAATAATATTAGCAAAGCAAATTACTAGAACTAAAGTTGTCTAGCCTAAAAATAACTGGTGTCTTATTTGAAATGATATTAAAGATAAACTAAATAAAAATATTGCAGTAAATAAAAACACCTAGATAAATCACAAAAAATTTATATTTCAGTCTAGAAATAAAATACTAATCAAATGAATAAAACATGGATCATTCAAAAATTAATTCAGAAATAAACTTAAAATATTGCACGTAAAAACTAGACTAAAAATATTGACGCGACTAATAATAATTTTTTTCTTTTTATATGAGCAGATTAAACAAAAATATTTAAATAAAAATTACGAAATAATTAATAAGCAGATTAAATAATAATGTCTAGCAGATAAAAATTATATACAAAAAAACTAAAACATATTTACTACTAATTAAAAGAGATAACTATTTATTTAATTAACTACCTGAAAAATAGCAGATTAAAACTTCTTACCTGCATTGACGAATCCCCTGTTTACTTCGCCGCCCATCGCAGAAGCTCCACCGGGCTTGGGTGTTGTAGATGGATTTCAGACTAGCTGCTGTCGCCGAAACGTGAGACGAAATTGTGCCTTGCAAAGGCGAGAAAACCTGATGTTGCTTCGATATTGCGCCTTGGGTAGTGCTTTCGCCATGGGGCCCACTTGTGGTAGGGGCTAGCGTGTTACACGCAGAAAACCAGCAGCTCCGCCGTTGCAAAAGTTGTCGTGTGGAAGACCGACTTGACGCCAGCGAGACGATATCAGAGGAAGAAGAAATTTTTGTAGATTGAAAAAAATACCGTATGTGGACTGTAGATTGATCTCGGGAAAGAATAAAATAACGGTCACCCTATCCCTAGGGGTGTAGGGGCCTATTTATAGGCGACTCCTAATACATGAAAAAGACTAATTTACCCCTAGGGTAAATTACACTGACTCTAAAATAAATTCCAAAATTACTAAAATACCCTTGGAAAAATCAACTGACACAAATAAAAATATTATGGACTTAAAAACTCAATATTTATATCCTAAAAACAAAATAATCATAGGTTGTCAGTTTTGCGCCGAAACTGACAAAGCGTCCACCGTCTTCACACCAGGTACCCGGATTGGACCGACCCGATCCCGCAGCTTCCTAAGCCCGGCAATCACTCGCCGTCCGTGTACCTGAGTCAAACCCAGTCAACAGACCAGTGGATCCTCTGCCGCTCCTAGCCCATGTACCCGGATTGGGCCAGCCCGACTCCGCGGCTCCTCTGCCCGGCTGTCGCTCGCTGCCCATGTACCTGAGTCACACGCGCCTCAGACATGGCAGGTCTTCATATCTCTTTCTTTGACTTCCATTGACAATCACTCATCACATTTGGAGTATAAAACCCATGTTATTCAACATGGTTTCTCACATTCATCACTCGAGATCACTCAACCTTGTCAATCACTCATCATAAAGATAAAAACCACAATGCGATCTCACTTGGTTTCACAATCTCCACCTTGATGAGTGCATTGACAACCCCAAAAAGAAACATGATGAAGGTATCAAGTTAAGCACACAAGTGACCATTACTCCCCCTTAGCCAAGCAAACACACCATGTAAATCATTTCTCCCCCTTTGGCAATGCAAGCATCAAGATGATAAAAAGATGCAAAGAGGGGTGTGAAGGTAGAGTATAGATGCAAGCTTTTGAAACATGAGCAATTCCAATTACAATACAAACAAGCATTTGCCTTGAATATTGTCTAAAAGTACTTAATGAAACAGTCAGATGAATACTATCTAAACAAAAGCATGAGCAAGCATTTTTATATTTTAGCAAATAAAAGCATCACCACTCAAACTAGCATACTAGACATGGCAAGGCATGAGATGCAAAAGCTAATCAAATACAAACCAGATAAGCGTGTCCCACTACAAGGAGCTTTAGCAAACTTTATATGCGATTGATTCAAGCTTTTTGATGATGATTTTTTTCATTTTAGTGCCAGGGGTTATTTGCATGTCAACCTTATGCTAACCGACCAAGCTAAGCATAGGTTGAAACCATCAGAAGATTAAAGCAATGGTCTCGGCAAACACTTCAATGTCACAGTTCATACCAAAGTGCTATGGTACGCGGTCCATAACAAAGTAGTGCGACAAAGCAAACCCACCTGGATCTTTTCAATTTAGCACAAAACATCATGAATATCAATCATTTTCATTCATTTTTCATTTCCAATTTTGTAATTTTCAGCACAACATTTTTGATAAGATCAAGTTGCGTATTAGCATCCAAGTGAAAAGGACCTAGCTACCAGGTAAGTAAAAGATAGCTAAAGCACTCAACCTATTCATGCTAGTTTCTAGACTAAGCAGTGATTATTTTCAAATTTTCACAAATAAAAGTCATGCTCATGACAGATGTCAGATGTATCGACGCCAAGTGTAATCAACAGTATTAAAGACAATACTTCAAAGGCATAACAAATCATGTACAAGTAAAAGCAAATAATCATGTAATAGAAGCTCATGCAGTTCTACACAACTCCCCCTCAAAACATGCTAGAAGATCTCAAATGCTCGGTGTTGGGGTGAGTGAAAATCTATTTAGGAATCTAGCATTGTAAAACTCGAGAACCAGGTAAAGCATTACACTGATCATGCACAGGGTTTCAGTCATGATAAAAAGTGTGTGGTCTACCTCCAAAGCATGATCCTAGAAAATGACGAGGTCTCCTAAACTGTCGAGAATCAAAGCCTCTTACACACTGTTTAGCAGCATATGAAGCATGGTGTACACCACGACGAGCAAAATCTCTCATGAGACCATGGAGAGCCTCAAAATCAGGATAAGAGTGAAAGGCAGCCTCATGCATACCAAAAGATGGGTAATGCATGTTCTGAAAGCTCATCGCAAAAGCACATCGTTCATCCTTAATACGACGAAAGCAAAACCCAACCAAATGTCCCACCCGATGACAATAGGAGCAGTGATACACTCTCTTGGGTGTGTGAGCATGGGTCTTAGGCACAAATCTCATAGTGTCTAGGGTTTTTGCAAAGGAGTTTAATTTGGTGAATGAAGGGCTTTCTTTGTAGGTTGAGTAGGATTCTCGGCTTTTTGTGTGGTGTCTAACTAGGCTCTTTCTCTCTCAAGGGTAGTGGGTGGAGTGAACACAGTTTTGCACGGAGTGTTTGGAGTGGTTCTCTCATAGCCCAACCCTAGAGCTAACCCTACCCTGTTAGCACACAATTTTGTTTTAACCAAAAGCAAATCCATCCTACCCTTTTCTTCAGTGCATTTTTAAACCATGGAGAGAAGATAATCGTATTCGCATTTTAGTTTTTCGACTTGCTCTCTAGCAAAGATGAGTTAGTCCTTAAGAGTTATGCAGATGGGACAAGCTGGCTGCACATCCTTAGAACACTCAGCACTCTCCAATCTAGCCTTAAGTTCATCAACATGACTATCTCTCAAATTAATGCTTTCAAAAAGTAAAGGACAATTCATGCATTCGTTGATGACAGTAGGACTAGACTCCATCTCCAAAAGCTACATTTCAGTAATTTCAAGTTTTTCAACAGTTTGAGCATGTGTAAAACACAGCTGAGCAAGTTCACTCATAACAATAAGACATGACTCACATTCAGCATCATCGGACTTAGATTTTAAGATTGCAAGTTTAGTGGATAAAGATTCAAGCCTGAGTTTTAGTTCTTTTCGTTCTTTAACAAGAAGTTTAAGTAATCTATCCTGAGAACAGACAACATCGAGTAATTCATCATTCCGAAAAGAAGCTGATCACGTGATAGATATACCTCAGATGTGTCAAGCTCGTTGCTACTGTGGATGCTGCCGGCCATGAAGCAAAGACAGGTGAAGTCCATTCTCTTCTCCTCCTTCTTTTCTTCTTTCTTGGATGGCTCTTCTTGTACTTGTGCTCATTTTCATTTTTCATTTTTAGTTTAGGGCAATTAGCTTTCATGTGAGACGGATCTCTACATTCAAAACAACTCCAAGACCCTCCTTTCCTCTGATATCGTCTATCATTATAGAAGCTTGTGAACTTTTTGACAATGAGAGCTAGCTTGTGGGATCAAAATGGCGACTAGAGGGGAGATGAATAGGCAGCTCGACACTTTCTTTCAAAGTGATGGCCTAACCAAATCACCCAACGCTCCTCTAAAAATCCAAAATCACAACTCAATTCAAATAGTACACAGATTGAGCTCAAACAGAGTAAACTCGTGAGGTTTATCGGATGATCAATAGTAAAAGTAAATTCAGCAAGGCACACTGGTTCAATTGATATTCAATTTACAAGTTTCAATTTCAGAAACACTTTAATTCAGCACATACAAATTCAGAATAACAATTTTCAGACGAAGAACAGTACACTAAAAATTCAGCAAAATGACTTTGTAAACTTCTGTTTCAATTTTGCAAGTTTTCATTATAACATCCATTTCACATCAGCTCAAAACATATTTAGAACATGAATTTCATTAAGGCTCATGAAACATCATAACTCTGAACAATCAAATTCAGAGTACTTTGAAGAAACTACTAAACCAGCACTATTCCTTATCCGACAACAGTATTAACAGAACACATTCTCACTTCTGATCTGAAATCAGTAAACAGAGCTTGGAACAGAAATTACTACACAGATTCAATACTTTCAGCAACCTGATGAAAAATGTCTACTATCAATACTGTAGCATATTATCCAAACATATAAATGAAGTTTCTGTTCAGCACATCACAAACCAAAGCTGAAATCAATCAATTTGTTATACTCAATACTACTGCAAAGCTGAACACAAACATATCATGATATATAGTCAATCAGACTTTCATTCAGATTGTTTGACCATCAACAGATTCAGAATATGACAAGTACAACAGCAGATCAGAATATGAATTGATAAGTTTCAGAAATTTTGAACACTGAAAATCAGTATTCAAGGCCTGAAATCAAATATACCTGAACTAGAACTTGTACCAAAAATACTTAGCATGAATCAGAGATATACACCAGAAATTTCATGAGGATATAACAGAAGTTATCATCAATATACTTCAGGGAATATTTCTAACATAATCAGAAGAAAACTCAATATATTTCATCTCTTATCATCAAGTAAACCACACAAATTTTAGTTGACTACTCAAAAGTGCATCCGGGAACAAATTACCTCTAGCGTGCTGTAGCAGAAATTCTTGCCGGAAATCCTGTTGTTCTTCCGGCAAAGCACTGTGTGCTGTTCATCTTTATGCGTAATCAATCAGAAAAATACTTCTGGATGATCAAACGTGGCTAGCCAAAATCACAAGAAACACTTGATCTCATGGCAAAAATCCATTCTAGAAGCAACGGCACACTCAACAATTCTGTAGTGATACCAAATGTTGGGAAAAACACAGCTGAATCGTTACTCCAAACCTCACTTTTCCTGGATGTTCCAGCTCTGTTTCTACTGTAGCTAATCCGGCAAGACAGCTTTCGGTTCAGCACAGTGCAGAACAAAAATTTGGAGCAATCAATCAGTGATTCTTTTCCTGATTCATTTATATAGTCTAGTACATGCTAACTTTAGCTAATTTCTCAAACATAGAAAATACTTGAATCATGCCATCCCATAATCCACACTTATTCTTGCAATCTGCAAGTTTCTATTACAAATAACAGGAAAGCCGAAAACATCACGCGGGATGCTGAAATCAAATTATTTCCTTCCATTTTGAGCTCCAGCAGTCCCAACGCCAGCCAGGAATTACTTCAACATTCTCCCCCTTAATCCTGAGGTGGTGCAAGATTACGAACACCAAGTAGGTGTCGCATTGTAGCCAACCTAGCAGCCGGCAACGCCTTTGTGAGAGGATCAACTCGTTGTTCTTCTGTTCGAATGAACTCAACAACAATCTGTCCTTCCTCAACACATTCACGGATAAAATGGAATCGAGTGTCAATGTGCTTACTGCGTCGATGAAACACCGGATTCTTCATCAGTGCAATTGCCGACTTGTTATCAACGAACACCTTGACTGGTCTTGGTTGCTCCCCTTTCAATTCTGCTAGCAGATTTCTCAGCCACAACGCCTGACATGCCGCCGTTGTTGCTGCCATAAATTCTGCCTCACATGACGATAGAGCTACCGTCCTTTGTTTCTGGGAGTTCCAAGCAACCAGGGACTCATTGACATAGAAAGCCATGCCGCCTGTGCTCTTTCTATCATCCAAATTACCGGCCAAATCATTGTCTGTGTAACCGGCTATTTCTTCTACTCTTCCTTCTCTGCAATACACTAGCCCAAAGTGTATTGTCCCCTTCAAATACCTCAGAATTTGCTTGACCGCCTTGTAATGCTGCATTGATGGCCTCTCCATAAATCTGCTAGCCACCCCAACTGCATATGACATATCTGGTCAGGTATGTAGAAGATATCTGAGACATCCAATGATGCGTCGGTACTCCATAGCATCCACTGGCTGTCCCTCGGTGTCTCTGTGCAGTTGCAACTTTGGCTCCATGGGATACTTAGTAGGATTGCACTCTTGCATACCAAACTGCCCTAGCACCTTCTTTGCATATGTTGCTTGCTTGATGGTGATTCCATCATCACCCTTTGTTACTTCTATTCCAAGATAGTATTGCAATAACCCGAGGTCACTCATCTCAAATTCAGCCATCATCTGCTTCTTGAATTAAGCAATAGCAGTTGGATCTTGGCCAGTCACAATCACGTCATCCACATACACACTGACAAGGATACCGGTGTTGTCTTTACCTCAGGTGTACATGGCTTGCTCCTGCTTGCATCTTGAGAAGCCCAATTCCTTCATGCTTCGGTCAAGGCGAGCATTCCAGGCCCTCGGCGCTTGCCGAAGACCATACAAGGTTTTATGTAGCTTGTATACAAGGTTCTCCTTCCCTTTCACCTTGTATCCTTCCGGTTGTGCAACATACACCTCTTCTTTTATCTCACCGTTGAGGAACGCCGACTTGACATCTAGGTGATGCACCTGCCACCCACGGTTTGCTGCCACAGTGAGAATGACACGAACTGTGTCAAGGCGCGCAACCGGCGCAAACACCTCCTCAAAATCAATTCCTTGGTGCTGCACATCAGTGTTACTTTTGAGCTTGTAAACCCACTTGAGGCCAATAGCTTTATGTCCTGCCGGAAGTTTGGCAAGTGACAAAGTCGAATTCCTTTCAATCGACTCAATTTCCTTGCCCATTGCATCCTCCCATTCTGGTTGGTCGGCTGCATCACGATAGCACGATGGCTCCTCCATCATCATCAATAGTAAATCCTCATCGGCCTTCTCATCCACCAAATCAACCCGGCGGGCTTCTTTCATAATATCCTCAATGAGTCTGTACTGAACAGGACCGTCATGAGATTCATCACCACTTTCGCAGCTAGTGGCATTGAACCTTGCTGAATCTGGTGCCGGCGTTGATGGTGAGGTTGTCGGTGTGGTTGATGTCAGGGTTCTTGCAGCAGCCACATCATCACGTTCCTCCTCTGCGTCCGCAGTAGGAAGCCTTGACTCGGCAACTTGTTCTCCTAACACTGTCGGATCAGCAGTACCCTGATTTCCTGTTGTGCCGACGCCATCAACTGTTTCAGCGGGAAGTTCTTCGAGGATGAACTCTGATGATTGCACAACACCTGCACCTGCATCCCAACACCATGCCACATGCTCTTCAAATTGTACATCACGACTTGCATGAATTTTTTTTCGCTGTGGATCAAACAAATGATGAGCTTTGCTCCCATCCTCAATGCCAAGATACACCATCGGTTGACTGCGATCATCAAGTTTCTTCAAGTGTGGGGTGGTGATCTTCACGTGTGCTGTGCAGCCAAACACTCGAAGATGACCGAGGTGCGGCTTCCTTCCGTTACAAGCTTTAAACGGAGTACGGCTGCCCATTGCCTTCGTTGGCAGACGATTGAGGAGGTAGACAGCGTGCCTCACTGCCTCCCCCCAGAATTTTCCTGGCATTGACATGCACTTCAACAGGGAGAGAGCCATGTTCATCATGGTGCAGTTTCGCCTTTCTACCACTCCATTCTGCTGTGGAGTGTATGGTGCAGTGTAGTGTCGATTGCTCCCGGCATCTTCACATAGCTTGATGAACTTGGCTGAGAGAAACTATCCCCCCCGATCTGTGCGCAAGGTTTTAATTCTGCTATCTTGAGAATTCTCCACCAATGCCTTGAACTTGGTTAATACCGAGAATGCTTGGTTTTTGATCTAAGCACATACATCCACATCCAACGAGAGTAATCATCAATAAGAAGTATGAAGTACTGATTACCCCCAATTGTTGCTGGTGTGATCAGACCACACAAATCTGCATGGATTAATTCAAGCGGTCTCTCCGCATGAAAATTTGCTACTGGCGGGAATGGGTTCCTGGTTTGCTTGGCTGCCAAACAAGCATGGCAGAGTTGATGTGGGTGACTGATCGACAGTACTCCATTGGCCATCTCCTTGTCAACCAACATCTTCAACGCTAGGAAGTTGCCACGACCCAACCGTGCATGCCACAGCCACACCGGATCATCCATACTTGCTAGAAGACAGATGGGGTGTGCCAGCTCGAGGTCGATCTTGTAGATATGGTTTTGCGATCGTGTAACCTTCATGATCAACCGTGTCGGGCCCTTCGCGAACACCTCAAGTTCATCTCCATCTATGATCACCTTGTGTCCATTCTCTGTGAGCTGCCCCAAGCTGACCATGTTACTTAGTAAGCTAGGGATGTAATAAACCAACTCAAGGAGCCACTGCTCTCCATTCCTGCAAGCAAATAAAATTGAACCCTTTCCTTTAATCTCCACTGATCTGCCATCACCAAATCTCACTCTACCTGTGACATTCTCATCCAGTTCTTGGAACTTATCTTTGTCATCGGTCATGTGGTTGCTTGTGCCATTGTCGAGGAACCAAGTTGTAGCTTGTGAGGCCCTGGACTCAGCTTCATGCAGTTCTGGCCACACCTTGTCCTCATTCAGCAAAACAATCTCTTGAGTGCTTTGCTGCGTGTTCACTCTTCGTGGCTGCTCCTCCGTCACTGCAAGAAGCAATGCTGGCTCATCTACAACTTGTGTAAGGTGTACTTCTTCCTTCTTCTTCGGAGCCTTGCATTGCGAGGAGTAGTGACACATTTCGCTGCAGTTATAACAGCGAATGTGACTCTTGTCACGCTTCTCACCACTAGATCCGCTGTTGCCCTTGGTGTCTTGATTCTCGCCACGTCCTCTGCCGCGACCGCCACCACGACCACGACCATGACCACCTCGGCCTCGATTGCCTCCATTTGCAGGAGCTTTGTTCTTCTGGCCCGAGGTGGTGTCGGCACTGCCACCGCCTTTCTTTTGCCTTGTCTCCCACTCAGCCTGAGTGAGGAGAAGCTGACCATTGACAGTTACTCCGCCACTGGTTACTCGCAATTTCATTCGCTCATCAAACACCTTCAACCGAGAAACTGCCTCCTCGAACAATATCGTGTCGGTGTCACAAAATTGCTCGACGCCGGCGATAACAGGCAAGTATCGGTCTGGCATAGTGTCAAATAACTTTTTCACCATAGCTGCGTCATCCAAGGAACCTCCAATGTTGGTGTATCTCACCGACATCGCCGTTAGCCTTCCTGCGTAGTCATCGAGCGATTCACCATCAATTATCCGCATAGCATCGAAGTCGCTTTTTAGCACCTGAAGTCGTGCGTTCTTAACATGGTCAGCCCCGATGAACCTCGTCCTCAGGGCCTCCCAAATCTCCATCGAGGACGTCTTCTTTGCGACCTGCATAAGAATATCCTCGGTGAGTGC
This sequence comes from Zizania palustris, assembly GCA_019279435.1. Taxonomy (NCBI): domain Eukaryota; kingdom Viridiplantae; phylum Streptophyta; class Magnoliopsida; order Poales; family Poaceae; genus Zizania; species Zizania palustris. Next base: position 88,717,999 of record JAAALK010000082.1, on the reverse strand, counting down.
TTGGAGCAGATGTGCCTTGGCTTTCCTGTCAAGCCTGATGTCGACGACGTCGCTGGCCTCCGGTTGTACTGCTGCCCAAACGCCTTGATCCTCCATGATCGCCTGAACGCGGATGGACCAGCTGGTGTAGTTTGCTGCCGTCAACTGCGGGTACTGGCATGAACTCATACCGCCACTAACACCACCGCCTCCTCCAGCAGGGATCAACGACATCTCTCAACAAGGCCTAGAGAACGTACTTGCTCTGATACCAAATGTTGGGAAAAACACAGCTGAATCGTTACTCCAAACCTCACTTTTCCTGGATGTTCCAGCTCTGTTTCTATTCTAGCTAATCCGGCAAGACAGCCTTCGGTTCAGCACAGTGCAGAACAAAAATCTGGAGCAATCAATCAGTGATTCTTTTCCTGATTCATTTATATAGTCTAGTACATGCTAACTTTAGCTAATTTCTCAAAGATAGAAAATACTTGAATCATGCCATCCCATGATCCACACTTATTCTTGCAATCTGCAAGTTTCTTTTACAAATAACAGGAAAGCAGAAAACATCACACAGGATGCTGAAATCAAATTATTTCCTTCCATTTTGAGCTCCAGCAGTCCCAACGCCACCCAAGAATTACTTCAACATTACCAGCAAAACCCAAAAGACCTATTCACAATCATACGTTGGAAGAGGATTACTCGGAAGATCAGATGCAAGTAAAAAGCAATTTGAATGCTGAGTTTGATCGGAAAAATCTGGCTAAAGGAATGTTCAAGTGTCTCAGTTCTGTAGCATATCCTGCCGATCCAGAAAAAAATCACAGTGTTGTAGTGACAGACAGCAGCAAAACTCACGGCAACGCTGTTGAATGAACGACAAAAGCAGCAGTGCTTTTCAGCGCTTGAAGATGAATAACGTCGGAAGAAATGTCGGCAAACGCTGTAGAAATTACGGCAACAATCGCAACGCACTGTACAATATCAAATGCTGGAAAGAAAGTTCTCAGAAGAACACCTCAGCAAGCAAAAGAAAAATTGAATACTATTTTTGGAGGAATACCTCAGGAAGGAGTAAGAAGCCGACTTTCATCGAAGGTAATGGGAGCCGCCTCTGCGTTCGGAGTTATCGATATTCCCAGATCTTCGTAGTAACAAAGTATGCCGATAGCAGCCACTTTTCCGGAGATTTCTCCGTACCGAATGCCTGCCATCTTCATCGTCTTCGCAGCTCCTTGGATCATTTTTAGCCACCGAAGCAAGGAGGCGTTGTCATTCGAAGGAAGTGTCCCGGTAGTACCGAAGTACTCTAGAACACCTAGAAGTTGGTTCATGACCTCCGCAGCTACCTTTTCTGATTTCAGCTTGTCTTCAAGCAAAGTGTCCTTCACCGAAGTCAACTCCACCACAGCGGAGAGCCTAGCTGCATCCGTAGCTAAAGAATTTTTCTGGTTAAGCAGGTGGCTAGCCTCTTCCACAGCTTTGGCCTTTTCCTCCCGGAGCTTGACAAGTTCAGCCCCCGCCATAGCATGCTCTGCCCGCATCTTTTCTATTTCCACCCGAAGCACAATTTGTTCTGCTTCGAGCTCCTTATTCGCAGTTTCCAAGCTTTGCCTGGCCCCCCGCTCTGCTGAGACCATGTTGTTTAAATGGGAAACTCGACCTTCGGAAATGTTAAGATTTCGCTGAAGAGTAGTGATTTCCTCTCGAAGGCGAAGGCTTCCACGTTCGTTTGAAACATTCGCAGCTCGGGCCAAGACTATTTGCTGCAAAGAGAAAAAACCAAGGTGAGAAAATATTTGTATACGAGATTAATTTTGTTTTGCAGATATTTCGTACCTGGTACGCTGCATGCTCCATGGCGGCGTTAAGCTCCGAACCCTCAGCTTCGCTCAGGATGGCTACCAAGTTTGTCTCCCCGACTTCGCGGCTAGCTCGATCCAAAGGCTCGAGCCAAGTCCGAAGCCCGGTTCTTCGCTCCAAGAAAGGAGCTAGAAGAGGGAGCATAGACAAGGCCCTTTGGTCGTCTTCGTTCGGCGAGGGGTCGGAGCGCTGGGCCGTATCTTCTAGAACTTCGGCAGACTGGCCCTCCTCTGTAGATTAGCTTCCGTCTGTCGATTCAGATGGAGTTAATCCTGAGCTCAAAGCAGGGAGGGGGTCCACCTTGCCTTTACCTTTTCCAGGTCACATTTGGGCGACTTCTAGAATTGGCTCCGGAGTTGCCGAAGTCCCAAGAATTGTATCTTCGGGACGAACCTCTTCCATAGGAGCAGATCCTGTTGAGGCAAAGGTATTATACATTGTATAATTTTGCAGAAAAAAAGAACAAAATAATTATGTGAAGTTTACCTCCGAAGTCTTGTCGACGGGTGAGCATCGGACTGCTTGGCGGGTCAAAAGCTACCCCAAAGTCTTTGTCAGAGTCGGAATTCATGACTAAAGCTTCGACTGTTGGAGCCTCTTCAGGAGCTGCAGTCGTTGCTTCACATGGAATCTGAGAAACCAAGGGGTGGTTTCGGTGTTGTGATGAGTGATTGACAGGATTTTACCCTCTGTTCGAAGGGTACCTCCGAAGGGGCTTCGGAGGTGGTACCTCCGAAGGGTGTTCGGAGGTGGTGTCACCGAAGTGTGTTCGGTGTGTGTTTGCTTGCTGCAGCTGCGCAGCGGAGTGTGCCTGTCGGAGGGGTCCGGCAGTACACGTTGACAGGGTTCGTACCGATGGCTTCGGTACTTTGGGCGGTACACCGGAGTGTGTATCGGAGGTTGCTAACCCGGAGAGGTCTCCGGAGTACTGGATACACTTGTTTGCTTGTCGGTGGTGCGTAGGGACTTCGGAGGCGACGGACAGGGTTCGAGCCAGGTGAACCTGGGTGAAGCGGGAGGCTTGATGCCAGGGGAGCGGGGAGCTCCGTCACGGTGGCTGCGAAGGTGGTCCAGGTCGGTCCTCGGGTCGAGTCGTGCCAGGTGAAGGCAGAGAGTGCGGAGCGTGGCTCCGGCTGAAGGTACTCCGAGACAAAGTCCTCGGAGGTGAGGCACTTCGAAGGTACTCCGAATGGAGTGACTTCGGAGTTGGTGGACCAAGTCCTCTGCGGAGGCAAGGAGTTCGAAGTGTGCTCCGGAGGGAGACACTCGAAGGTGCCCGACGAAGGTCTCAGAAGTCGAGGCGCATCGAAGGCATGGTCCGGGTGAGGCTCGTCATGGAGTGTGCTCGGGGAGAGACACTGCGACGAAGTGCTCATGAAATGCTTCATGCGGAGGCCTTGGACGAAGGAGGGACTTCGAAGGGTGGAACTCCGAAGGTGGGGCTTCGGAGTAAGGAAGACTTCGGAGCGAGGCTAGCTCCGGAGCAAGGTTGTCTTGTGGTGCTTCGGCCATGCATGGCTTCGGTACACGGACGGACGGTGTTCGAGCTGGGAGTAGCTGGGAAGCCATGGTGATCCACTCCGGAGATGGTGGTGCGAAGGCCCAAGGGCTTTGACGGCTTCGGCTCAAAACCGTCACTGTATCGAAGGACTTCTTCGGCGGAGCGAAGGCCAACAGGCTGCAGGCTTCTCGCCGAAGCTACCGCACCCTCCGGTGCGAAGGGAGGTTCCAGAAGTCAACACTGTAAAGGCTGACACTGTCTGTTCTGAAAAAGGCTGACACTGTCCCCTCTGCAGCTGACAGAGAAGCCTCCAGAATAAAGCTGGACTACCTTTTGTACCCCTTAGTGCTGTAGAGACAAACCAGTTGTAAACCCTAGGGGTAAAGTAGTCACTTCCTTAGGATGAAGCCGTGGGCTATAAATATGGGGGCTCGGTAGGTAACATTTAACACTTTGAGCATTTACTGTTGAGCTCCTGTAGACAGACCTCGCTGTATTCATTCTGAGTTCAATTTATTTCAGTGTTCCTTGTTCAAGCAGCGAAGCCCTGCTTCCTTGTGCTGTTGCTTGAGCTCGCGTTGCATACCTCGCTAGTTTTTAGTTCTCCGGAGCCTGTCTTGGCGAAGGGTGTTTTTATCGCGAAGTGTGCTTTACAGTGTGCTGTCGCTCTGTGTAACACGAGGCAAGACCTCGCTGCTTTCTAGCGAAGCCCTGTTCTTTTCCCGTAGTGCTTCTTGTGTCGAAGCCCTTAGCGTGGTCCGTTTTGTGTGCGTGTAGACCTTCGCGTACGAAGCCCAGCACCAGTTGCTGTCGCCAAGTACTTGGTCGAAGTCCTCAGAGGGCTGTCCACTCTTGCGAAGGGTGAAGTGCGAAGCCTGCTCGAAGCACCTCGTGTGCGGAGCCTGCACTGACTTAGCAGAGTAGAGTTTCGAGGGTTGTTCGTGGAGCGAAGTCTTCTTGACTTCGAACTTTTGCTCCTGCGAAGCCTGTGTTCGGAGCTGTCGAAGTATCTCCGAACCAGACCTTCGAAGGTAGTGTTCGAAGCCTGTTCCGCAGAAGACAGAACAGAACCGAAGGCTATGTTTTTAGCCCAGAATTTTTAAAAGCTCCCATTCACCCCCCCCCCTCTGGTCGCCGTTTCCGGTCCAACAATTGGTATCAGAGCAGGTTAAGATCACCAGTTGACCTTAACCGGTTTTGTGATCTGTTGGCGACATGGATAGAGGCAGTAAAATTCCTCTGTTCGATGGGACAGATTTTGCATACTGGAAGGTGCGCATGGAGGCTTACTTGTTAAGCCAAGGAAATGCAATTTGGGAGATTGTGGACTCACAATACTCCATCCCTGATACCCGCACCACTCAAACTGAAAAAGATCAGTATATTGCCAACTCGAAGGCAAGGAACATACTGTTCATTGGTTTGAGTCGGAGTGAGTTTGATAGGGTGCAGCACCTGAGGACTGCTAGGGAGATTTGGACAACACTCACTGTCTTTCATGAGGGCTCTGCTCAGATTAAGGCTAGGCGCCAAAGCACCTACAATCAACAGTATCAGCTGTTTGTGCAGGCACCTGGTGAATCTGTAGATGCCATGTTTTCTCGCTTTGACGCGATAGTGAGTAACTTGCGATCCAACGGGACGCTTGCTTACAGTGATCACGATAGGGCTATCAAGCTTCTCTATGCTCTTGACCGTAGCATATGGGAAGTGAAGATATCCAGCATTGAGGAGTCCACAGGCTATGACACATTGACCTGTGACGAACTCTTTAGCAAGCTGAAGTCCACAGAGATTGCCAAGGCATCTCTTGCAGTGCACAGAAGCTCTTTGCCACAGCCATTGGCATTGGTTTCTAGCACTAGCCGTGGCACCACTGCAGAACCAAGCACATCAGGCACTTGTGTTCTTGCAGATGGTTTTGCTTTGTCCTCCCTGGTCTCCGTCACAAAGGAGCAGGTGGATACTCTAGCAGATGATGAGCTTGCTCTCATTGCCCGGAGGTTCACCCGCTTTCATCATGAGAGACGGGATCAGAGGAGAAGTGGTTTTAGTGGCTGCTATGAATGTGGCGACACCTCTCACATTAAGGCCAATTGCCCCAAGGTCAAGAAGAGAGATGAGAGTGACCGCCCCAAATTCCACAAAAAGGAGAGGAAGCCCTTTGTGAAGGGCAAGCGCGGCAAAATGGCTAAGAAAGTAGCCAAGGCCGCTTCCAGAGCCTTTGTTGCTGCTCTCAGCGACATCGACACTTCCTCAACTGAGGAGTCGAGCTCTGAGGAGGAGGAGTCCCCAAGGAAGGAGGACAAGAAGGACAAGAAGGGACGTGACTTCACCGGCCTTTGCTTCATGGCCGACAGCGATCACAGCGGCGATGAGCTTGACTCATCTGAGGTAAACCTATCATCTGACCAGCTTCTAATTAAATTAGATGAGCTGAATGAAGTAGTGCTAGGTCAGGATAGATTACTTGTGCAAGCCGCTAGAGAAAGAAAAGACCTTAGACTTAGGCTAGAAAACATTACTACTGAATATGCCATGCTTAAGTCTAAGTTTGATGATGCTGAATGTGAATCATGTTCTGTTGTCATGAGTGAGCTTGCTCAGTTGCGCTCTGTTCATGCTCAAACTCTTTCTGAGCTTGAGACTGCACAGAAGCAGCTTTTGGAGGTGGATTCTAGACCTCATGATTTTATTGATTGCATGAACTGCTCTTTGTTACGCGATAGCATTAATTTACGTGATAAGCATGTTCATGATTTAGAGGCTAGATTGGAAAGGGCCGGTAGTTCTAAGGATGTGCAACCTGTTTGTGACACTTGCATCACCCTTAAGGACCAGCTAGGCACTGTTAGAGAGCGAGCTGAGAACCTCATGTCCGAAAATGAATACCTTCTTTCTGTGGTGAATAAATGCACTGAAGGGAAGGGTAGGATGGATCTGCTCTTGGCCAAGACCAAGTTGTGTGCTGACAGAGCCGGGGTAGCTCTAGGTTTGGGTTTTGAGAGGATAGCTTCAGACAGTAAGACCAAAACTGTTTTCACCTCTCCCACCACCCTAGAGAAAGAGAGAGCTCTGTTGGACACCCCATCAGCAAAAAAGCCTACCCATCCACCAAAGAAAACCACACCTCCTATCAAGAAAAATCCTCCCAAGAGAACCACTCAGAAGAAACCCAAGGAGCCTGTGAGAGTTGCTTCTGTGACCCATGAGAGTGCCCCCAGGAGAGTGTTTCACTGTTCTTATTGTCAGCGGGCGGGTCATTTGATTGGTTTCTGTTTCCGTCGCATCAAGGATGAGCGACGTGCACAGGCGATGAGCTATCAGGACATGCATTACCCATCTTTAGGTATGCATGAGTCTGAGTATTACTCTCGTCCTGTTTTCGAGGCTCCTCGTGGTTCTCGGAGAGGTTTTTCTCCTCGAGGTGTTCACCATGTTCCATATGGTGGTAGACCTCGGGCGAGTAGCTTTGTACCTCGTCAGAGTAGGAGACCTCGTCATGCTTTGCGTTCTTTGCATGTAGGTAGACCTCGCACTTTGCATCATGCTGATTTTCATGTGCGTAGACCGTCTACTTTTACTGTGCCTACTACTCGTGTCACTCAGTGCTGGATGCCTCGTCATTATTTTACTCACCCCAGCACTGAGCGATCGAGACGTTCTTATCATGTGTAGGCGACAGGTCGAGGCTTGGAGGGCACGTGGATCATGGACTCCGGTTGTTCGCGCCACATGACCGGAGATGCAGCATGGTTCTCCAGCCTCACAACAACCAAGCAAAGGGAACATATCACCTTCGGGAACAATCGAAGGAGTAGAGTGAAAGGTAAAGGTGTGGTAAGAATTAACTCGAATTTCACTCTCAAAGATGTTGCTTTGGTTGAGAACCTGGGATACAATTTGCTGTCTGTATCTCAGTTGCTTGATGAGGGCTTCGAAGTGCGATTTCATCGCGACACTTCGCAAGTGCTCAATTCTGATGGCGTTGTGGTGTGTAAGATCTTTAGGGTTGGGAGAGTTTTTGGAGCTGATTTTTCAGAGTCGTCTGGTTCTTCTCATTGTCTTGTTGCACATTCGACTTCTGAGCTTTGGAAGTGGCATAGGAGACTAGGGCATATGAGCTTTGAGTTGCTCGCTCGTCTGAGCGCCCTAGGTTTGATCCGAGGATTGCCCAAGCTCAAGTTTGAGAAGAATTTAGTTTGCGCTCCATGTCGACATGGAAAAATGATTGCCGCTTCGCATTCGCCAGTCACCATAGTGATGACTGAACAGCCCGGAGAACTTCTCCATATGGACACTGTAGGTCCTTCTCGGGTTAGTTCTTTAGGCGGCAAGTGGTATGTACTTGTTATTGTCGACGATTTCTCTCGCTACTCTTGGGTCTTCTTTCTTGCCAGCAAGGATGAAGTGTTTTCACACTTTCGGAGCTTGGCTTTGAGACTTTTTACTGAACTCCCTGGTGCATTAAAATTCATTCGAAGCGATAATGGCACTGAGTTCAAAAATAGTCTCTTTGTTGACTTTTGCATGGAGCATGGCATAGAACATCAATTCTCTGCTCCGCGGGTTCCTCAACAGAACGGTGTTGTTGAGAGGAAAAACCGCACTTTGGTTGAGATGGCTAGGACGATGCTTGATGAGCATAGGACTCCTAGAAAATTCTGGGCTGAGGCCATGAACACTGCTTGCTACATCTCAAACCGAATTTTCTTGCGCTCAATTTTAAACTTGACATCTTATGAGCTGCGTTTTGGGAGACAGCCCAAGGTTACTCATCTTCAAGTTTTTGGCTGTCGCTGCTTCATCCTAAAACGTGGAAACTTGGATAAATTTGAGTCGCGATCTTCTGACGGGATCTTTTTGGGTTATACTACTCATGGTCATTCTTATCGTGTTTATAACTTGGAAACTAACACTGTCATCGAGTCATGTGATGTGACTTTTGATGAATCAACCCCCTCTGTTAGTTCTGCTCTTGAACAGGCAAATGAACACGACATGGAACAGACCTTATTCGAAGACGAAGATCCCGGAGAATTCGAGGATGATCCCCTACTACCCTCGACATCAACCCCCGAAGCTGACCCCGCTTCAACTACTTCGGCACGAGGTCCCGAAGCGACTACCTCAACATCGGTCATCTTGGACCACTCCAACGCACAAGTTGAGGGGGAGACTGCATCCCGCCGCGAGGCTCCACATCATGTCCAAAGGATGCATCCTCCCGAGCAGATCATTGGTGAGCTTGATCAAAGGGTAACGCGGTCTCATGCCCATTTCACTAATGCTGCTTTTGTTGCTTCTTTCGAGCCTTTAGATGTTAGTCATGCACTTTCTGATTCTAGTTGGATCAATGCCATGCATGAAGAGCTTGAGAATTTTGAAAGAAACCAAGTCTGGACTTTAGTTGATCCTCCACCAAATGTTCATTTCATAGGAACAAAATGGATTTTCAAAAATAAACAAGGGGAGGATGGAACTATTGTTAGAAATAAGGCTAGACTTGTAGCTCAGGGCTTTTCTCAACTAGAAGGGATTGATTTTACTGAAACTTTTGCACCTGTTGCTCGCCTTGAGGCCATTAGGATTTTGCTTGCCTTTGCGACATCCCGGGGATTCAAACTCTATCTAATGGATGTCAAAAGTGCTTTTCTTAATGGCTTCATAGGTGAAGATGTTTATGTAAAACAACCCCCTGGTTTTGAAAACCCCAAGTACCCACATAAAGTCCTTAAACTTCATAAGGCTCTTTATGGACTCAAGCAGGCCCCTCGGGCTTGGTATGATAGACTTAAGTCTTTTCTGCTTGAGCGAGGGTATTTGATGGGCTCTGTTGATAAAACTTTGTTTACTCTCAAGCATGGCAAAGATTTCCTCCTAGTTCAGATTTATGTGGATGATATCATCTTTGGTGGCTCTTCTCATGCTTTGGTTGCCGAGTTTGCAGATACCATGAGCAGGGAATTTGAAATGTCAATGATGGGTGAACTCACCTTTTTCCTTGGTTTGCAAATCAAGCAAAGCAAACAAGGTACTTTTGTCCACCAGACAAAGTACACCAAGGACCTGCTCAAGAAGTTCGACATGTCCGATGCGAAGCCCCTCGCCACTCCAATGGCTACATCTGTAGCATTGGACCCTGACGAAGATGGAGAAGCCGTTGATCAGAAGGAGTTCCGGAGCATGATCGGCTCCCTCCTCTACTTGACTGCCACGAGGCCGGACATACACTTCGCAGTGTGTCTGTGCGCTCGTTTTCAGGCTTCACCACGAGCTTCACACCGCCAAGCGGTTAAGCGCATTCTAAGGTATCTCAAACACACCCTTGAATTTGGCATTTGGTATTCATCGTCTTCATCTTTATGTCTTAGAGGTTTTTCCGATGCGGACTTTGCTGGGTGTAGAATTGATAGGAAGAGTACCTATGGTACTTGTCATTTTCTGGGTACTTCTCTAGTTTGCTGGTCTTCCCGCAAACAGTCTAGTGTTGCACAATCGACGGCTGAAGCCGAATATGTTGCTGCAGCTAGCTGTTGCTCTCAGATTTTGTGGATGGTTTCCACTTTGCGGGATTTCGGGTTAGATTATAAGAGTGTTCCACTTTTCTGTGATAACACTAGTGCTATTTGTATTGCAAACAACCCGGTTCAGCACTCCAGAACCAAACACATTGATGTACGGTATCATTTTCTCAGAGATCACAATGAGAAGGGTGATATTGAACTTCAATATGTTGATACCCAACACCAGCTTGCCGATATTTTTACAAAACCCCTCGATGCTTCTCGATTTGCTTACTTGCGTGGGGAACTTGGTATTTGTCATCCCTACGGCATTTTGTGAGGGGGAGCTGATTTTAATTTTCTTGCATATGCTCATTATGTGTGGAATTGCACTTACATCTTTTGCTATTAATGCCTGCATTTAGTTCAAGAAATCATGTCAGCTCAGCTCTATGAAATATGTCTGGAACATTGGTTGTGCATGATGTTTTATTTTCTAAAATCAAAACTTGCTCACCGCACAATCGTGTATCTAGCTTGTTTAGGCAGGACTGCTTTTAGCTATCTTTTATCTACTTGACAGCAAGACACTGTTCCTTGGATGCTAAAATTTGCAACTTGAAAAATTGTGTTCTTTATTCATGGATATTCATCAAAATATTTTATTCATCTGAATCAAAATCAAAAATCCATGATTTGCCTGGTTTAAATGAAAAGATCCAAGAGGGTTTGTTTGTCACACTACTCTATTCTAGACTGCTTACCATTGCACTCTGGTCTGAACTGGGATAGTGTAGTGTATGCCAAAATCACCGCCTTAAGCTTCAAATGGCTTTATTGCCTAGGCTTGGCTTGATTGGAAAGTATAAGGTGGACAAACAAATAACCCCTGGCATTAAGAAAAAGAACAACAAAATTAATTAATCATCGAGTTTGCTTTCACAACTCCTTTTGAACAAGACTTGTCTGTCTAGGGTAGAAGTTGTTAGCTTTGCGCAGTCCTTGCCTTCACATGTCTAGCTGCTATGATTAAGTGGTGAGGCTTTTATCTCACAATTGACAAAATCACATGCCATCATCTTGTTTCACAGACTGTTAAATTAAGCTGAGCACATGATCATTGATGTTACTGTTGGCATATTTTTGCATTATATGTCTTTGCAATTCTATTCATTTCGAAGCTTTGCATCTTTTTACATGCTCCTTGATGCTTGCATTGCCAAAGGGGGAGAAATTCCGGAGAGATTTGCTAGGTTCTCTGCCGCAAGAAGGCATAATTTCGAAAAAGGGGAGAGATTTTTGACATAAAGGGGAGAAAAATTTGCTCAACTCAGGGGGAGTTTTTATCAAAGGGGAGTTTTGCCGATGGGCTTTTACTCTTTTACAAAGGGGGAGAAAATTTCTTTTATCAAGTGATATGCTTTGGCTCTTTTCTGAGTTTTTATGGTCACTTGTGTGCTGAAAATTTTTACATTTTCTTGAACTTCAATTTGGTTGTCAATGCACTCATCAAGGGGGAGATTGAGAAACCAAGGGGTGGTTTCGGTGTTGTGATGAGTGATTGACTGGATTTTACCCTCTGTTCGAAGGGTACCTCCGAAGGGGCTTCGGAGGTGGTACCTCCGAAGGGTGTTCGGAGGTGGTGTCACCGAAGTGTGTTCGGTGTGTGTTTGCTTGCTGCAGCTGCGCAGCGGAGTGTGCCTGTCGGAGGGGTCCGGCAGTACACGTTGACAGGGTTCGTACCGATGGCTTCGGTACTTTGGGCGGTACACCGGAGTGTGTATCGGAGGTTGCTAACCCGGAGAGGTCTCCGGAGTACTGGATACACTTGTTTGCTTGTCGGTGGTGCGTAGGGACTTCGGAGGCGACGGACAGGGTTCGAGCCAGGTGAACCTGGGTGAAGCGGGAGGCTTGATGCCAGGGGAGCGGGGAGCTCCGTCACGGTGGCTGCGAAGGTGGTCCAGGTCGGTCCTCGGGTCGAGTCGTGCCAGGTGAAGGCAGAGAGTGCGGAGCGTGGCTCCGGCTGAAGGTACTCCGAGACAAAGTCCTCGGAGGTGAGGCACTTCGAAGGTACTCCGAATGGAGTGACTTCGGAGTTGGTGGACCAAGTCCTCTGCGGAGGCAAGGAGTTCGAAGTGTGCTCCGGAGGGAGACACTCGAAGGTGCCCGACGAAGGTCTCAGAAGTCGAGGCGCATCGAAGGCATGGTCCGGGTGAGGCTCGTCATGGAGTGTGCTCGGGGAGAGACACTGCGACGAAGTGCTCATGAAATGCTTCATGCGGAGGACTTGGACGAAGGAGGGACTTCGAAGGGTGGAACTCCGAAGGTGGGGCTTCGGAGTAAGGAAGACTTCGGAGCGAGGCTAGCTCCGGAGCAAGGTTGTCTTGTGGTGCTTCGGCCATGCATGGCTTCGGTACACGGACGGACGGTGTTCGAGCTGGGAGTAGCTGCGAAGCCATGGTGATCCACTCCGGAGATGGTGGTGCGAAGGCCCAAGGGCTTTGACGGCTTCGGCTCAAAACCGTCACTGTATCGAAGGACTTCTTCGGCGGAGCGAAGGCCAACAGGCTGCAGGCTTCTCGCCGAAGCTACCGCACCCTCCGGTGCGAAGGGAGGTTCCAGAAGTCAACACTGTAAAGGCTGACACTGTCTGTTCTGAAAAAGGCTGACACTGTCCCCTCTGCAGCTGACAGAGAAGCCTCCAGAATAAAGGTGGACTACCTTTTGTACCCCTTAGTGCTGTAGAGACAAACCAGTTGTAAACCCTAGGGGTAAAGTAGTCACTTCCTTAGGATGAAGCCGTGGGCTATAAATATGGGGGCTCGGTAGGTAACATTTAACACTTTGAGCATTTACTGTTGAGCTCCTGTAGACAGACCTCGCTGTATTCATTCTGAGTTCAATTTATTTCAGTGTTCCTTGTTCAAGCAGCGAAGCCCTGCTTCCTTGTGCTGTTGCTTGAGCTCGCGTTGCATACCTCGCTAGTTTTTAGTTCTCCGGAGCCTGTCTTGGCGAAGGGTGTTTTTATCGCGAAGTGTGCTTTACAGTGTGCTGTCGCTCTGTGTAACACGAGGCAAGACCTCGCTGCTTTCTAGCGAAGCCCTGTTCTTTTCCCGTAGTGCTTCTTGTGTCGAAGCCCTTAGCGTGGTCCGTTTTGTGTGCGTGTAGACCTTCGCGTACGAAGCCCAGCACCAGTTGCTGTCGCCAAGTACTTGGTCGAAGTCCTCAGAGGGCTGTCCACTCTTGCGAAGGGTGAAGTGCGAAGCCTGCTCGAAGCACCTCGTGTGCGGAGCCTGCACTGACTTAGCAGAGTAGAGTTTCGAGGGTTGTTCGTGGAGCGAAGTCTTCTTGACTTCGAACTTTTGCTCCTGCGAAGCCTGTGTTCGGAGCTGTCGAAGTATCTCCGAACCAGACCTTCGAAGGTAGTGTTCGAAGCCTGTTCCGCAGAAGACAGAACAGAACCGAAGGCTAAGTTTTTAGCCCAGAATTTTTAAAAGCTCCCATTCACCCCCCCCTCTGGTCGCCGTTTCCGGTCCAACAGAATCGAAGTTGATTCTGCAGCAACTTCGGCTCCACCTTCGTTCATAGGGGCTTCATCCCACGATAAGTCTTCTTGAGCAGCCAAAGTCCCAACTTGCCCAAGGTTGCTTGGAAACTCTGGCATGCTCGCAGCATCGCCAATGCGTGCATCTGCTTCGGCTCCATCTTTGTAAATCAGGTCAACAAGCATTCTACCTTCATCCTCCGAGGAATCGGAGACCGAAGCTATTGGACTTGAAGGCGCTGCATTTCTTGGTTTTCGAGCTACCTTCTTTGATGGAGTTTTGGCAGAAGTCGAAGCTCCAACTTCGGCCTTCCTCTTCTTAGGCCCTTGCTCCGAAGGCACCCAATCTAAAAGAAGAGGGGGAACAACTTCGAGTAACCCACTGTTGGCGTAAAAGATTACGCTAACAGGTTTCTGTAGAAAAGAAACTAACAAACGAAGTGTTTGCGAAGCAAACTGTTCTAAGCCTCCGAAAGGATAATAACTTAGAATAGTTCGAAAGTGTGTATTGATTCACTTGTAATCGGTCCTCATTACAGGGTGAAATGGGGGGTATTTATAGGCCTAAACATTAAGGAAAAGACCTATTTACCCCTCTATTACAACCGACATTAAGGAAACTATTTGGTTTCCTTAATAGGGCTAAAATGGTAAAAGACTAATCTAATAGGATAGAAGATAAGTCTTCCATCTTAGCTGGCAGAAAAGATCCTGAAGAGCTTTGGTTCGAAGACATACTTCGAACCAATGCTAGTCTTCGGACTTCGAACGAGGTTCTGGGCATCTTCGAAGATGGTCTTCAAACAACCTTCGAATTGATTGGCTGTCTTTATGCTGCTTTGGCAATAACCCCGAAGATGAGATATTTTCCCCCAACAGTAGCCCCTCGAATACGCTTCTCCGTTCGACCTGTAACGTTAGGAGAGCAGTATACGGAAAGAAAAGATAACCAATCATAGGGGTTATTGTTTTTGTTTTATCTCCGAAATACATGAAGACATGAACTTCGAATCAGTCGTAAGGTAATTACTTTTCGAACTATCTTAGAACTGATTCAGAAAATTCGAAAGTCTTTTTAGACTTAGAAAATATAGCCGTTAGTTTCTGTTTCTAATGGAGTTATACGAAGCGTTATTTTCGGAGGAAAATAACAGGCGGGAATGCGAAAAGGAAGAGCCCAAACGGTAACAAACGGAAAGTTAGACTATAAATAAAGAACTCCAGAACTTACTCGATTACCTTTTCACTGTTTGCTCCCAGTCAAAAGCCTTTTGAGCCCTTTGAGTTCTTGAACCCTAGCTTTCGAGTTCTTGAGTCCTAGTCCCCACTCT